>JAPYZI010000024.1:0-379233 GCA_030523105.1 Ophioninae sp. A BG-2022a
TTCGCGGTTTTCGACAATTATATTGAATAGAGGTACATTGAATTAACCGTGAATTTCAGTTTTCGTAATTTTTCCTGCGACATATCGTCCATAATGAATTGTGTTACGTAAGCAGTGCTTAAAAAAAAAGAATAACAGTTCGCAATAGAGGAAAAACCGTTGATAACGATCGGTCAACGCTAGTGGCTGGGTGGTAGGAGGGCAGCACGGGCGACCACTGAAGTTAAGCAACGTCGGGAGTTTATTTTTTCCTGCACAGTATTCGTTCGAGTTTTTCGAAAAAAATTAAGTGTCACCGAGTGGAGGAACCGAACGTTTTCTAATGGAACTCGCTATAGGTGAGTCGTTAAAATTTTAATTGTTCAATTTATACGTTGGCGAGATTGAATTTGAAAGTATCTGTCGCGAATAATCGCGTTCTTCTACTTTTTGTTGAAAAATGTTTGCAACGTTCACTAGTTTCATCGACATACGAATCGAAGCAATCGGAAATTCAGATCTTCCAAATTTTGATCGCGATATATCGTCAGTAAAATTTCATACGTGAAAAAAATGGCTCCCAGTGTGATTTGATCGAGAGAATATTATAAAGATCGATTACGTATTCCGAGGAATCCGAAAATCTAATGAATTAATAAACATGGACGTACATACGTATATTAAATATTTTTATTTACGAAATTGCGTACAAAATCAAATAAATTACTATAATCGACGTTGTATAAATATGAATAAATGATTGAATAATCATAAAAACGTTGACGACGTTTTTCGTTCTTGTAATACTGGACGTGTCAAGTACCTCCACGTTATCTCGGGGTGTCTTTCATAAATAGCTTATATCGTAATAATCGCAGTAAAGATCACTTGGCCCGCGGGCAATTGACGATTGCGGGAAACTTAATAGAGTCATTGGTCTTTGCTAATAAATTACTATATCAAATTGGACTAATCGCTACGTGAGTTGAGTATAAATAAAATGAATAGAATTCGGCGAGGCCGGAATTCATCCACGTTGACACGCGTGTAGAAGTTGAGAAATCGAACGAGCAAAACAAGGTCTCTTCGTTTCTTATCAATCGCAAATGACAAATACGACGATTGTTGATAACCATTGAGCGTTTCAACCGCGTCAGGTGCATAAAAAAAATCTCGTAATCGAATCGTCGATTTTTTTTTTCGGATTCGTAGGCGATTCGGCCAAAGAAGAGGTTGCACCCAGTCATACCGAAGTATTCTCGCATTTCTAGCTGATGCATCAAGCACTCTCGTAATAATCGCGATCTTGAAAAAATAATCGTTTCGATCTTTACTCCCATCGTGATCGTATCTCGCCCGCTACGAAAATCTATAAATACTTTTTAGCTTACGAATTAACTTGGCACATTGGACGCCAGGAATATCCCGGAATCTTTGACCCCTCGTTTTTTTTTTTCACCGGACGTTTCCAGGATTTTTTGAGCGCGGTTGAACAAAAATTTGCGGTGTCGTTGACGTTTCGATGAACCGGCAATTCCATCCCGATCTTTTGATTGTGGATTTTTTTCGATCTGTGATTTTTTGTTTTCTTCGTTTTTTGATTGTTGATGGAGTTTGATGAGCTTTAGTAGTTGAAAACGCGTCTCCAGGCGTGAAGATAATCCCTGTATTTGAGAACTATACCCCAGTCCCTTACGAGCCTTCTCGTGACGTCGACCGGTTCGCGCTCGGTATCGCTCATTATGCTCCTCTGTACTCTCAGCGGTAATTTCAATGCCGGCAATCCTACTATGCTGCTCTCTACCTCGCACAGCATCATTGTCAGGTAGTTCTGGGTCGAAGACAACGCCTCTTGTATCTTCGGACGTGGCTCGTCCTCGATCAACTGCTCGAAAGCTACCGCAAATTTTTGAAGGTCCATGTGCAACTTCGGCAAGTAGTTTACTATCTGTAATTGTTAAAGAATACATATCAACTCATTGCATAACTATTTCGCAGAGTTGAAGTAAATGTGGGGTTTTTTAAACCTTTAAGGGACTTGAAACAGCTGGGGAATTTTTAAATCTAGTTTTATAGGAACTCGGAGAATTTTTGATATGTTAAACAATTGATAATTGTTTAAAACTTCCATTGAAATTTTACAACATTGTTATAGACGTTCCAGTTCATTTTTCACAGATTTTATGGAACATTGAATTTTATGCACGATCGAATTGTTTGAGTTAGAATTTTTTAGATTTTCAATATGTTTTTATATCTTGTTAAAAGGATGTTTATAAATTTCTTTAAAAGGTTCATTAAAATATTTCATAATTTCCTAAAAATGTTAACAATTTTGCAAAATTGTTAGTACAAATTGTTGCGATTTTATAAAAAATGTTTATAAAAATTCAATGATCTTTAGCTCGATTGGATGATCGAATTAGAAAATGGAAACGGAAATATCAATAAGGAATTATTGAAATTGCACGTACAGTGATGTTTGTCAATTAATATTGATGGATAAGTTTCAAAACGGTTTTTTTTTCTTCACGCTACAGGAAGCCTCTTCAAGGTACGTTTCATTGTGAAAAAGAATGTTTTGGTGTCAGTTAGGGGTAGAGTAGAATTATCGAATGCTTTTGTGAAAGATCCTCGTGGTCGGGTTTCGAGGCATGCGCGCAATTACGCTGTTGGGAGACCCGGCGAGCATGCGAGCCACGGTAGGATTCCGCGACACTCGCGATCGCGAGGGAGAAAAGAGAGGGTAGAGAGGATCACACGGATGCACACACATTGCGTGTATCGTCGGGTTGCAGTTGCCTTTCCTGTTTTCCTGATACCTTATAATAATTATCGCCTCATTAAAATTTTGTTATTTAATGTTAATCAATTGTATGTGCACTATATTTGAGTTGAAAAGGATGCAAGGCTATCCAGTCCCTGACACACTCTTTCCCGTTGTAACGATACGTTCCCCATTGGCGAATCGCGAATGAACCGAATCCGGCTCTCATCCACCGAGATAAAATTACGAATTTATTACGGTCGCTGCTTTTACACGGTGAACTACTGAACATTTCTCCTCATCAACATTAATTATTGGAACGAGTAACTCCAGACGCTAATTATCATAAAAACGACAATAATTCGTCACTGGGAACCTTCAACATGAACTTCGTTTCAAATTCGACAAAATCTTATTTATGACTTTGAAGTTTGCGTCTATGAAACGCGACGAAACTTTTTTTTTCCAAATTTCTTTTGGCAATTCTGGGCTACGAACGTCATGGAAATATTTACTTGAATGCTCATTTAGCTAATTACAAAAATGATGTATGATTTTCAATATTAATAAAAATAAGGAAGTGAAAGAAGAAATTTCTTTGTTTTCCAACTATACACACTTCAAACAAATTTTTATATTTATTTTATCTATTTTTATTAATTTTGTTTTAGTATTTCAGCAACACGAATGGTTTCGCTATAATTTGTAACGTTGCACATCAAAATCTTATACTTGGTGGAAATGAAAAAAAAGTATTTTAAAAAATTGCAAATATTTATTTATCACGAAGAAAAAGGAAATAAACGATTTAAATAGCAGCTACAAATATTTATGCAGACGTGAAGAGATTCCGCGTTCAAAATAAAGTTCCCTATGATCTCTGAGTTCCTCCTCTTTGGCACTTGAAATCAATCCTTTCTCATCATCAGTTCCATAATTATGATTAGTCGACAACTTGACGAAGTTCACGTTGCACATTATTAGTAAATTAAAAATAAAAAAAATGTAAATTAAAAAAAATGAATTACCGTTTGGGCGTTCATTTGCGAGAGATTCTTGACGATATTGACGTCTTTCTTGCCGGGTATCCAATTCGGTATGTACTGATGATCTTTAACGCCGAATCTAACGCCCTCGTACAGATACTCGTAGTCCCGATTTAGATAGTCGTTCATGGTCAGCTGATGTTGAAGTTTGATGCTCTGGAAGCTGACCTTGATTTCGTCCTCGGCATTGATCGAACCCGATGTCTCGAGTACCTCGCCGCAAGGCAAATGCCAGGACGGCATCAATGATCGTTTTTTACGACTCGGTGCACCGGAAACGACAGCGGCTAACGCGACGAGAACAACGAACAACTCGACGATCTTCGTATTCGACATTTTTACTCGATACTTTTTTATCAACTTGATCACTTCGTTCGATGTCAATGAAACTTGAATGTTTGACGGTTCGACGTTTGGGTTTGGCTCTTTGACTTTTGTTAGCTCGTTGATCAACAATATTGATGGGAATGATCAAAAAATGAATTTATCGTTGAGTTTGATGATTCATCGATCGATCGATCGATCCAGATACTCGGAGAGGATGATGATACAGAGCAAGTTGGCGGAGTTCGCAAACTGAGATTGTCAAACCCTCGTGCTTCCTCCTTATATATGGGATAGTGTAAACAATATCGCGTACGTGCGTACCACGCGCTCTCCTCGCAGTCTCGAAACGACGTAGGCTTCCTCACTACCCGGCAAAAGTTTTGTCAGTTTTGAGCTTTTTTAGAGCCGCGTATCGAACCAACACATTACACACGTTGATCTCTTCCACCTCTCTCTCTCCCCCCTCCCCCTCACAAGACTCCCTCTCCGATCTCTATAAAAGCCCGTTTATAACTATGCATTTATATATAAAATGTGTCTCACTCTATCCTCGTGATTTTTGAGATAGTTAAACTCGAGCTTTATGGTAACACAATGACGATACCTCGCGCTCCAGGAGGGTTGACGCCACTGTTTAACGCCCCCATCCCAAAAATAATGTTATTCTCTTCGTTCCTTCAAATTCGAGAGGTCTTTATGAATTCCTCGAAACTCAAGAAAATTCGGACACTTTCTGAACTTGAGTTCGTACTGCTATGAAGAAGAGTCTGAGTCTACTATGATATCGATATACCTTGATGGTTTTCTAGGATTATTAATTTTGGAAAATCGATATTTCCGTCTTATAGGTTTGCTACATTGGTTCTCATTGATCCTGTATTCCTATCATGAACAGTACACGTTCCGTTAGCCGATCCGGGATCTAGGACGATGCATGATTTATTTAAAAATAGTTTTCCAAAAGTGCTTAAAAAAATACTTGGGTTTGGATAACCCATTTTTGAAAGTAAAGCTTTCATGAACGCGGATTTGGGAGCTTTCAAAATCGTTTCCAAAAAAAAAGAATGTTTCCTTCGGGTCTCCAAAATCATCGTCCACAAGTGATTTCCATTCAAGCCTCCAACAAAATCTTTTCTTACCCATGGATATTCATACGTGCAAATCCAATAGATATCTACACGTACACTCAATTCGCATCATCGAGAAATTCCCTATGTGGACAATCCAATGCCATAAATAGAAACAACGTAATCGGTGGTTGGAACGAACTGGACAAGCTCAAATGTGCATCCAACTTCTAGAAACTAGCGATACGTTAACGACCTCCCAGTATTTAGTGGGTGCGCTAACTCGTGATAGTTTTACTATATCGTGGGAGCTTTTCCAATTTTACTCGCTTTGTAGCTCTCTTTTATATCGTTTCGGGGATTTCGCCCACTTTCAGCGTTACCTGTACGTCTGTTGGGTTTCCGGGAAGTTCAATCAGTATCCAGCCTAGTCATAATTGGACATTTCCAAGCTCAATGAAGATAGATTCGTATAGAACGACTGAACTTTGCGCGAAACGATGAGACTCATCCGATATTCCATCACCAAGTGTTTTCCTTGTGATTCAAATGGAAAAGCCAGGCTCCCATAGTGCACGGCTCGTATGCGCAGTGATCTATTGGAAATTAGTATTAGTCCAAGTACCCGGATCCAATCACCAACGGCCTATTTTTTCTACAATTACGGATTTTCAACGGCGAATTCTACATTGAAGGTTATCATATAGGTAGTTCCCAAACCGGCAGATCTACCATCAGAATCATAATGCGCTTCTATTAACCTATCTCCACCCTCGAAAGACACGAATGTACAGATAGACATTCAGATCCGCATAATTGGCATGATATCGTTCCAATATCTAGACAATCAACAGTAAATAAAAAAATAATGATTTTACTATTTAACAATTAGATAAATCATTGCTTTAGCAAATGTCCTCTCGAAATCATTTAAATATATTATTATGACCACTGCAATGACTAATATATGATACTATATACATATATATATATATATATATATAAAACCCAATGACAATAATAATATATATAAATATATGTAATATGCATATCCACCGGATACAGAAAATGTCAACACAGTCCGGGATTTTTGAACGAACCGGCAAAAGTTGAAGTTCACAGGTGTTTGTTTAAGGGCCCCGTTAGCTCGGGGATTATGCGAACTTTAGTTACGTCGTGTACGTATGTCCGCGTATTTCGTAGTAAAGCGTAAGGAGCGTGGAAGTTCCGTGACGTCAGGGTGGACAATACTTCCGCTTGGCAATAACATAGCGTCTAAAGCAACGAAGAGTATATCTCGATGTATACAGATATGCTACGTATAATACATCCGTGTATATATATATATATATATATATATATATATATATATATATATATAAAGAGAGATGCGTGTATGTATGAAATAGGGACAAGAGTCATGAATGAAGACGACGCAAGTACCAAAGTATACAACGTACGTTACAATTTGGTCTCTCCTACTTGTACTAGTCAGTCGGTGTCTTGCAGGGCACCCGCACTCCGTATATGGTGATTCTATAATTAGCTCAGTTTAAATGTTGTTTTTTCGTACTACGTGGCACGGGGATAGCGATTTTCTCACGCGACTCGCGTCAAACTTACGTTTCTTGGGATTACGCTGGATATACCGCATTCTATGGCTGCGTCACTAGGATCCCGTAGAAATATTATTGCACATGTTTTCGAAATTATTGAAATTATTATTGAAATTATTGAAATTATTATTGAAATTATTGAAATTATTGAAATTATTGAAATTATTATTGAAATTATTGAAATTATTGAAATTATTGAAATTATTGAAATTATTGAAATTATTATTGAAATTATCGAAATTATTATTGAAAATATTAAAATTATTGAAATTATTATTGAAATTCTTAAAATTATTGAAATTAGTATTGAAATTATTAAAATTATTGAAATTATTATTGAAATTATTGAAATTATTTGAATTGTCCGAATTATTATTCGATAACGCTCATCGGTCCGTTGTCGTTACTACACGTCCGTTTGAAAAAGTTAATCTGATTAAATACGCAACCAATTTTTATGAAAATGTATGTGCCCTTGCGAAATTTTTTCTTTATGGACATGTAGAAGAGCGACATAACCACACAAATGTACGAAATTCATTTTCCCATCGGTGGATAAGTTTCAACGAAAACTTATTTTGTTACGCTAAGAAATGGCGCTTTAAAAATGTTGATTATTTCTCTCGCATTTACATGTCAGGTGGTACATGTTTTACACGTACTTAAAGGGGGCAAAATAGAGTGCTCGTATTGAATCAGTCATTCTTTTAATAAAATCAATGAAACTTTAGCCTATTGTTTGAATATTAAGTTTTACCTGATTCAGATTAATTTCAGTTTTTCGAAAACCAAAAAGCTTGTTTAAAAAACGAAAAAATTGTATTTATCGTTGTGTATCAATGTGAATACCTCTGTTTGGGGATGCATCCTTTGTAAAGAAATAAAACAGTTCACCTGTTGGTTCCCCGTGCGATCGATTTTAGTACAGTGGTCAACGCCTTCCAAAGGGAGTTTTTCGTCCTTCGTGTACTCCTGATACACGGATGCCAGACTCGCTAGACGTGCAAGTCGATAAACACTGAATGACAGTGTTCTCTGTCTTTGTGTGGTGGTCTCAGCCCTCAATAACTCCAGGTTGATAGTTCAATCGTATATTTGGGGTACTAGAATTTTTGATGATTTATTGACAGATTTAAAATTCTATATCAAATAAGTTCCACTGGAAAAATCCGAGGATTTTGTACTTTCTGTTAAAAGTCGATAGCTGTTAAAAGTGGATAGCTATACTCTATCATTCAAAAATTCGAGAAAACGTTAAGCATGATATCCTTACACTCGATAAAAAATATTTATACAATAAACAATTTATAAATAAGAATTCATTAATAATAAATTAATAATGGATCAATTTATCAATAAAAATTATCATAATAATAAAAATGAACTATAAAAATATTACAATAAACAATGAACAAATAAAATAGTATAATTCATCTTTTTCTTACATTTAAAAAAATATCAGGTGGATTATTATCACAAGTGTAATTCGATCAAATAATTGAACCTAAAATAAGAATATTTAAATTGATCACTAGCTTGTCACAGCGTCCTTACGCAAAGACCTTCTCGAATGATATTTTCGTTTGATAATATCTCAATCGTTTTATCTCTTGCCACAACGAACACGCTTTCAATTTGCATTAGATTATTTGAGCCGGCAGTATTAAAAAAATACATATATATATATATATATATACATACCCGTCAGTTATTCATCGACGATTAGAGAGAGAATTGATATTGAGATTGCACAGCAGGTGAGACAGGAGAAAGAAACCAGACTCGCCATCGTTCGACGATAAGCGCAAACTCATTTGCAACGCGAGAATGCGTACGCTTTGGGGTTTCAGAATCTTCCAACCCGAGATGATAACTCCGAACATAATTTACTTGTGCATTGTGTCCCTTTTGCATCGATGGAAAAAAACATACACCCACAAAATGAATCTTAATTCGTATTGTTAGTTATAATAATCCGAATTATAATTATAAGGTGCATTGAATTATGGAATTTGCATTTGAATGAATATATTGAATTGAATGAACGAAATTATGAACTGAATTTTCAATTCATTGAATTAATTATTGAATTATTCTTCGATATAATAAAATATAAAATTCTAATTACTGATAATATTGAATTCAATATTCCAATTCTTCGTTATAATCGATATTTGACTTTGTTACAATTCGTCTTCACTTAAAAAATAAAACTTTTTGTATTCTTGGGTTAATTTATTTTGAGTAGGTACTACGTTTTAGGATTGAGAGATGGGATTTTTCATTGTTCAGGGTTACGAAGAAACATCGGTGGATACAAAATAAATTTTTAATTCGAGACGATTATACAATAAGATAGGAGAGTGAAAATAAATAATATATGAGATGGTAACGTGATATAATAAATAATTTTTCGAGAAACAATACGAATACGTATGCGTGTATATGCCCGATATGTGCGCCACGGCTTCCTCAAGTACAATGCACATTTTCACCGTAAGTTCACCGGTCGAATTTTCCACGCAGCATATTTCGAAGTAAATAAAAACGAGGCGAACGAAAAGAATAACTTTACCGTTGAAACGTATACAAGTTGATCGTTAAAATTTGATCGGACAAATTGGTACCACGCTTCACTCGATACTTTCGTCAACCCTTATATTAACGTATAAACTTAAACGAATACATTGTAAAGTTTCGTTTAATTCGATGAACAGTGTCGTTGCAAAAGTCATTCGAAGTCTTGAAAATAAAAAATAAAAAATAAAGATACACATCCGAACGAAACAAACGCTGCTGTTCGTCGCCTTTCGCACCGGCTCGTATCGCAGAGCGAATTGAGAATCTACTGCAAACGAGACATTTGGAGATTCAAATAAAAATGGTAATAATATAAATTTAAAAAATTGTTATTATAATTAAAACGCTGAGAAATTCGTCGTTCAAAATTCTGACGACGTTCTACGCGCTTACGGGCTGGGGCGAGGAGCGGGGAGGGAAGGGGGGACAGATAAAATATGTATACTGTTAAACAAAAATCATTATCATTACAAATACAAAAACGTAGGAACTCTGTAACGTCCGCGTACGTTTAAGAATATCACAGCTAAAAACTTGAAGTTCACGCGCTTGGATTGTTTCGTGCCGAGCGTTTAAAGCTACGAGAAAAAAAATAAAATAAAAAATAAATAAACGACAGGTTCGTCCGAGTGTAAAAAAATGTTTCGAAAGAAAAAAAAAAGAAATTGCTCGTCCCGACGAACAATGCGATATGTACAAATTGTACAGTGAGTTTTTCGTTCGAACATGTGCCAGCGGCGTCACGAATCATTCGTTCCTCCCCTATTCCTTCGATTATCGAATCGGCTAAGTTTGTGGATTACAAAAAAAAAAAATACGTTCGTGAAGGTTTTTGCGATTGTTTCGTGCTACAATCGAAATATTGATCGCCTATAATACTGCTTAACCGTGTATCTAAGATTTCAAATAATACTGGTCTCTAGTCCATCAATGTAGGCTGACGCGTCAAGTGACCGCTCTCGTTTGGGCGCCCGTGCTTGGGAGGTGTTCCCCCGGCTAAGGGAGAGAGGCCTGAGGTTACGATGAAATAAATAATCAGCGAATGAATCGTGAAACGTTGAAAATGTGCGGGACAATCACGCCTAATTCTCCGAACAAACCCAAACAATGCATTCGTTCACCCTTTATCGAACCCAAACAAAATTTATGTGAACCAAACACGCGAATTTATTTGTTTGGGTTCGTTCATCCTGTATCCAACCCAAACAAATCCAAACAGCGGCGTTTGTTTTTTAGGTTTGTTCGCCCTTCACAATCTAAGGAAAGAACAATCTATTTTTGAGTGTTTGATTGACGAAATTATTTATAGACGAAAAGGACTTATGAAATTTTCCTTCTTCGATTCTTGGCCGGTCTCCGCCGGAAGTCCCTTCTTCGGCCACGAAGTATCGAACCTTCAGAGCTCAAGTTGATCGTCTGACGGTTAATCTGGCCTTTCGGCTTTCGAACTTTGACGGGTCTTTTGGCTTTCGGGACGCCTATTCTCTTGGCACTCTTGTTTTTCGTTGCGAATAAGAGGGGCTTTTTGGCGTTTGGATCGCAGGTTCCCGGTCCGGTTGCCGTAGCGTTTCGAAAGGCTCGCGTCCAGTCGTTTAGGAATGCTTGATAAAGCCTCATTACACCCCAATCCTGTATCAGCATCAGCGTCAAGTCACCCTCGGTTGTCCAGTCTGAACTTTCCGTCACTATGCTCGATTTGTGAACGGCGGGAAGTTGATGACCAAGATTCAGTATCGCTGTTTCCACCTCGCACAACATCTACCATTCATAAGAACAAAAAATATACAACCGTCCGCCATTAATTGATCTCATTGTCATCGTTGATCGATCACAATTGTAAAGATTATTAATTGTAAACAAAGAATTATAGGAAACCTTAAACGTACCCTTAGAACTTCGTTCTGCATGCCGTCAATAATCTCATTCCTCCTGTTAATCGTAAACTCGACGTTGATGTTAGACTTCAAACGAAAGCTTCGTAGCGAGTAAAACGTAATTGCGAATCTCTGGAGTGCGTCGTGAAGCCTCGGCAAAGCGTATTCCGCCTTCTTCACTTTCTCCATGCACCAAAGCTCTCGATGGTACCACTCGAGCTGCCTCTCCGGCAACCAACTCATGTGGTACTGCCCCTTCAGCACTTTATAAACCTGCGAACAATAAACGTGTGCAAGACGAGACGTTACTTAGAACTCGTTATCTGACATTTTTTTCTTTTCTTCCATGACGCTGTTGCTTTCATCTCGTCGCGTTTCATTGTCCGATATTTAGCGTCGCGTGAACCCTCGCGCAGCAAAAAAAAAAAAAAAACACGAGGTAATCAAACAGGGGGTAATCAACAGATAAAATGCTCAACCGGCTGTTAACTGAGTTTCACGAACTTTGTTCGGGTTTGTTTCGGTTCCTTTCAATTTGTTTGGGTCCGTTTGGGTTTGTGTAGGTTCGCTTGTGTTTGTTTGAATTTGTTCGGGACCATTCGGGTTTGTTTGACCTAAATGAAAACGTTGTTCCATTTATATTGAACACGTAGTCTATAAATATATGTCGAACGGACGGTTTCCTCTTTGAAAGAGCAGACAAGCGATTCGTGGGCTGAGTACACGAGGAAACAACCTACTGTCAACCTACAACTGGGCAGCATCTACTTGCGTGACGCCTATCCCGGAATAAAGACTTTTTTTTCTCGGTCTACGCTTTTGTCGTATACACCAGTAAGATAATCGCGCTTTCAACGAGACTTGCTTAACTACTCGATCATCAAGTCAGATGACTGTTTCGATTCATCTTCCGGCACTTACGTGACAACCAAACTATCAATGTATACATCTTCTGATAATTCGAATTAGCTTAAGTTTTCAACGTTACAGAACGTTTTTTGCTTTAAGAATTGTAGAAATTTCAAGTATTGTGGGTTATCGAAATATTTGATCAGTTACATTATTAAACGGAACTCGAATTTGAATTAAAAAAAAAAACGAAAATATCCATCGAGTTTTAAGTCATAATCAAATGAAAAAAAAAATTGTTATTGAAAGTTTTTAATACGACGCGACCCTACGTAAGCGAAAAATAAGTGTCTCGAATTCGATAATGCCATTGGGTGAAGTCAGATCCGGCTGCTCCATCAAACTCGACGTAGACGATACAATAATAACTGTCAACTATAGTTGCAACGTCAAACATACGCGGAGCCGGAGACGGGTTTATAAACTTGCTCTCTCGCTCTCTCTCTCTCTTTCTCTCTCCCTAGCTTTGTCTTATCTCGACTCCGGAATAAATGATAGATTACAAACTCGGCCTGTGAACGAACCTGCGAGAGCGTATGCGGAGTGAATGAACGTTTTGTTCGATAAGAATACGTCGATATGTCATCGACTCGTAGCGAAAGCATTTTTTTTTCAAGTCTTGCCCTACACGATTGTAAATATTATTTTTTAAAAAATAATAATAATATTAGCTATGTGAAGGCCCTAATTGGTAGGAGTTTCAACTTGAACAAACCCAAATTAAAATTAAAAAAAAACGAAGAACCAAACAGAAAATCCTTTTACGCCTAATGTAAAGGGTACCAATGCTCGGACGAGATTCTCTGTTCGGGCATTAATTGAAATGTTTCTTTATATTATCGATATACATGAAAAGTAATGGAATAAATAAATATTAATAATATCTAAATAAATAATAATAATAATAATAAATAAATAATAATAGTAATAACATGTCCAAATATTGGGACACGAAAATGTTCGTACACAGGGACAAAACAATAATTGCTGTTCGAAAACTGGTACGATTTTCTGTTATTCAATATTTTAATATATATATACATATATATATATATAATTAAAAATATTTAACCGTTCGGCTTTAAATGTATTCGATCTGAAAACGAAAATTTACGAGCTTGGTGGTAGTTTCGATATCTGTTTCTGAAACCGATCCTTAAATAAATAATAAATTCTTAAACTTCAATAACTCTTAATCGTTCGGGCATTGGTACCGTTACCTTACCCGTCTAAACGAAAACAAACAAACGCAAACGAAAAAGTGTTTAGTTCTACCAACCTTGGAATAAATATCGTGAACGTCTTTGAGATCCTTCCGGAAGTGATTTTGAGCAACTCTGAGCTGCGTGCGGACGCGTTTCAAGGCACGATGAACGCTGTGACGTTGAGGTGACCTTTTAAGAGCTGCACCGAGTGGTGTACCGCACGGTTGCTCCCAGGGTTCCATACCGTTCGTCGTAGACTGCGCAATTCCAAAACCGTAGGACGGTGCAGTCGAGACTGTGCTCAGGCCGGAACTCAAAAAGAAAGCCAGGCTTGTCAGAGTAGCCGTCTGCGCCACGGAATCTGCATCAGAAACGCGACACAAAAAGGTTAGGTGTCAGCCATGTTTAAAAATATGCACGTTATTGTGATATGGAATAGAAATGGATTATTTAAATCAATAAAAAAAATACATCTTCGAGTTTCTCATTTTTTATGAAGGAATATTTTATAATCACAGATTGTTTTTTTTTTAATAATTTTAAACATCAGTTCAACATTTTGTCATAACTTCAAACATTAGTTTCGAAAGATTATAATTATTTAATGTTTTTCGATTTTCATTAAAAAAATCAATCTTGAAGTTTGCGATTAAGATGATAAGTATTGCTTAAAGATTCTCACTTTGGCCAGAGTTACATAATTAAGAGTAACGAGATAACAATATTCCGAGTTGATTTATTTTTTATTATATGTATTACGTTCACCAGTCATAATCGAAGAAATAATTTTATCTGATGAAACACTTAATTAACTTTACACATAGTCTCATTAATACTTTAATGTTCAATTATTAATTCTTTTAGACTATTTATATCTTCAACAATCCATTATTAATGTAATATTAATGTTTTTCACTCGACAGCACAAAGCTACGTTTCTTCAATTTTGCAACACGAATGTATGAACAATATACAATGATTAAACTCGTAAATTCAGCCACCAACTCAAGTCAATGAATAACGTTTTTAATATAAAGTTTCAACCTCGCTCAAACCTCGTAATCGAAATCCACTAGAGTATAAAAATTCGACCAATATATACGATGTTCCATTAAGTTCGATCGGATTTTACGTTTGGCCAGAATCGCCAGCAATTTTCGTAATATCGTGAAACAGTTTGAAACGTCTACGTTTTTTTTTTTTTTTATTTTTTTTACGGGGCGGCGAGTAAACAAATAAGAGTATGGGAATTGATCGTTTTTGAGAGTGCTTATACGAGGACTCGTTTGAGATACGTGACAGCCTTACTGGTGCTTCGCTGCTTCAACAGGCTCTCCACACTCAAATTTTCTCGTCAGGCTATCAACATGTGTAACTGAAACGCCGGTTACTCCTGCGCCCCCCCCCCCCCCCCCCCCCCCCCCCCCCCCCCCCCCCCCCCCCCCCCCCCCCCCCCCCCCTCTCCCGAAAAGAAAGAGTGAGAGAGAGAGAAGCGAAAGGGAGAAAAGTGACACCCACACGTGCCTTTCGCACGATCTTCTCGAATCGAACGATCGTAGCGCCCCCGCACTAGGAAATGGGTTTCAAATCGCAGAATCAGGATTTATCGTGCAATGAAACGTCCACCCGAGCGCCACAGGATCAGCTTTATTGTATTGTTAAAGGTACTGTCTTTTTTTATTTTTTTTTTCGTGTTTTCGAATAATTAGTGAATTATTAATTTCAATTATAATTCGTATTAATGAGGGATTTGATTCTTACTCCTCTATCTTTAAGGTGGAAAGGTCGGATAATTATTGATTTTCTTTCTGATAATTAGTGATTTATGAATCGATTATATAATTGCTATTGATCGTAGATTCCATTTTTGTCTTTTTATTATTAAGGTGGAACGTGCAAAGCAAATCCTTCGGGTATTTGTCAAACCGTAAAGGAAAATGCTAATGAACATTGCAGATGTAGATCAATTTTTTCCTGATAAAATCGTGACACGCAAATGTCACACAAAAAAATAATGAGTTGGTGAGTACTAATTAGCGAATTATTATTTAATATAAAAAATAATATGAATTATTTTTTCTCGTTTCTGACTGCGAACGATATCGCGAAAGAAGTTTTGAAAAAGGAGGGACAAAATTGACATTGTTCGTTTTGCGAGGTGTGACGATAGCCGTGACGGGACCACCGACACTTGGTTAATTACACGCGTTTAATGGCAGGTGCGTGCCTCGGTTGGGCATCGAACTTTTCGTTCGTTCGCACAGCGGGATATAGATGCGGTAACGATTGGCTACGCGAACGTCCACCATCACCGCGTGGCGTGTGTTCAACAACTCGCAAAGAACACCCCGCGGGATCCACGCTGCGGTTATTCGCACGTCAGTCACGCGCGAACAAGCCCAAGACTTCGACGCGTTCATCGACGGCGGTGTGTCGTCGCTTGCAAACGAGAACCCCTTAACAAAATGAGCAAACGATTAAAATCTCGCCTCTTCGATCCATTCCTATCAATTTTTTACCCGAACCACATCAATAAGGGAGGGAGGGGATTCCTCGATTGATACATCTCTCACGCTTCGAAAATCGTTAAAAAAATTTCGATTGACAATTTTTTTCTCACCATTTTCCAATGAAGGATATATAAACATATTTTTTTTCGTTTCGTGTTTTTCAATTTTTCTATTGAGGAATTTTTAACCCTCTAAAAGTACATCTTTTTTACATTATTTTACCAAATTTTTCATTGAGCTATTTTTCTGTTGACGGATTTTTTTCGATCCTTCGAAAATCATTAGAGAATTACCAATCGACAATTTTTTCCTACATCTTTCCAATGCATGTAGTATATATTTATTCTTTCGTGTTTTTATATTTTTCCAATGACGGATTGTTTCACCCTTCAACAAAACATTTATATTTATTTTATTCCGTAATACTTATTCACTGACGTATTATTGAGACTTTGAACATATCTAAGGTATTGCCAATCAGAAGTTTATCCACGCGTTTCAAAGATAATTGCCGTTTCTTTTTCATTGGAAGAAACTTTTCATCGCGGTAGCGCAAAAACAGGTACGAGATATCGTACCGTAATATGCACCGAAATTCCGAGCAACATATTTTTCCTCGGCGATTAATTTACCGAAAATACGAGAAGGGTGTAGCATACGAATAAAGAGAGGCCTCTGTCAAGACTGAACCTTTAATATACCTACTGAATATACTTTGAGGGTACAAGAGGACACGCTTATCCTCGCACCCACACAATCATTTGCATTCAAGACCGCAGTTATACTTGCACAATACAGCCATATTACTTTTCAGCTTTATACAAATATATATATATATATTTATATATATATATATATGCCTTCTACCGGAACGAGAGAAATCCCCTGTTATCGTTGTCGGTTTATATACGAGTATACTTATTCGCACCATACAGCGTGAGTATAAATGACCATACGGTAGGTTCGCACGTATAATCTACTACCCGGCATATATATATATATGCTTTTATTTACATTAAACGTGTGCACCGTATACACAAAGATCGTTGGTTGGTTCGCAAACTTGCGCATTTCGTGGACAAAGGTATGTGGGACGTTGAATCTCAAATAGTCCATTTTTCGTAATCCCCAAGCCCGTTAGACTTGTTTCTTCTATCGTGCGCGCGTGTTACCCTTGAAAACCCATCGAATCGTTGCACAACAAAAGAATGACAATTTTATCGTGAGTTTTAATACCCGGAGAATCGGCTGCGAAGTGGATCGTAAATTGTCATCGAGTGTCCCATCTTAAGAGTGTTATTCGGTGAGAATTGAGATAATAAAATATCAATATGTGTCTTATCCGGATATCGGATATACATAATTTGGGGCGACAAAATTCCTTTTTGTTACCCTGGATTTGAATTGTATTGTAAAACGAATGATAAAGGAGGGCGAGCGATTGAGAGAGAGGAGAGGGGGATTCGGAGAGAGAAAAAGGAAGAACAGAGAGAGAGAGAGGAGGATTTCATAGACATAGACTTATGGTGGGTGACCCGTAGGAAGTGCACGTCTGCCGTGTGTAACTCTCGTGCCTATATACGTATAGAAAACTCAGCGAAGATAACTAATGAAAAGGTGCAGGGGCGTTGAGCTTTCTCTTCATTCTCCTCGTCGACTTTGTACTCCTCTTATTATTAATTTACTTATATACAACCATATAAGTGCATATATGCGTACGCTTCAGTGAGAAAAGGTGACGCGGAAGATCGATTGCACATTGGCACTCGAATCGTTACGCCTGGAAGAAAAACAAATGTTGAAGTTTTTTAATTCAGCTTGGATGATGTAACGTGCCAACAATATAACGATTGTAGTACTCTCGCTGTTAAGGTTTTCTTTTCAAACGAATTTATTTTTAATTGTCATTTTTTTATTTTCTATGTTTTTGCGTTCTCCCATTTATCGAATTTTCTATTGAACCCCCTCCGCCTCTAATTAAGATTGACAGGTTTTGTTGAGCCACGTACAGTTACCGTCATCAGTATACGCAGCCGTTTCGTTCTCGCTTTGCAGGCGTCGAAGTCACCGTGGCAGGTCACAAGAAACTCCTCTCCTACCATGGAGAACTTAACATGTGTGATTCCCTATTGTTTTTGCAAGATCTCCATACGAAATTCGACAAGTTACGGAACGAAAGTAATTTTTGGCATTCCTCATTTTCTTGTATTCTTTCAAGTAAATTTCGTATGAGAGTCGATGAATCTTCGGACCGTTGATCCATGGGGAATTTCGTTGGTATGACTTATAGTCTACATACACTATTACCGCTCGCGGCCAATGGGTTTTCTGACGTCACGGATGCGCCAGACAGATTAGCAGAGACTTTCAGGCTCGTGCGGTCTTGGAAATTTGCATTTTGTCTGGTCTCCACGAAGCTAGCTTGCTCATCTCACGTCCCCGTCTGTCCTATGAGGTCCTGCTCTTTTTCTTCGTTCTTTTCTCTTCCTATTCTTCTGCTTTCATCCTCTCGAGGATAGACCGCTTTTAGGGGGAGGGGGGGGGAGAGAGGCAGTAATCCCCACTCGTAAACTTTGTTCATCTATATAGATAGACATGGAACCTCCTCCTCCTCGGCCCTCCCCGCCGTTCGTTCTTTCTCCGTCTCTTTCTTCGTCGACAACAACCAAAGGCTCTAAGTTATTCGGTATTACGCGTTAAACTTGCCCGTTCTCTCCTCCTCTCTATTTCCCCACATCTCATCGTTCACTATCGTCTCCCTTTGGCTTCTCTCCGCCCACTGTGCTCGGCGCACACGCGCAAAACAAGAGACTTCCGGCGACCCTCAGTGCCGTCGCTGCTGGTGCTCGGAGCTGCGCTTGCGCTCAGGTGAAATCCCGTCCGTTGGGTACCTCCACGTAGACTCTTCGTTCTTCGCTTTCGTACTGGCAAGGTCTTTGCGTCGTCGCGTCATTATCCCGCCTTCCGCGTCGATGTTCACGAAGAGGGAAGCTCACTTGTCATCAATTGAATATGCCATTATTGATGATGGAAGAACGGCCCCGGATAATTCGATCTGGTACGATGAGGTCCATTAGGAATTTATCGACGGGAGTTTCAGGACTGGAACTTCATTGGGGATGAATTATTGGCGGAGTTGATGCTCAAGGAGTCTTTTTAGCGATCAATGGTTAACCTTCTTTCAGCGAGTCTTCATTTAATATCAAACCGTGTGATCGAATTGAGAAGTTTTGTTGAACAACATTGTGAGTTCGTCGCAGTATTTCATCCGTCCTATAAAACGAAACTACTTTTATGGTTCATTCAAAGAACACGTCCATTGGCGTTTAAGAGACGGACTCAGAAGATATAGATCACTGATTTCATCACTCGTTTGATGACGCAGTTTGCCACTTATATCGAGAGATGAGAGTCTGGCATTGCTGGGTTCTATAAGGATCGATTGATGAGCAGCCATCGTTAAATCGTTGCATCTCGCTTTCTCCGTCGCTCCGCTCTTTACCGAGCGAGCGTTTACGTTCCGCGATCGAGCAGCGACGATCCAGCGGAATGCATCAGTTCTCTAGCTATAGCCCCGTTCCTCTGATGTGTTTTCTCAATGTCACCTCACGTGGTAAACAGCACGTGTATATATTGTGTATCTCGTGGATATTATGTACCATGCAGCTTGCAGCGTCTGTACGCGATCGTAGAACGCACATATGTACTTAGCTATGCAAATTGTTGATAATGGAGAAATATGAGCCTACAAGATTCGGTGAGTAGATTTCAAGTATATTGGATCTTTTGGTTCGATGGCAGTAGCAGTTTCTACGGGGAAATATTGAGAAAAGAAACTGCACCGTTAAGTTTCTTACGCATTCAATTTTTCGAGAAAAAATAGCAACTTCGATAAAATTTGCTAGAATCTAGTGCAGTCGCAATCAGACAGAGTGAAGGAAGATTTCAAGTGAGTCAGGACAGCTCTACAATTTCTTTGAGAGTCATCAACTTCTAGAATAATTTTGTGAAGTTTTTATCAATTGACATTTCAGCCCTTTGGAAACGACAAAACCATTCAGTCACAGAGCAGCATTCTTTTCGATCATTTTCAAGATAATCAGCTATCTCGAAAATGCTAAAAAAACCAACCGTAACTAAAAAATGTCCACCAGCTAAACGAAACCTTTGTCAACACCGTTCGGTACAATGACCCAGGAAGGATATTTCCGATAATAAACGTCTAAGTTTTTAACGGCCGTTCATGAGCCGATACAAAGACGTCGATGTTCATGTAGAACCCAAACTCAAAGCCGAGTGCGTGAAAAGTCGATAAAGAATGGACGTAAGCTGGAAAATCGGTATGACTGACCGCGTGGACGATCGGCGCACTCGGGTCGCTTTTCTAGACAAGCAAGGATTGAACGACTGGAGAAAACGTATGTCTATATGGAACATTAAACGCTCCGGAAGAGAGATTGACGCCTCGAAGACTTCCAACTTCCGCTTGTCAATTTGCGGGCTTAAGTGCGCACATGCGCATACTGATTGCGGATATTCGCAACTTTTCGCGCGTGAACGAACGAGCGCGAGACGTTGGTCACAATGGTGAGAAAATATAGTCGTACGGTAGAGTCCTCCTCTCTCTTCGGGTAATTCGCCATTCGTCCCGAGCACCCGTTCGATTCTACGATTGGAATTTTACGATCGACGAGAGGGCCCCGGGTACGAGTGCCTCGCACTGCCATTACGCAGGTAAAATGAAATAACAAACTAATGGAAAGACGAGGGGCAGAGGGGAAAGGGGCGAAAAGAGAGAGCGGCGAGAATGCCCGTGTACAAGTATAAAAGTAGCCATTCGATTATCTTTTCTTTAATTATTCGCTAAAGAGCGCGAAGAAAGTGCAACGCACGAAATTACAGGGTACTCGTGCTAAATTCTAATCAATGGATAACTCATCAAATATCATTACCCTAGAAAATTATATACTTGGGAGATTACGAATATGAGAATGAAAGTTTGAATTTGTACCTGAATGTCCTGCCTATTTCCTTCGCGTTTAAAGATTCTTCACGAGACTATTTATAATAGAATTCAATGATTTTTTTGTTAATCAATTCAGGATACTCCTTCGAAAATAATTTGTCACCTGAAGCACATGTTTCGATCGTCACCACGTGATCCCTCGACTCGATTCTCCAGCACCAAAGTGCTCTGCATTATTCGAGAGTTCGTTTAGTTTTCTGTGTGTTTACCTATTTGGGTTCATTGGACAAATGTTCAAATATTTCTGTTTCTATGGATTGAGACTTGAGTTTATTTGTTACCAATGACAAAATCCTGATCTGTCTAATCAACGATCGCTAATTTAAGGTCTATCGATATCCATACAAGCTTATGGGTATCGATAGTCATCCGCATCGATCGATTAATAATTTCATCCCCGACCTCACGTTTCCGTAAATACCTCGAGTCCTGGGACGTCCCGTATATCGGTCAGTATTCTCTCATTCTTGATTTCACGAGTGCACTTATACTCGAAAGAGGACTTTTTTATTGGAGGGAGTCGTATAGTCAAATAGGATGGTGTTGGCGAAGACACGTCAGCGTGGACGATCGATATGTGCCACCGATCGTTGAACCGATCGCTCGCAAGGGCAGACTCGAGATCGTCGAGAGCATACGGGTTGCCCACAATCGTAGTGAATCAATGTTGTCGGTGGTCAGGCACGATCTCTGGCCCCGGAGGGAGCACTCCACCCACGAGATCGCGAGTTCCGACTGGAGAGTAGAAGCGATCGAACGATCGAACCGGCGAAGCAACCATCGTCTTATATGCCGCTGGGGGCATAATGTCCCTCGTATACATCGATATAAAACCACCGTGTACACTGTTAACTTAGCCAGATCAGCCGAGTCACGCTGGACTGAAGAATATATATACATTTCGTAACGTTTCATGGCCGAAACTTGGTGATCTCTCGAGATAAACCGAACGCGGACGAATGCGAATGAAATTTCATTCATGAGTTTCCTCCTTTTCCTTCTCCGTCGACTGATCCTCAATTCTCAACGAGTATCGATTCCGCAGTCAACAAAGAAACCGCGAAAGGAAAAAAAGAGAAATACTCTGGGGACAACGAATATGAGAAAGAAATCTGGAAACCTCGATCATAATCTTCGTGGTCTTGAAATCCTGATCAGGCAGGTCTCTGAAGTCTACATCGAAAATGGTACGTGGCAGTGTCCCTAATTAGGTGGCGATCCAATCAGCGTTCCTGTACCATTTCTTGTCATCCGATAATAACGACACTTCATTTTCTGAGCTCATTTTCATACTTTTTCATTTTAAAAGCTTTGCCCAATTTAATAAATATTGTAACTTATTTTCATATCTTCCAACGGTTGCTTTTGCTTATCTTTATCTTTTTAATAAAAAATAACAAAGGCAGAATGGATCGCCTTCGTTTAGTTATAAAAAATATTAACATCGAAGTATCTTCGAAGCTCGTACAAAAAAATGTTTTGTTTAAGTTTCATTCACAGGTTATTGTTTATACGTATAAAAAAATTCGTTGTCAAAAATCATAGTCACACTCCGATTATCAATAATAAAATTAATTACCTTAATTTCATTGCGAACAAATATTGACAATAAACAAGTTTTTGATTATTAGATATTATTAGATATTATGAATTATTTATTATTGCAAATTATTAAAAATTTTAATGAGCGTAGATACGAGAATACAGACGATCACTGAGTCCTCATCTCTCTGTATACTTTGAGCGTAACGTCGAATGAATGAACATCGGAGTATCCCGAGTGCGATTCAAAAGAACGAAGTCATATACATAGAGATATATATATATATTTCAATAGAGAGAGAGAGAGAATAGGAGTAGCCTCTATCAACAGAAGGATGGATGGCATCAGGTGGCGAGAGATCTCTTCGAGAGTTGAGTCTCCCGTCCGCCCGCGCGTTCACGGTTTTTATTGTCCATTCTTATATTGCTTCTCTCATCCCTCGCTCACTCCTTCCCTTCCTCGGTCTCTCTCTACAATTCCATTCATAAATTATGACACGAACGTATATACAAGGTGTTCTCGCTCGACTCGCTGGAGCTATTTTCCGAACATCATCAATTTCAAGTAAACCTCGTGCCATAATAGAGCCATTTGAAAACACGCTTTGTCATGTACTCTCATCCAAGCGTCGTTCTTTGCTTCTTTAATAGTTTTTTTTCCCAAGCCTAGGGAATTGACTGGCGAAAAGCTTGGAAGTTTGGTGGAGGATTAAACATTTCATATTTTCATTATCTTTGACATTTAAATATATTTATTTAATTATTTATTTAATGTACAAATTTATTTCATTTTGCTATTTTTCAGTTGCGAAATAAAAAATGTATAACTGTGACATGAGAACTATCTAGGGTTGTAAAATAATATATCTACAATTTTTTTGCAAATTAATTGTTTGCCAATATTTCCCAGTCTGTCCGACAATTTCTTTCAAAATAATAGTTTTCCTATTTGTTAATAAAATAATTGACTTCCAAATTTTTCAGAACAATCGTTCTCTAATATTTGGTTACCGAAAATAATATTTTTTCTCGACATCCGGTACCTTATGTCAAACGTTCTTCCAATCGTATATTTTAAATTCACTGATTTTATTGGGTAAAAAAAATTGTAAGGAATAGTCGTTAGGAGCCAATGAAGAAAGCCTCATACATATATGCAATATATTTGCAGTGTAAAAAAAAACCTTGATTCCGGCCCCGCGAAACGAATTATGCGGTTGAGGTGGTGACGTTGCCGCTGAGCGCATCTTGGCTCCTCGTATACGATTTTTTTTTCGTACCGGGATTTCGTCCCTTTCATCGTCGTACGAAGAGCGAAATGTGTACTCTGGCACCTCAGGGCAACGTAATTGCTGCGGTATACAAAGAGAGAAAGAGAGAGAGCGAGAGAGGGAGAGGAGAACGGAACCCGCGAGCTATCCCACGAGGCCTCGTAAAGCTCGTGGCACAGTAACTGTATAGTGCCCACAGTACGAGTCCTACACACAGGGCGCGTAATTTAAACATTGCCTCACTTTCTACTCCACACAATCGTGCGTGTACCACCCGCAAGTCCCGATTCTCAATTTTTTGCGGTTTCACCACGCGTGTAAAATAAATAAGCCCAAATACGAAATCCACGTTAACACGTACGCGTGTGGCAGATACGTCACGATATATTTGTAGGAAAACCCAACGAACACGTTAATGACAATGAATCAATTATTTTAAATTTGTGTATAAATACTATTCGTATTTAATTTATATACTATTATTATTATTCATTATTAATTATTATGGATTATTATAAATATTCATGTTATTTTCAAACGTATGTACTTAACTAATTATTTTTTGTGTCAACACACATAAAAGACGTAATAATTAATGGTGAAAAATAATGACACTTTGAGTCATCGATGTTTCAAATGTTCGATGTTTGAAACGGAGAAATCGATTGCCTCAACGATACTTTATTTATTGATTTTTTCTTTTTCAAAAATCGTTTTCTCAAGGATCGATTATTAAAGCGTCGTTCATTCTTGTCTCAGATGTCAATTCATGTCGTATCTATTGGTAAAGCGCCCGAAGAATGTGGGAGGCGTAACGAATCGTCGTTAACACGGTTTGTAACGGAGACAAGGAAGAACGACGACGTACATATTCGACGTGTTGACGATAATGAACGTGATCGTAAATCCGCTCAATTAACGCAAAAGCCCGGTGGTTGCGGGGTACCTCGAGCCTTGGACACGTCATTGCCTACCAGCTCACAGAGGAGATTCCACATTATTACAACTGAAGGAGGGGCTTTGCCACGTTTTCGAATTTCTCAAGGAGATACAAATGTTGCTCGGTAGTTAACAAGCCAGCGTTACTTTTTCCCCATAAATACCCGCGAATGGGCCCGAGATTTACAGTTACGCCGACTGTTCGTAGTCATTCGGTCAATTTTAGCCTGGATAGGACAACCGTATATTCATTGTGCGTGAGGTAATTACAACGTTGCTTTAACGATTGGAGGGAGCGCGGGTTGGAACCCGCGCCAAACGAGATCGAAGTGAAAATAAAAAATTTGTAGTAGTAGCAAAACAGCGAAGTAAAATATGAAATTCTTTAATTGCCATTCGTGCCATGTAGCGCAATATCCTTGAGGAACGTACCGATTTTTGCGATTTCCTCCTTCCAGAAGTAACTCGATAACAAAACTCGCCGAAGAACGTGAGGGAAAGTTGCCGATTTCTTGTCCTCTTGGAAATCGGGAAAATCACAATTTACTATTAGATCGATCGAGAAATAAAAGGTGGAAATGTTTTCAGGAAACTTCTACAAGGGGGGGATATAGAAATCACTGGAATTCTCGCGATATAACGGCTCTATATTTGTTACCGATTTTTTGCCGATTTCTCTCCGAAAGGAACTTGAAGAAATCATATTTACAATTCCATCAGTTAAGGGGAATAAAAACAGGTGAAATATAGAAATCGGTCAAATATTTTCGATCGTTGTTGACGAACGTATTCTTCGCCGGTTTCTTCCGCTTTTGGTAAAAATTAAGACCAATCAGATTTAATGTAAGAGCGATTGGGATGAGAGAAACCGATGGCTACTCGTGAAACGTTCACAAGGAATAACATAAGAAATGCCAAAATTCTCACGTTACCGTTTCATCTCCGACTTCTTCGCTGTCTCTTCGACTCACGGAAAGGCGCCAAAAAATCAAATCAACAATTATATCTCATTCGATAAAAACGAAGTTGCAGAGTCACGTGCGAATCATCAAGGAGAAGGGACGTAGAAATCGACGTGGACATTTGTTGCCGATTTCTTGCCGTTTTGCCGATTTATCCACCTCGCTCTTGGAAAGCCACCCGAAAAAAGTCACATTTAC
The DNA here is from genome assembly GCA_030523105.1 of Ophioninae sp. A BG-2022a. Taxonomy (NCBI): domain Eukaryota; kingdom Metazoa; phylum Arthropoda; class Insecta; order Hymenoptera; family Ichneumonidae; species Ophioninae sp. A BG-2022a. Next base: position 25,819 of record JAPYZI010000024.1, read on the forward strand.
AAGTATCTCCGTCAGGAGAAAACGGCACGGAAACGATTTAGTAACAAAGAAGCGATATTCTCGAAAGAGGGTTATAAAAATCGGAAAAATTGGCTCGATCGGTAAAGCGTCTCGATAGAGGGATTATACCTGTATACAACGGGTGTGAGTGATGTCCAAAGGGGGATATACCGATGGAACGAGCTGAGAAGACCTTCGGTATGCTTGATAAATGAATTACCAATGTATACGCGTACGTTTCATCGTTCACCGAGCTCACAAATACGCACCAGCGATATAAAAAGTGATTGGATAAATTCAATTTATAATATTACGAGAACGAGCTTACCGGAGGTTTACGATATATATCAGAGTCCGGGGTATCTTGGGCGATGATGTTTGCGAGAGTGTCCCGTGGGTCTTGCATCTCGCGGTGCAACAAGACCTCTCTCGATGTGTACCCGGGCGCTGGGATCGGTGTCGCGTCTCGCCAACGAGAGATCGAGAGACAGCGAGAGAACCCGTCGTCGTTGTCGTTCTCCCGTCCTCGTCGGAACCAGACAGGAATGTATGAAACTGAATTTATCACGAGAGAGCTCGTTCCAGGCGTGCGCTTACTCGAGTTACCTGTTCCCTCGATCGGTTATCGAGTCGCGAGTAAGTGACGAACTAAGTAAGTGTAAGCGCCCAAGCAAACAGCCTTAGCGGAAAGGAGATAGAGGGGGGGGGGGAGGGAGGGAGGGCGAGAGGCAAGAACTCGATTAACAAATTGGCACAAAAAGTAACCCGAGGGGGCAGCGAGAGGGGTTCTGCCCTTGCGTATACGCGAACTGCTACTGTCCCTCCCTTCGTTTCACTCTGTCCCTCTCCGACGCAGCTAGAAGATAAGGCCGACCAACGTCGCCGTACTTGGGGCCACCTGTACACGTGGAAAAGAAAAGACATCTGGTCTCGGAAAAGCTCATGGGGGTCCCCATCGCGTATGGAATATTCATCGAGAGTACCGATAAGGAGGACTGAATAGGTAGTCAACGAAAAAGCTCACGTTTTTACGGCGTGAAGATCGTTTGTCTAACGTGTCTTATGGTCATCTTGCGTCGTTACCGCGATCATGCGAGATCAAATGGAAAATTGTGCTACCTGGAGCCCTGAGTCGAAAACTTGATTTTTTCATAGCAAATGCACATCGAAATTTTCGGACCAGTGTACGATAGCGCGAGAGTACACGGAAAATCAACGTTGACGAACGGTACCCAGCTCCTAGATCGACACTTTAATAATTCTAATGTGCCAGAAATTCGACGAAAGTTGATTTTTTGCTTCCAAATATACATCAGGGCTTCCAGATCTGTCCATAAGACCATAGGCTTAAGGATATGACATTTGCAAAGGGGAAACTGGCTTATACGAATTTTACAAAAGACTTCCGGTACTGAAGACCTTTCTCAGAATGATTCTTTTGGCACAGCCTTCAATTTTGTCCACCCGTCAACATCCGGGTTTCCTGAAGACGAATCAACAGTTCGATTTTGCAAATCCTGGTCGTTTTCATCCATGATCTCCCTGTAGTAATTTGTTTTCACATTCTTATCACCCGCAGAGAATGTACATTGTACGATTACCGATCACAGTAGATTCACGTTCGGCGAGAGATCATTGACGGTTTTGCCGGTCAGGGACGATTGCCGCATCTCGCGTCGTCACGGCGGTCACCTATCACCCACTTAACGACGGGGCTACGCGCATCGATCGATTAATGACAAGAGCTACGACGACCGGTAATCCCCCAGATCGGCAGGAATGTAGGTTGCGCGTACGACGAAGGACGACGGCAACGAAAGATCGTTGACCATCATCATCGTCGCCATAGTCACCACTCCGTGTATGTAAATGTACATAAAAACGCATATACGAGTTTTCTCTGATTACCGTTGAGAAGGACGCGATCGGTGCCGATTCGAGGCCCGAAGCCACATCCGTTGAGCCCCTCCGATCGTTACCCAATGATGCGCACGCAGCTTTCAACCGTCGATACATACATTTTTCACGTGTCATCTCGTTCAGATTACAATAATCATCGGGGTGGTCACCGGCCAGTCGATCATCCGGATTAATGCTCCCACTCGTCGCGAATGTATACACGGGCACACGCCGATCCGCCTCCCTTCGTATCAAGATATTTCACGGTCTCTCATCTTACTCCCCCCCGCGAGCGCTACTCGAATAACTCACTCCCTACGTTTTTACACGTGTCTTTGAACATTATTTATAATCTTGTGGTTGTGTGCGGATTAAGCGAATGGGAAGAACGCTCGGTATTTTATCTTTTTGGATCTTGATAGTCTTTTCGTTCCCTGTTTTTTTTTGCCCTCTGCCTCCGTTATGTTATATGGTATATCATACAGCGAATTATTTTGAAAAATACTTTGCGAATATTTTACGAGAAACGAATAATTTTTAAAAATCGGTACGCCGCGTTCGATATGCAACTAATACTTTTTTGAAAACCGACAAATGTATGATGGCATTTAAAAAAAAGATGCTCGCAATTCGCGTAAATTCAGAAATAAAAAATTTGCGAATCAAGGTTTTTTGATTTTTGAGATTATGTATATCTCACGCATTTTTTTAGATGGCACCGCTCGTTTTTCAGGTTTCAGAAAAGTTTAATTGAATATTCAGTGTTGAGTATTATTTTTGTCGATAGGCCAAACGATTTTTGAAATATCGTAAAACCATTATGAAAATAATAATTGGGGATTGGAATATAAGTAACTACCCAATTTGGACACGTAAACGATGGTGCTTAATTTGATTTCAATGACCTCTGGAATGACTCCTTTCAAGGAATAGGTCGAATTACTGGGGGCTCTGTACAAGAATATAAATATATAAAGATATAAAACAGATATGCACTTTCTGGTAGGTATATTCATGCTGGTAGCAAGTCGTCGTTGTCCCTCGCCCACAACCAACTTCCCTTAATACTAATTTGCTCGATTTGCCCTTTGCCCAGTTGAAGTATGTCTTAAAAAAAAAAAAAAAAGTGCAGGTAACAAAACCTCCGAACAAGCGCAACAAATTCGAAAGTCCGGCATTGTCCTAGTCCCACTTTTGAGTCACTTCTCAGTGGACACCTTTCAGAAAGGGAGTACAATCAGGTTGGCTTTGTCCCTTGGAAAATGCCGAAAATTTTTCAGCCTTCGTGTTTATTGCGCAGTAATACAACTGAACGTATCTCGCGTTCGGAGGGTTTTTCTTCGAGGCGATTGCGAACGCGCCTCCTGTCTGCGCACAGCTTGAGACACGGGAAAGAATATATTGGAAATTGTGCTCGGTCAAAGTGCAAAGCGGATTGCCGTCAGAAGCAGTATGCAGCCGTTTGCACTTCTGGCACGGGCTCTTGCCCGAGACTCAACCTGGGTTTCCATCTTTTTTTTTCTCGCTTGTTGAGTACAGCTCTTGTATAGCTTTTCCCTTGCAGCTGATGGCGCATCCACCTGGTGCATAGTAGACAAACACGTACACAGGCGCGTATGGATATATACACAGGGTGGACCATTTATCGTGACCACGTCAAATATGCCTTTAGAGTGATGAAGAAATATCACGTGGTAATTTCATTCATTTTTAAGGATCGACACAACGGTAAAAAATGTCTTTTTGTCAAAATCACAGTTTCTACGTACTGAAGCTCTTCAATGGTTTTCTTAATGGGAGCGTCATTATTTTGGTAAATATTCGGTAGTGTAACTCCTGTCAGAATTGAGCCGATTTTTTGTGGTTATTTGGGTTCGTTTGTTTGGTATTCCGCTTTTTAGCGGAAGTTGCACTTCCGAATATTAACAATTATTTCTATTAAGCTGTTGCTGATATTCACACGAATATAACGATCAATGATGTATTGTCAGGTCTGTATATTATAATTTTAAAATATTATACGGTCATAATAATATATTATTATGATCTTGATATGATTTTTAACCAAAAATTTTAGGTGAACCCTCATTTTTTCGTTACTCTAAAGGCAACCGAGATATCTGTGGTAGACGCGTTAAATAATCCACCCTGTATGTATATATGCGTCTGGTATTTATATATATGTATATATATACAATATATATAGCCATTGCGGTCATCATTGTCGTCGCCGTCATCGTCGTTGTCGGTACCAGAGCAAAGAGAGGTTTGCCTTAGCGCTGTTTGACTCCTCCCTCGCCTGTTCACCTCTTCTCTCTCCCCACTTGATCGGTCTTTGTCGCCCCTCTCGACCCCCGCATAGATCCACACGATTGATCTTTTCTCCACTTTTTTTCCCTCTTCTTCCTCTCCGCACGTACTCTGCGGCTCGCGCGCTCTGCTACACTCATCGAGTTCTTCGTTTATGTGCGGGGCCTACTCTCTCTTTTCCTTTGGGATATTCTACCTGCTATGTGTATAGATGTATATGTGTGCGTGTATATATATATATATATATATATATATACATAAAAATAATATTTTGAACCTGTTATATTCCTGTAATATTGGCACTCGGGCTGTTTTGAGGACGGTGGCAATTTTTCTGAGGACAGTCCACGAAATGTCATTTATATTAACCCTTTGAGGTCGGTGTCCCCGTAGCAGGTACATTTTGAAATAATCTCAGATTCAAAGTAAGCAAAGTAATTCAAAGTAAGTAAAATTTCGAATTAATTTGATTAATTAATTTAAAAATTAATGAATTATCTCGTGATTCAACTGTTTCGATCGAATTGTGAGATAATAATGTATGATTGTTCAGAGAATTTAAATTATTGTCAATTGAATTAAATTTAATTGAATGAAATTAAATCTGCCGACCGCAAAGAGGTGTACCGAAAGGCGAACCATTGGGGTAGAACGGATGTTTCTTGTAAATTAAGTTTAACCGGTTAGACTTCAGTAAAAATGTCGAAAAAAAATCGCTATCGATAATTCGAATACAAGAGGATGATTCGATAGCCCAGGATATGCTACTTTCAACGTGATTTTAATCACGATCTCCCAACCCCTCAAAGATACGTATAGATCGTTTCTCTCGAAGATACGTAGACAGAAACGTTCCTCGCACCCTCTCCACACGGCAGTCTACTTTATTTTTCGCATTGGGAGTCCTTTTCTCGTTTCTAAAGTGAGAGAGGAATAGCAAGGTGGAGAAAGAGAGCCGGGTCGAGACCGCAAGAAAGCGAGTGAAAAGCGATGTGTGCACACGCGTTCCTCCTCCGACCCCGCGATCGGGGCTATATTAGCTGCACGCACGCGTGCACCACGCATCTCCGAAGCCCTCTCTCGATGTGCCAACCACACATGGACAATCATCACGAGAGCCCGAGATCGTTATTTCTTTCGGAGAGCCTACAGTGGTACGTATATATTCTCGTGATTATTATATTCCAATCCCCAATTATTATCATTCCATCTCGAATTCCTCGTTTCTTTAGCTCGTACGAGCACGATTTTTCAGGGCAACCCGAGGGGGATTTCTACCCCCTCCTCCCCCCTTCCTCCTTTATTCCATTACTTTTGCCGAGAAAAATCCAAAGAGAGGAGTAAGTGAATAAATTGCTGGGCGGCTGGACAAGTCAGTAAGAAAATGAACAAAAAAAAAATAATAATAAAAAAAAACGATAGAAATTACGGAGACCGGAACCATCGACTCGGTATTGAATATGTAACGTGGTATTATCGTTATAAAAATGTTTATGTGTATGCACACGGATCTCGTACACGAGTCTCATGCTCATGCGGTTCACGCGTCTGGCCACGATATGTTTGCCAGTATTCGCTTTTTGTAACGTTTACTAGTGTTCTGACTTCCTCCTCCGGGGAGGATAGGGCCCTCGATGCGGTCCCCGAGAGCAAACAATCCTCGTGTGTACCCCGGATCAACATTGAGAATCCATACCTGGTGTACTCGAACTCTTGAACACGCGTGCAAGCCCCTTACCTCGGAGAAAGACCTCTCTGCACGTACTTGCGTTTGGCCACAGATACGTGTACGTGAAAAAGAGCCACAGGTGATTTCCGAACGACCGGGATCACAGGTGCGGCCTTCTTTCATTGCCGGAGACAAATTTCCTATCCCTCTTCTCTGCCCTATCTTTTTCTCTTCGTTTTTTTTTCCTTCGAGCCCAAATATTTTCGCTATTTTGTTGTTGCATAAATGATGTTGAAGATGACATACTTCGACCGAATTTACTGACGCGTAGTGTGTAAAGTATATATAAAATCATTTCGTCGACCTGACGAAGGAAAATAAGTTTGTCACATTCTTATGAAGTACTCCTATTTAATAATGTATCAAAGTACATTTATAAATAATTTCAACGGAATTCATTTTAGTGAAATTATTCATGAGTTTTAATTTGTTCAAAATTCGAGAAGCACCATTCCGCTAATGAAAAAATCGTTGAAATTCTCTCATTTTTCTAAATCTTATGCACTATATATAGATATCTCATTTTTATAAAAATACATTATTCGAACTGTTATTCTTGTTTGAAAAATACTTATGGGCTTTTAATACTTCGTTGCCGAAATTAGGAAAATATGCAATCAATTATTTAATAACATCTTAATGAGCAGGTGATGTTTATTCCCGAGATTTCAAAGACCCTAACGACAATATGCAGCGAGTGTATTATTAATTAAATTTATCAATTAGTTATTCGTAATGCGTTTACGATTTAAATATTATTTATTAATTGAAAAGTTTCGGTCTGGCATGTCAGGATCAGCAGTCTTTGTACACGATACGTGTATACGTATTAATAATCTCAGTTTAGTTTGCCTCTAGGACCGAAGCCAAATAAACACACTTAAGAGCTGCGTCGAAGCCATGCAGAATTGCCTCGGGTCGTCGCTTAGTCATTGCCCCTCTAATTTTATTTCCTCGTATGCAGCTTCGTACTCTACGACGTGACAATATCGAAGATTGATCGACACACGAATTTGTGATATTAGTTTAATCATCGCTGGAGTCCAATGGGAGTCCGGTTTCATGGGATACCCTACACTTGCATCGATGACACTAGATGCCTGACTACGGTGACTTTAACGCCACTTTCCTGTTCAAGGCGATCCGTCTCCTCTTACAACTCTATCAAGACTCTTCTCTCCCTATTTTTCCGAAAAAACAGAATTCCTAATCAAAGGATCAATTTTTGATCTCTTCTAATGACAGTCTTCATTGAATGATTCTTTGTTATTGAAAAATAAGGTGGAAGGAACATTTATAAAAATTAGAATTTTTATTAAAATTCGTTTAGAAGAGGTCAGAACATTAATTAGTTGGAACATTAATACTCGGATCACGCGTCAACTCTTGATTAGCCTCTTATTAAAATTCTAATTTTTGTAGATGTTTCATTGCTTTTCTTGAATGTATTTTTCATTCTTTCAACTACTTTCGCTCGAGATTGTATCTTTTACGTCCTTTTCATTATAAGGAAACGTGAGAGATAAAATATTTCAGGCGAAAGAAATCGAAATTCAAAATGCTCTAGCTGTGGAGTAAAATCAATCGTTGATGGAAGAAATGTAATTCACGTATCAATTTTTCCGCTGAATTTTCGGTTTTTTATCGTCTTACCTATGTTTGTTGATGATTAACTTTATTACGTCAAAACTCTCAAGACCTGAATAGGCCGCACCTTGTACCTCAATTTTCGAGTCGCTCGACTGTTTATAGCGTCACCGTGTGGCTTCGTTCAAAAGTATAGGAGAGTCGAACAGCTAACAGAATTTCAGCACGAATAATTACCCCCCAATCAATGCAATGATTGGCAAACTAACGAAAATATTTCATTCCTTCGAAATCCGAACGGAAAAAACAAAAACAGCACCACCCTCCACACGCAACAGAATAATCGAAATTCTTATCGATCGATGTAAGTTAAAAAAAAAAACACTTTTCAAATTATTAATAAGTCGGTACTAAATTAGTGAACAAAAAAAATAAATGTTTAATAAATTAGTAAAAGAATTCTTTATGCAAAATCGTTGAATAAAAATTGCACCGAATAGGATAACTACGACTAATAGCTGATATCAAAAATTGGTAGAAATCCGCGGGATGGCAGACGCGTAAGTAAACATCGAGCAAAAATAGCAACGTTTATCTCCAAAGTGAACGTCTTTTTTCGTCAAGAATCCCCGGCTGTCCGTCATTCTTCACAAAGCGGAAATTTTGATTGTAGATCGATAACCGGAGAATTCTTCCATACAGAGGGAGCATTAATCACCGACGCGCGTGACTCGAAAATGTTTGGCAAGAATAACGACGAATTCGAATCCCAATGGAAAAGCACGAATACTCGATAGTCCACGAAAAAGAATTGTTTGCATTGGATTTCGAAGATACGTCATTGAGAATAGCGTTATCGATGTATAAGCAATTTATATAGAGATAAGAATAAATTCAAGCAATGTACACACACCGCCTTCGTGTGGCGAGGGTGACAGCACCGGCCACCAGGAGCTCGAAGATCATCTCTTCCTCTTTCTCCTGCAGGAGAGTTCCCGTCTTCTCCGAGCGGTTCTTCTTCCTCGCATCCACTCGCGCACTTCCTCCTGCACCGATCTCTACCTCCCCTTCAGGAATTATCGGTGCGTATTTTCCGCCCGTGTGTTTATTTTCTGTCACCACCTTGTTTCAAGCACGTATCGCGAAGGAAATAAAAATATAACCGTTCGAGAGGTCCCGGGTATTGATTAAGCGTTCGTTAACCACGCGATTAGGTTGAACGTCGATTCGACATAGCAGGGAAGCCGAAAGCATCCTCGTGTTTCTCCCTCACGAGGATCACGGCGATCCTCACGATTGCCGATTTATTCGATCGTCGATTTATCGATTACCGATTTTTCGATCGCCGCTTTGTCGATCTTCTATTCAGCGATCGCCGATTTTTCTCGATCGGTGAATCGTCGACATGCGTTTTCCAATATTCTCGTTACTTCATTGATCGTCCCGTTATTGCGCTCTTCGATAGTCGCGAGAGAAAATCGATGAGAAAATCGGCGACCGATCTCGAAGACTCGCGATTTATGTGACTCTCTTTGTTTGTCAATATAAAAAAATTAAAAACAATGATTTTTCAAGGAACGTTCGATTATTTGCGATTTGTATCGCAAAAGCGGAAGACCATGTCGGACCATTCGGCTTGCCGATCTCGTGGTGACTGAGAGAGTCTCGCGCGACTCCCAGTTACTCACTTGGCCGGACTCACTACTCACTCACTCACCGAGCGAGGAGAGCAGCGCTCGGTCCCACCTCCATTCTCTCCTCCTCTCCTCTTTCACCTTCCTCGCCAGAAACGACACCACCACCAGCCACCACCTTCCCCTCCAACCGTAGGTACCTCTCTCGATCTTCTCTTCACTCCTCTCCCTTTCTCGCTCTCTCTCTCTCTCGCTCTCTTCGTCCCTCCGTTTATCCTTCTCACCCATGATCTCTCGCTCCCTCTCTCTCTCTCTCTCTCTTTCCCTGGGCTACGCCACCCTCGTGGCCGCGTGGGGGATATACGGGCCGGACCCCCGGGCCACGCGATTTCATTACACGTATCATTAAACGCATTGCGTTTGAGGCCGGGTACACGCACCACGTGTGTGGGTTACCGAGAGATCATGTACTCATTTCTCTAGTACTCCTGATCCTTGCAACTTCAACTTTACGTCGTCTCTCTTTCTCTTCGTGATTTTAGCCTCTGCAACGATCTCACGTGGATTCGATTAAACATGGAGATACCGAGCGACAGTTTGAAGTTCTTTTTCCTACGTTTCGTTTTTTTTTCTCTCCATTATTATTTATATTTTTTGTGCGTTCGGTGACTCAGATAGGACAGTAATTGTTGAACACAATAATAGGAGTGAAAAATCACACCCACGAGACTCTTAAATGAAACCCAAGAGTGCTCTTTTACCGTGACAAATTGTTAATCTTAATTGCCAACGACGCAACCAGATTGCAATATAGATAGGCGCAATTTTCGACCCCGGAGGGACATGCAGTTTGTCAATAATTACCCAACCCGAACAGTTTGAAAAGAGAGACAAGTTGCTAGAAAAGTTGATACAACGTATTGCAAAAAATGATAATCGAGCCTCTATTCTTGTGAGCACGTGTACGTCATCGTCGGTATACCTAAATTCACTATTAGTTCTATTCCACTCCGGAAAACCTGATGACACCTAGCTCTCCATACTGGCGATTTCTCCCCCCCCCCCTTGCCTTTTTGAAACCCTGTTCGAACTCGCAGGAACTTTTGGGTACGAAGACAATGAAGGAAAAGAAGCGATACTTAGGGGAACGTCGATGCTACGTCATAAACGTCATAGCGATAAGAAGTCTGGCGATAATGTGGCGAGGTTCTTATCAAGATCGTGATCGGCCTCGTGTATCAATGTCATGTGTATTAGTACGTTAGTAGGAGATCCTTCGTACATTTTCGATCGTCTGTGCGAACCCGCGAATTACACGTTGAAAGTATTTTTAATTAAAATTTGTTAAAAATGGTATTTATAAAAATCAGATCATAAAAGTTTCCAATTGAGTTGGAAATCTGTTTGAAATGGTGAAGGTTTTAGCGCGCGTTCCACTTAGGTTCCAATTCCCTCCGCAATTGTTTGACGCCTTCGAAGAAAACTACAATGATACCAAGGATTCTTGAATCCAGTAGTTTTCTGAAGAAAAGGGTCGATATGGGTTTCTCTTGCCTGATAATAGAAATGTCATAGGTTTGTCAAAACAAAAAACTCGGTACCGATCTTGTTGAGTTTCTGTTTTTTCAATACCCGAAATCTGTAAACATTTTCAAGAAAAACCCGGTACGTATTTATTTGGGTTTCGGTTTCTTGATAACAAAAATCCGGTAGATTTGTGAAGACGAAAACCGGTATGGCACGCGCCTTCGCGATTACGGATTCATCGGATCGCTAATGATGTTCGTGTTTCAGGCACAGATTATCATCTCGCATCTCGATATGACGCATTCTGGATTGTAGTAAACAAATAATCATATTGGAACGCCGTCGATTTTAGGTGCCGAAGAAGATTTAAAAAAATAAACCCGAATATCGGGTATAACTTTCGAAACGCCTTTCCTCATTAGCATCGCTTGGAAGCTACGGTCGTTGATAGGACACCGGTTCTCGAGTGTTAAACGAATTAGATGTCGCGGCAGAGTCAAAAAGCGGAATAAAAAAAAGGGATAACCTAGAGGTTCAACTGATTGGACATCAAAATTTCAATTTAATGATGCATGTAACGCGCACGCGGGTCATTTGGGCCTCCGGGGATCCTTAAGGAAGTGATGGAACTGCGAATGACCGAATAAGCAAGAGAGAGAGAGAGAGAGAGAGAGAAAGAGAGAGAGGTGAAAACTGGGAGTCAGCAGCTGAAATCGAGCACAGAATTCAGCCAGCGAAGGTGGATCGAACTACCTCGGCAATTACGGCGTCACGTTGTTAATTAACTACCCGTCCCTTGCACACGAGCCGCCACTACTGCCCCAACGGCGATTATCAGCACACGCGTTTTATATGTATTAAAAATAAAAAATAAAAATTTGTGCAGACGATCGTGCGAGCACGATCGGAAGATGAAGAGCGTGATTTTTGGCCAAAAAAAGTGTTCGTATACAGCCCACTTCGTTCCATCATCAAAATCTTATTTTTTTTCCAAACTCATCTAGAGCCTTTGTAAAACGAGACGAAAAAAGAAAATGACGAACCGCGAATGGAATCTTGTTTTTTATCTCTATGGAATTCGGTGCTTTTGTGCTCATTAGAGATATAGGGAAAATAGTTATGGCTACTTTTGCACATCATTTTAATTCGGTTTTGAGCCGATCATTTAGAGTTCAGTTGATTCTTTGGATTTTAGTTTATGACTTGGGATTGAGTTGATCCTTTGGATTTTAGTTGGTCATTAGGATCTCATCGTGTAAATAAATCGAAATTAAATAGATCCAATTTGAATCTGTCCGGTTTTCAGAATCAGCTATAATGTTGTACCAAACTTTCATCTTCCCATCCGACAAGTGAATGGTATCCGCTTGAGCCCTTCGACGAGCACTTACCAGTTAAGAGATTTCACACATCTGGCAACTCCCAAGTTGGACGTAGGCCTTTATCACTGCACACATTGATGTGATAAAAAAGAACTGCATGCGTCATCTAAACCAGCAATGCGGTTTGCCAATTACGCAAGTACGTTTCCGATAAGAGCATCAGAATAGTAGAAAGGTGGGGATAACGATTCGTTAGTCACACTTAGTTTAGGGGATTCCCCGATAGACTTTTCGCTAGGTGTATTTCCTTTACCTGTCTCTCTCTCTCCCTCTCTCTGTTCGTCGTAACGAATCTGGTTTTACATTTAAACGGTACTCATCTTACACCGAATCGCGCAATCGTTGCATCACCAGAGCTAAGATCTTTTTCCTATTGCAAAGAGTTTCGTGAGAACAAATTATAAAAAAAAGGAAAACAAATAATCGTTACGCTCGAAAGAACCGGTCTCTTCGGGCAAACGCTTTAATCGAGTCATCGGGTTGGCATTCGCACGGAAGAGCGTTAAAATTGTTTTCCAGCTATTGTGATCTGAAGATAAGGATTCACGTGTCGGTTGGCAATCGTTTGCCTCGTGCAGCATTCAATTGGGAAACTTCGATGACTAATTGCAAGTTAGGAATCGCTCGTATGATGTTTTGCAAATTAGGAATCGCTCGAAATTTCGCAGCTGGGTTAGTAAAACGATGAGCGAAGGGAGGTGATGGACATGTTGATCAAGGTGATCATCAAGATCAGCCAGACTCCTCAATATCTTTTCAAGTATATCCTGAGCTCTTCGGAATTCCAATTTGATTCGTTCCAAAAGTGAGAATGTGACGTGGTCAGTCAACAACGTAATCGCTCTCGAATATCAAAGCAATTATGAATCAGGTGAATTGGAGTTGTCACTGACATGATTCACTGAGATAAGCCCGGAAAGCCAGTCGTGACAGTTCTTCAATCACATTTTCAAGAGTCCAGATATCCATTTCCAAAACAAGAAAGACCAAGTGTCAACCCAACTTGTCTAATACCACGGAAGATGAGGGTTAGGCGATTGGGTCTGGCGAGTGCTCCACTTATCAACACCTTCATTTTGTGATTGCCGGATATACCCGATTCCTGTTGCAAAACCCAGTCCGGAGAAAGTTGAATACGACGGGTGACATCCCCTTTCTCTTTCGCACTTATAAATGTACCAGGAGTGGGGAGAAAAAAACGTCACAGAGGACGTGAGATAAGTATGCGAATCCGGATATCACTCGGTGTGTCGCAACTTGTTTGGTTCACGCGGCAGGTCAGCATCACTGACCAACACAGTCCGCTATCTAGATAAGTAAATGCAGAATGTGTATTTGAGTCTCCTACTGTATCGAAGAAACCACAAGTAGGGACTTGTTCGGATCTGATAACGGACTTCCGATTGGGAAATATTTCGTCACAGAAATAATGAACGATATTGGTATTGAGCCAATCTCATGATAACACTAATTACAATGAATATTATTTTATATTATTATACCACTAATTATCGTTATTTTCAACTATACAAATAATTAATTCGTTAATTATTAAGATCGTTATCATGATTAATCATAATAAAAAAACGTTATAGTAATTTTAGTAAAATAATAATAATAATAATAATAAGAATGATAAAAATAATAACTTACAAAATAATTATTTGATATGATGCATTATTATTAGTAATTAATATTATCATTATCATTACGATTAATCACTTAATAGTGATGAATTTATTAAAAGAATTAATATTAATACTTGTTAATTAATCGGAGTGATAATGATAAATATTCTCGTGGAATTGGCTTAATATTAATATTGCTGTTTAATCTAAGGGCAAAAATAGCAAAAATATATAAGGAGCTCTATTCAAAATATTGCACTTAAACGATAAGCACTAAGATAAAATTCCAGGCACGAAACTGCATTCGTCATCCAGAGCACGTAATCCGCGATAAGCATAATAATACTTGATGACGAAAATCGTAAAAATACAATCGTGTAACCAAAGCTGGGCGATCAACTCTCAATGACGAAACGAAACGATCACAGTGGAAATTGAAAATCGTCGTTGAAATATTGAAAAAGCAATACAAGGTAGCACGATATGACTCACCTATTTTCATTCTCCTTTGGATCCAAATTGCACTTGAATAAAATTCGGTGATTCGGATAGTTTTATCGGATTGCCTGTCACTGGAGATTCTACTCGATGAAGGGAGATTCCAGGTTGGGAGGAACTCTCTCTCTCTCTCTCACCCTCTTTTTCTCTTTCTACTATTCGCACCCGCTATATCTCGCGACGGATTAATGAATGACTATACTAGAGTGGAACTATGAATGAAGTCCGCATGGCACATCGGGTACCATATAACCGTTCACGGTGTGGGCGTCCTCCTGGCATTTTCAGCCAATCGCGGATGGATCCGTAAACGCGTGCGTCTCGCTACTCAACCACGCTTCCCGATGTGTAGCGTATTGGGTACTGCCGGCCAAGCCGCCAACTCGAAAGGAACGGCGCCGATCGTTTCTCATATTTCTAGGAAACTCCGATCGATCCACTCATCGATCCACTTTAGCTTGACGCCATCAACATAGTACAACCGGGAATATAGCTTCATTGATAGTGCACCGGAACTCGACCGGATATGGCCTTTGTTCACTGAAAACTCAGCGAAGAGACATTTTTTTTTCTTTCATAATCGGCGACTGCCGATAAGAACTGGACGTCATAGGTGACCATGAATTTCAACCGATAGGCAGACACCTAAACTTTCTTAGCTTCAATGGATGTTCGATTTTTTATTTTGATATTCACTGTTTACTCAGGTTGGGAGCAATGTTTGGTAGAAATGTAAGAAACAAATGAAAGTTTTATTAGTCAATGTTTATGGAAATTGTTCATCTTCGTTCCTCAAACTAGAACAGAATTCTTTAGGGAGGGAAAGAGGAACAGGCCTATGTTAAGCTTCTGGATATTTCTGTTGTTATTAATCATCATTAATATTGTTAAGTTTACTAAGAAAAATAAATAAACGATCGAAACATCGTTTGGAGAGGATTGAAGCGCGATAGCAACAACGTTTGTCAAGTTTTAGCCAATATTATTTATGTCAAGAAAAAAAACTCCATTTTTTCATATCCGATCAACTGAGTTGCCAACATCAAGTATATCGTTGAGTTCCTTACTTTAAAAAAACGTTTCACGTTTCTAACGTCTTTGATTCTTAATACTTTTAATAAGTTTTTGCTACATGACTTTATTATAGTACAAATGACTGCATATCCAAACGATATGGCTTTCCATTTTTGTCCAATTAATTTTTCTAAATTATACTAATTTTTGGGTAATCGAAGGAGTCCAACTCCTCAAAGTCCAATGCCTCTTTACGATTTAACTTTACAACGTTCTTTCAATTGTAAGAAATATTTTTACATATTACTGACATATTTGGCGATTGATAAAACCTGCTCGTACTGTCAGCGATGCAATAATTTAAAAATCAGTGATAGCATGATTTACGGGCGGGCTCATGATGGACTTCGTATCTGGAAACGCGTTATCTCAGGTGAATCTAACTCGATTACATCAGTGTTCTGAAATTAGATCGCTGTTCATCACCGGACTGTCATATATATGAGAAACGTCGTAATCCAGAAATACGTATGTGACGTATTCCCAAAAAAGATAAAAGTCCGAAAAGTCGGAACAAAAAAAATAGAGGCTTTGCCCCTTCATTTTCATCTTCTCCCAATAGTACATTCCTGATTGTATTACACTAAGAAAATATAAATTTCTGATCCCCTGAGTAAAAATTCCAAATCGACGGCACCCTTCAATCCAAGGGGTGATTTCAGCACTCAAAATCGTTATTCCTCGATGAAAAAAAAATACGTATCTGTTTATTTTTAATCGGTGCCATATATAGGTATGTTTAAAAAAATAAAAGTCCACCAATGCCTTTCCAGCCTCTTTGTCAAGTCTGAGATTTGCCTCATTCTGTACTTTACATTGTACAATTTGTTGTCGTCAGATTGAATCGACACATTTCACGTATGTGAAATGTGTTCGTTTCATCGATGTGTCTTCGTAATACTCGATCTCTCGTGAATCTATATCCTATCGAATCCTTATCAAAAGCTGAACAAAAAAATGTCGTACCCCGATATCTTGGGAGTGTCAACGTACGGTGTCTTCCAGCAGCGGCAATAGACTCGCGGATGACGTGTCGCCCAATATATTTATAAGCGTCTAGGTGCTTATGTAGATATATTTATTGATGATGATATAACACAGCATGAACCTCTGTATAGAAAACGTTTATGGAGGACGACATTATGAGAACCAAAGTACAGCCGAAAAAACCAGCGAAAATTCAACGGTGTAAGAACGTCGGGTATGATTCATTCGGTCATAGAGTTTGCGAACAGGTGGACGACCTGAGAACGGCAGAAAAGTAAGGGAGAGAGAGAGAGAGAGAGAGAGGTAGAAAAAACGTGGCCCCTCGTTTGATGAATTTGATCATTTTCATAGCACAGAAAAACGCGACGGAAAAAAACTCGTTTCTCCATCAAGCCGAGGCTCCCACATCAACTATAATGATCATCATCATCATCATTGCCAGAAGTTATTCCAAGATTGTCGTCACTGATACCTATTACAAAAAATCTTAAGCCCAAACCACCGTGAATTTAAAACTTCCATCGTCGATTCTTGTTTCGCGTCAATGTTTCCCAACTCTTTCAAAGTGCAGTTTTTTCACCCGTTTCATCTCGACATGAACAAAAAAAAAAAAAACAAAAAGAAAAACACATTCCTTCGGACTACGAAAGCCTCTAAACGATCCGAAAATGTTTTGAAATTTGGGGCGATCTTTTGCGCGATCCAGTGCGTACGATTCACACGTTTTCTCAGGCTGTATGCACACGTCAGTTTCGACCCACCACACGAATGATGATTTACGAATTGGGAAGGAGGAGCAGTCAGGGTGCGAGCAGAGAGATGTAGAGGAACGCGAGAAAATGCGTGCGAACTCGTTCACGACACGTATAGTATACTGTATATGTGTATGTATGTACATGCGCATACATATTTTTATTTGTATATATAATCGTACAGGCTGGTGTGCGGTTCCTCAAACGCATCGTTATCTGATGGCGGCGGTGAGGATCGAGAGTTCTGGACCGGCGTGGAGATCCGCGTTGTCAAACTCTATCCCGAGCAAATCTTCGGTCGGGTATCCCGCGGTGCGAGGTCCCCCGTGTGCGCCATTGTGCGAGCGCAACAAGCTTGTATATAGGCGAGAGGTTCTTCTCTCTCTCTCTCTCTCTCTCTCTCTCTGTGCGTGCTGATCGCGCGACGTCCCTCTTTTCTCTTTCTCTCTCTCGGTCTCACCCAGAGACGCGAGACGCAGCATCCAGCGACGTCTTCGACGTCCTCGCTCAAACCTTCCCAGAAAACTATCGGTCCGCTATAACTTATTAATACATATATACGCGTCTTTACCGTACTTCTTTTTCTCCTATTTATTTCTTTGCTCGTCGAAGGAAAGTCACCTATAGTCTAAGAAGAGGAAGAGAGGAGAAAGAGGAGGAAAAGAATGAGAAGAAGGGTCGAATGTGAGAAGCGAAGAGAGATTGGGAGAGGAAAAAGTGAGAGGAGAGAGAGAGAGAGAGCGAGAGAGGGCGAAATGTATAAGCGAAGGCCGACTTCTCATTTCCGCGGTCTTCCCGTGGGAACCGGAGCTGACCCTGAGTGGCGGTGAGAGAGTTCTCTTCGGTACCCCGGAGAAGTTTGTATGCAACAAAAGGAGAGACCCGATCCTCGTCGCCGATCCTACGTAGAGAAAGGATCTATTATTCTCTCGAGGAGCAGGGATGGGGAGGGGGAGGGCGAGGCGGGGGAGGAAATGTATTTATTCGAGAGAGTGTCGCCCTCGGAAGTTCGCCATCGCGGGTAGCAAAGAATCTTCCCATTTTGAAGTTTTCTTCAATCGACTCCTCAGACTCACGATCCGTCATACGTCATTTCGTTCTTTTTGTCCTACGAAATTCCAATTGGTTGGGGAAAAGGTGAGTTTGCGGCAAGTGTCATTGTCGACTAGATGAGACGACAGGCTTTATTTGACTTAAGGATTAAGCCCTAGGAATTTAACCAAGGAATAACTAGCAATACTGTTGAGTAATAAATATTCGTATACATTATTTTTATTAATTTATCATTCATTATTGAATTATGATTAATCTTAACAATAGTCATAACGTCATTAATTAATAACGATTAATTTTATTATCAACAACTTAATATTTTTTATTATTAACAATAACATTAAAGATTTTAGTAATCCCCTGAATAATAATTTGTATTAATATTTGGGTTGATATAATACTGTATTATCATACTATAATATTTAATATTTTTAGTAACATAATTATTATTATGAAAAAGAAACAATAATTATGAGATACGAAATGTCTCTTGAGTACAGAAATAGTGAAGTATCTATACTTGAACGAAACTTGATGACGTCGTGAAAGTTTACAGGCATACGAAGAACTTTGAAAACGAATGCTCAAGCCAGTCTGATCCCCCATTTTTCTGACCGCGAAATGATTCCGTGATCAATATTGTTACTGATCGATCCAATCAGTAATCACTCTTCTATAGCCAGTCCATTTCACTCAACCATTCATCATTGCACGTGCATTATTCTCACGACTGATCAGCCCTTTTTCAACAATTCGGTTGCACCGAAGGATCGACGAGTTCAGGTACTCGGACGGACATTTGATTTAACCCTCAGCTTACCTACCACACGGCAAAGTGAATATCCAAAGCTAAATGGTTGGTAGCTGGTTCGGAGTGCACGAGAAATGAGCGTATGTATGCGTGTGTGTGTGTATCCGCGCGGTGGTTCTCGAGCCGCGGGTTAAGATGTCGTGCAGGAGCGAGACAGGTTGACACGGGCTGAACCAATTACGAGGATATTATCCCGAGCGACGGTTGCTACTACCTGCAATCACGGTGATTAGCGCACTTGCCGACAACACTGATGCCCTCCCCGCGTGCTTCCTATCTTTTTCCCCACTACCAATTTGGCTCGCCGCACCGCGCGCATAATGCGCCACCGCATTGCCTCGCTCTCGCGCCTCGATCCTGATCCAAGGGCTTATTACACGCACCTCTACGTGTCCGAGAGTACGCCGCTAATTTGTGAACGTTCGCACGTACATGCACGCCTATTACGTTAAATTATGTAAGTCGCGTGCATTCGTAATTGTTACTACGTACATATGGATATATGTATATATATATTTATTTATTTATGTGTGTGTGTGTGTGTGTGTGATGGGTGGATATACGTGTGGACTCTCCGTGCCTTGGCCTGCCTTCGACTCCGATTGATGGCCAATCTACCTCCCTATTTAAATAGTATTGCCATTTTTTATTTTATTTTTATTTTTGGGTTCGTTGAAAATTTTACATAAGGCTGAGGTCCCGCGGTATCTCCGGACGCGAGATTCTCATCCAGCCTCCTTCGAACTTCGTGCAAACGAGCTGGACCGACCAGCCTTCGACTTGCCAGCTTTTTATATCGCAATGCTTGGGGGGAAAGGGTGGAAAATGATTCTGCAGAGGAGGTTGCAGCCTCAGTGGAATTCTTGAGGCCCTCAAACGTGCACAATGTTAAGAATTATTGAAAAATTTTGTATAAAGTAGTATTCGTGATTATTATTCATGTAGAAATAAGTCAATTGCCAACGGGTGGTCGTAAATAATGTACATAAATTATCGAATAAAGGATTATAAACTATATGATCGGTATGTAATATTTCGTAATTATTTTGCGGAGTAATATCATAAAAAAAAAAATTTTAGGATTCGTATGTAGCATAAAAGGAGAATGCGATGTAATTTACGAACGAAAACAAAATTTAATGTGATTTTGATAGATGATTATTTTTAGAATACTGAATTCTTGAAAAGTTTCTAGCGAAGTGAACTTTATAAAAAAATGTTATCTTGAACGTCTTCGCCGTCTGAAATTCTTTTTATAATATGAATACGTAATTTTTTTTCGCTACCCATATTTATTTAACTTAACAGACAAACCTGCCTCCCGGTGTTGCTGAAACAATGAAGTATGAATCGAAGATTTTACGATACATCGATAAATCAGCAAAAGAATAATAATTCATAGAGAAACAGTGTAAGATTTATCAATCGGTTGAAGAGAGCGAGTCGACGAGACAAAAGGCGCATAGATCGATGATATCCCGAGTGTGCACAAGCCGGGAAACGATGAAACGCGAGCGATTCCTCTGGATCGTAAGATCGATACGTCGCGAGTGAAAACGTCGAAGAATGAGAAAAGGAAGAGGGTGAAAGAGTCGAAGAACACCATACCGAAGTAAGCTGCTCAACTTTATATACCTCTGATAAAGTGGTGTGGACGAAGGACAATGGCAAACGGCGACCGGATTCCTTCCCAGCCTCAGATCAGATCTGCCTCCAACTCTCTTCTCATGCTTCTTGTATCGACAGAAAAAAAAAATGCCACTTTTCTGTTTCTCGGATATTTAAGTATCTAAGTTACAGCGAAGACTTCGCGAAGGCGCCAATAACCAACCATCACCGCGGAGATTCGACCGTTATCGATCAGTCAATTCCCATTTTTTTAATCATTTGCATTTATTGATCTTTGAATAAAAAAAATCTTCTATTAAAATCGTTAAAAAGATTCATAAAAATAAATTCGTAAAAAAACCTAAATTAATAGTATTAAAAAAATGTATTCAATAAATTTTATTTTTTCAATAATAAATTTCGAGAAAAACTGTTCAAAGTAAATTCAATAAAAATGTAAACGTCCAATTAGCGAGGACCTGGATCCATCAACCTGCACCGATATAACAAAATTCATTTACATTTATTAATCATTCAATACAAAAAAGTAATCAGTCTGATCATCGACAAAATACACCATATTTAATTAACCCTTAATTTTTCTCGTCTCACATGCAGGCAAAGCTAGACTTTTGTTTCATCTTACCCCACATCCTCCTCCTGGAATCATGGAAAGGGTCTGATGGTGTTTGTTGCTTTTGCCTTAAGTTTTTCCTCGTCGCCTGAGCGAACTATAAAAAGTTGTTGGAGCAACGGGCTCTCTTTTACATCGACTCTTTGTGTGCCCAGCTTTCTTATTGCCTGCGGCTCTCGCAGCCTCCGAACCGGAAGAAAATCTGTGACTTCTTTAAGTTGCGTTGCTATCGTTCATAGCATACATACACATACATTTACAAATGTATATTAGGACAGTCCTTACAGTTTTCCTTCTGGGTATTCATATATAAGGAAAAATGATCAAGACTGTCCTAATATGCACCAACTGTCTTGATAACAGCCAATCTTGTACTGAAAAGTCAGGATATCAATATATATATATATATATATACTCGTTCATAGAAACGCGTGTATATACAAGGTGACGTATATGCTTATATACATACCTGGAAATGGCTAACTACTTATTGTCACCTCTAACGAGACCGCGGCAAAAACAACTCAACTATTTGCAGGTGAGAATGCTGCAGGAGGTTATGAAAGCATCAATTACCTTCCACGTCCAGTTCCCTAATGAGGGGACCGCATACCCGTGACTCTCGCGAGCTGTCGCGAGAGAGCTGTGCAAACATCATCCTTCTTCCTCATACTTGTGCATTTTCCTCGCAAACATCGTTACTTTGTACGCTCAAACGCAAAGAAAATAAAAAAAATCGGAAATGAAAACATTCTGTTGACGCTCAACTTTGTTACAACACAGAGGAAAATTCATTTTAAAAAGAATCATCCTTCGGAGACCTACTTTGAAGTTGTCATAGTTTGGGGAGATTTTTGATGTTGGGTGCTAGGGGAAATCTCGGTCATGATTATGTCATCGAAACCTATCACAGGAAGAATGTATCGCCCGATACTTTCACTTCCGGCTGTACGGGTGGTGTCAAGCTCATTGAGCGATGCACGGGGGCGAACATCGTCTAGAGTTTGAATGACGCAGATATTCACTTATATAGCTCATTGCAGAAACATGGAGCTCCGAAGACGAACTGAACACCGGAAAGTTTTCGTTTATAGCATTTTTATCATTGTTTATAATGAACGTTTCCAATTATTGTTATTATTAGGTTACGACCATGATTTGAAAGAAACGCTTCGATGGTGATGAAGTTGAATAAATTAGAAATGAAAAAAAGTTAGGTATCGTTGTATTTGAACGACGCAAACTTCAACGTCATGCAAACTTCATCGTTGCGTTGAAAAGTAATATGTTTGGATTTGTGCAAATACTTGTAAATGGGAATGAAAAAATTGAAGTTTTCATTTTTAACATACACCAAAAATTCTTTTACTTTCAAATAGTCTTCGCATTCTTATTTACAAGGTTTGATTTTTAAAAATAAGGTTACTTTTCAAATTTCATGCGTTTGGCGATTTGTTTTCATGCGCTTGGCGATTTTTTGCTATCGAAATCAACAATTCACCTACTCACGCATCATTGCTCGTTCAAGGTTGTGTTGGCGAAAAACAAAACCGTAATCATGTCTCAGCCATCGTATTCACCGGACTGGGTCCCCTGCAACTTTTTTTCTTCCCAAAAGCAAAAAGAGCCATGAAAGAACGGATTTGCCACGATTGTAGAGATAAAGAGCCCGTCACTGGGAGAGCTCGAGGCCATACCAAAAAGCGCATATCCGAAGTGCTTCGAGGATTGAAAAAAGTGCTGGAGCAAGTGTATTATATCTAAGCATGTGTTACTTTAAAAGGGACGAAATAGGTATTGATAAATAAATACAAATATTTCGAAAACAATAAAAAAAGTTACGTTTTAACAAACTTCGTATATTCATCTTTTCAACGATTCAGGTGCCGGATCTCCACTCGTCATATAAAAATATCATTCAAGTTATTTTCTCGTTCCAAGTCAGCAAAAAAGGTGCGGAGATTAAAAAAAAAGTTAACGTTTGTTGTATCCGAATGGACAACAATGGAAACTTCATCGTCACGTTGAAGAGTAGTCTGTTACTCCGGGTCGTAGGCCAGCTTCGTGCAAAATACCTCTCCGATCCGTTGCATCGTTGAGACGTGATCGAGTGACAAACAAAACGTACAGACTTTCACGTATACATCGTATAAACAATATGTGCACATAAAGATGTCGAGGATGCTCAACGTCGTTGAATTTTCCTCCGGAAAGAAAAATGTAAAAAAAAAAGGACGGAACGAGTGCTCGCTTCCTTCATCATCGTCAACTTCCCCAGAGGCTATTTGGGTAGAGAGCGTCTTGAACGTTGATCGATTCTAGCGCCTTCGTTTTGTTATATCTAATCGAGAGGAGCCCTCGTGAAAACCGGTTGAAATAATCGTATAAAGATATATCACCCATTACGATGGTTTTCCCTTTCTCTCCGCATGGGTCTACGGTATGTGCATCCTCGAGTGCATCAGCGTGTGCCGCGAGGCTTCATCGAACACGAGAGCTTAATTAATGAGGAAAAATTGCGAATTTTTCATTCAGCGCATCTTTTTTAGTACACATCGTTTCGCTTTCTCTCTTATTATTTATAGCCTTTGTTCAACGATAATATTTCTCAAAATACAGGCTCAAATACTTCCCACAATATTGGCGCCAATATTTCTTAACATTAATTAAGACTTGACCAAGCAGTTTTTTCAGTCGTGTTGCAATCGTGAAAAAATTGTTTTATATTTGTTCAATAACATTGTTATTATTTATAAATAATTTTGAAAACGGAAAAATTTGTCATAGTCATAATACATATTTAACTGTCCTCAAAACGTCAAATTATCTAAAAGTGTCATAAATATGTAACAGCTTCTAAATATCCGTTTGTCACAAGGATATCCAAGTGCGCGTGCATATAACAAAGGAAGAGAGTATTACGACATGGAAGTTGAGGTTCACGCCTATATAAGTGCTGAATATAAGTGGTGAAGTAAACTCCGAGCGTAAGATCGAGATTTTAACGATCGTATTTAGAGATGCGACTCAATCGTAAAGCAGCCTCGAGCTCGAATGTCGTTGTGCGTACAAAAGCACACACACACAAAGACACTCGCACACACATGCGCGCGTTCACCGCGAGCAAACGAATTCTACCGTTCGTGAAATCTTTATAAAACAGTCATCAGAATTTTACGATACTAATAAACTCCTTAGCCCGAGTGTACGAGTTCGCGTCGTACAAATTAATTTCTCGCCGGCCGAGTTTATTATCACGATAGGGGCCACAGGAAACGTGTCTTCAGCCGATTCGTGAAGATGTTTGAGTCGCGAGCGTAACTGCGGCTTATCACGAAAATGGCGAAATTTTCGTACAAACGAGTGGTGCCCGTTACCCTGTACGATATATCGAGATACACGTGTGCGTGTGGTGTGGTGAGGTACGCGTAAACGAGATACACCCTCTGCAATTTCGGAACAGTAAAAAATTTATGTTATTTTTTAAACTACATTTTTCATCGCGTCTTTACTTCAATTTTATTATACATCCCTCAGTCTTCTATCTTATTCCTTATCTCCTAATATCCAACTTTATACTCTTCCATATTTCGACGTTTTATCTCTTGTTGTCTTATTATTTTTATTCTTTATCTTTATCTTCTTTATTATTATTATCTTATTATCTCAACTCAATCGCACCCATTGATACAACTCCCTACCCTCATTGAGCAAACCCAACGTCCCGTTGCGTCCAGAGTATCAATTCTGAATTTCCACCTCTCGCTCATTGACAATCCAGCCCATACTCGGCTGAGCGATCACCGCTCGAAGTATTGGCCGCGCCCAACTCTGTACAATTTCAAGCTATAACCGAATCCCGCCCAACTACCTGTATCAGCCAATGAACAATGTGGAAAAGAAATCACACACCTGTCCCCCGGGTCATGTGCAAAAGGCTGTGATCGACCGTTCACTTTAAGGTGGCCAATACTTTGCACGTATCTCTGGACGAGAAATAAACCAATGGACTTACGGGAATGCGGTTCGTTGTTAGCGTTTTTCCCAAATGCATTATGATAATTGTGATATAATGAATTTATAATTTGACCAAATGATACATGATCGCGGCGCTGGCAGCAGCGCGAACTGCAAATTATACGGTAGGGCGAAATAATTTCGGTGTCTTTCTGTTTCTCCGGTGTGTATATATATATATATATATATATATATATAAGAGTGCGTGCGTGCATGCGTGCGTGCGTGCACACGAGCGTGTGCGTTCGCACTAGACGCATTTTGCTAATTCAACCTAAATTCCACTGACCCCTTAAGCAACACCCATTTTGCACAGGGAACGAGAAAAGTGTGAAAAACTCGGATCGGTATAAATGAAATTAAAGAATTACGAGCCTTCTGCTGATTGACTGATGTATCAGCGACTGAAAGGCTGAGCGGTCACCACTCCGAGTAGTCTAAGCTTGGATTTGTTAGCGTATGATCACGTACCTGGCGTCTATTGGAATATATCAACAGAAACGAACAAAAAATGTTCTACTTACTTTAGTGATTTTTCAATAATTATTTATTATTGTTTTTTAATTGTTTCGTAAACGTATTTGAAGTTTATCAATTCGTATGGACTGATAATACTCCAGAGTAAAATCTGGCTAAAATATGTTGCCAGTATTAGTAAAACGTCGTAACTCTAGTAGCGAAATTTACTTTTAAAAAAATATGAGTTCAATGACTCACTCTTGCGGGTGGCCGTTTTTCTCAAAGCGTTCCGCCGAAAGATATTTTATTACGAGCAGGCCGAAGGATTTGCGTTTCACCCGGATCAAGTTAAATTTTCGTTCGGCACGTAATCGGTAATTGCCAAAGACCTTTCCGCTCGTTTTGTCGCCCTTTGCCAGATACACCAACACGTAAATAGGTGTAAAACAAGGTCGTGTATACGAAAGTATACGGTTTCATCCTGACCGATATCGTTGGTTCTCTAATTTTTTTTCGCACTGCTCCCTCCCCCTCCTACCTTCCTCTCGCCTATCCCTTCAATGACGACGTTTCTACATTCCATCTGCTCCTCCGTTCCCTTGACGAAATTCTCTTTCGTCCACATGGTACAAGGTTCGTTCTTCATCGTCCTTTGCACTCGTATGATATCTGGTCTTTTATATTACAACCATAAATCGCCCGAAAACTTTTTTAATAAAAATGCATTACCGGATAATCACCTGTGAATATTTAAAAATTTCATGGATCATTTTCAATGGTGTTGAATATGCGGATGATGAACATAGTCATAACGAGTTCAAAATGATATTTTTCCATCTTCACGTACATATATACACGCACCTACCAAATTTTTAGTAATATTCTATATATATATGTATAGTGGAGTGTGGGCCGTGCTCGCGAGCTCACAGTAATTACATAGGTCTCGCGGGTTGGCGAGTAACTCCCACTTAAACACTCCTGGCCGGCAGTACTAAATATTAATGCGAATTTAAATAAATTGCCGACCGAACAAAGAAGCTCTCGCCATTCGACTGAGCTCGTCCTAATATAAATATGTACAAGGTGAGGCAACTACCATTAGCAGCGAAAATACTTTCTAGCTTATCAAACTTGGGAGAAAACTTTTTCCACTAATGTTGCGTAGTTCGAAAGGGATCATCGAGTGATGGTTATAAAGATCGTTCAGAACGAGCTTCAGTTATTTCGACGTCACCATCATTTTTTTTAATCTTTCAAAGATTTTATTAATATTCATATAAATTTCCATGTTTATATTAATAATAATTCATTTAAGTATTAATACTTAACTCGAGTAGTTAAATAATTAATCCAGTATTAATATTAAATTCCAATTTGATATTCATACAATCTCATTTATTAACTCGAACTAATATTTGCAAATTAATATTTATCTTAACATTGCCTAGCAACTAAACGTAAGTTTACACACCGGATTTCAAGATGATTGATCAAGATTGAATGTAAAGAATAATTAAAATATAAATTTCAGTGGGTTTGAAAGTAAAGAAAAAAGAATTTTCGTTGATTCTACTAAAAAATATTCGTTGATAAATCGCGAAATTTTTCTTTACTGTAGTCATCATTTAGGGATAGATAGCTTCTGAAATTTCAATCCATCGCATTGCGAAAAATGGAAAGATTTTATTTTCTATGATTGATTTTGATTTGAATGGTATTTATCGCGACGAATAATAAATAGAATAGATAAATAATAAAAAATAAAACAAGATGGGCATTGCGAAATCCCGACGAGAATCCGCGAATAGGCTATGCATAAAATTGTAATAAACGATACAGCGATTTGCCTCTGGCAAATACGCACAAATCGTAGAGCAACGGGTCATAACGCGAGGTGCGGGAAAATTACTCGGGCACGAGCCGCAAACGCGATATATATAGATAGAGAAGAATTGAGAACGACCTAACGCCTACTCGTAGGCCGGAAGCACTCGATATCCAGCTGATCACTTTTACCGTGATATCGAGTGATTTCATTCGGTCGGTTCGGAAAGACAAGGATGAGACTTGGGATAGTTCTGTTAATCGGAATAGCTGGTTACTAATTAACAAATTGATAATTGGGCTAACTGGTAAAGGAGAATAAAATTAAACTTTGCCTATCTTTTATCATAATATTATAGGACTTTGATGCGAACTTGAGGGATTTGGAGCATTAATAATAAAACTGTATTTAATAAGTAAAAAAATATAGTATATGATCAGAAATTAATGAAAATTCTTTGTTATTTTTGAATGTTGACAACAAATTTCTGATCTTAATAAATTAGTAATTTTTTTTTGGTTTCGACCAGAAACTTTGCACTCGTTCGGCGATTTTTATTCATTACGGATTGTTTTTCGATTTTTAGTGAATCTTCAGAGTTAGATTATCGATTATTATAAATTATCGAAGGACCTCCAAACTGCCGAGTCACAGGTTTATTTTCGGCTTGAAAAACAATTTCAAACACCTAACAGTCGGGAAATCGGGTTTCGATGTGCCAGTCATCACTGAGTACTCGTTCCGTCAATTCGCTATAAAACAATAAACAAACATTAATAAGAGTTGGAAATGAACAATAATTTTCTGTGACACGAATACTTCAAGGCACAACTGCGATAATAATCTTGAAAAGGTGTGCATGACGAAAAGTTCGAAGGATGACAGAGGAGACTGTGAGTTGGAAGAACGCGATGACGAGGCGAGGGATTGAGGGGGCGGCGTGTGCGGCTCGTTGCCGATCAGATCGATCGTACACCGCGATAAATGATTATCGAGCAATTAACGCTAATGCATTCGTACTGATAGCGGCTCGACGCGTTATCTCAGCGCACAAGTCACTCGGTCTAGCTCATACAAATGAGTTACACATCGTAAACTCTCCCCACGTGGCTCGGGGCTATCCATTCGGAAGAGAGAATAAAGCCGATCGGAAGAACTTGGGGAAAGAAAAAGCTTCGCGATTAAGTGAAAATTTATAGTGTGTTTGAAATGGAAATGAAAAAAAGAAAAATGATATTTCGCCTCGTCGTTTTCAGTGTGTATCCGCAGTTACAATTGTGTAGAAAACTTCCCAGATAGCGATGGTGTACATACGTGAAGCAAATACGACAAGCTCGATCTCTTCGTAGGTGTTGGCGCAACAATAACGCCTGTCTTGTAGTATGAAATTTAATACCCCGAGTATACACAGGTTACCTGACAATTCATTATTATTTCATACGTTCTCCGTGCGCACTCCAATTTTTCTGTATTGTTTAATCTCAATGCTACTTTACGGCAGGGTTCAAGGTATACATTGTAAATACCGGAAAATTACATTCGGTACTCGGAATATCTGTGTAACGTTCAGTACGGGGACAACTCGGAAGAAGGCTCTCGAAATGTCTAGAGTTTTCAAAATCGCATTTCGTTTTTTTTTTTTTGTTAATCCATGTATGTTTGTGTGAGACACCGTGTGCATATCCGCGAGTTTAAGTAGCTCGTATAAAAGTAGTACCAAAGTATCTCTTATGAGGACAGGTAACTGAATTGGAGAAAATAGTATCCGCAACGTGGATGATCCCGCGTAGGGGTCGCAGAGGCAATGCAGTCTAGCTGGAGTAAACCGGTAATTCCAAAGCTCTCGAACACCGTCCAGGATGGTGGAAGATGAAGGATCCGTTCTCCTGCGAGTCCAAAAGACGATTATGAATTGCCTAGGGTTTTTATTGTACACTTTGAGGGAGCTGAGGATATTTTGTACCCCGTTGAATGACTTAGGATTTTCAGTACACTTTCAAGGTTACGGTGTACTGTTTGAAACGACTTTACATCCGTTGTCGAAATATACGCCTCCAACCAAAATTGCCATACTTTTAATTAATCAGTATTCGAGCTTCGGAGGTAATTTCTTCCTTCTTCATCTTTCCAATGTCTGGCTGAAGGAAGTGCAAAGAAGCGTCGGGAGCCCAAGGGAGTGAGGAGTGCGGAGAGTATCGGTATATGATAGGATAAGCACACGCGTGATCGCGCGCCATTTTCGATAACAGTTACGACGAGCCTGCCACCCTTTCTTCCGTCTCGCAACTCAATAAGACCCAACGAGGAAGATACCAGGTTGCGCCTGCGAGGTACGCTCGCGAAGATCTCTCGCGTGGTGGGTTCGCTACACACGCGGTGTATGCATCTCGGTATAGTTATTACTCCCGGCGGAGCTCCATGCGCAATCGTGTTCAGAAAGAAGGAGGACTGGAGAGAACGATCTTGGAATTAATGAAGGTAGAGACTCCTCTACGCTCGGCCGCAGCCCAGGGGCCATAGGCATCAAGATATGTATATGAGTGTGTAACGAGCGCAGTAATCTTGGGAGCGCTCAATTTCGCGGCTCGTACGGAGCGGTAGCGTTTCAAGTCACCATTGTCGATAACAATATGTGAATTGCTCTACCCAACGTTTTGAATATACATCGTAAATACATACATTTTTCATCATATGTTCGGATTTTGACGTTTCATCTCAATCGTATCCGTTCTCATCAGTACCTATTCTCACGGAACAAACTTAACGTTCCATTGCGTTCACAGTCTCGAGCTATATTTGCCCAGGGGCTCGGTGAAACTGTGGAAAACCCGGACGAAACCGAATAAACCAGTTCCAATCAATCCCTACCCGCACTGAGTCAACTCAGCGTTCCGATAACTTAACGTTCCAATCTCGAGTTACACAATGCCTTACCGAGGGCACAGGGAAACTGTGTAAAACCCGTGTCAGAATGGTCCCCCTATTATTCCGATTTTTAGTGGTAAAAACGCTTGATCAAAATATCCAAACACCAGAGTCTCGGAAATTCTACCTTTCGCTTGCTGGTGAACGACACATGCTAGGCACAGCGATCACCTCTCCAAGTATTAGCCGCAGGGGAGTTGAACTTCGACTACCCAATAAACATTACATTCGACCATCAATGTATCTCCCGGTTTCCGTTTGCCTTGGTCATTTCGAGATTCACGTCTAACCGGTAGATCGAACTCAGACGGCGATTGTTCAATGCGTCGAATAATTAATCATCGATGACAGTTACGCGCCCGGCTTGTCTTCGAGGACAAGTTGTCCCAAAGGAGCCAATAAACATTATTTATCTCTCTATCGAAGCTCGGATCAAACCGGCCACACGAGAATACCCCTTTCCGTCTGTGGGTCTCTCGATCTCGAACCGACTATTCACAACCGTCGCATAATCGTAGTACGCTAAGTGTGACGCATATATCCCGCGAGGAACGAGATTCTCGAGCGCACGACGCGAGTGCCGGACTCTCCAAACTAATTGGCTTCAACCGTACGTACGCAACTTTTCGCCCTTTAAGATACTCTCTCGCCAGTCTTTCGCGCTAATGCTACCGCTCACCAGCGACGAACTTGTGAAACTTTCGCTTCACACGTGCGTTCGATGGACGCTCGTGTAGTATGTTTAAAAAAAAAAAACGCATTCGGTGATGATCGCCGGAGGCATGTGAATTACAATTTTCCAATGGCGATCGAGAAATCCGTCAGCTGCACGTACAAACCCACGAGCTAGCCTGTCTGCTTGAAATCAAGTTTCGTAAATTTGAATATTTATTTACCACAAGTTTCGTATGCAGCTACGATTTGCCTTTTGGTGCTCTACGATTATTCAGAGTTGATTGGAATACGATTAACAAGTTGATTTTCTTAGGTCTCTTCCACCCCGCGCACTTTTCGATCTTGGAATCAAAGCGAATACTCTCTTTTTGTTAATTAAGAACGTAAGATATGTTTGGTTATGAATTTTAACTTTTTAATTTTAAGCATCAAGCCACTAGTTATTTATCGTGACTTAATTGCATCTAATTCAATCGGCTCAGCTGTAAATCAGAGAGAATCGAGCCGGAGGAGTCGTTTTGTCCCTGGCAACAAGTTGCGCGGATCAGGAACGCCCCCTGTCGATACCACGTGTAATTATATCTATCAACGCCGGTTGGTCTGTATGTCCGATAGAAAACGAGAGGGAGGCACCGAATAAGTCGGTGACAGGAAAGTACCGGACCTCGAGGACAGATACGTTGGATGTGTACGTGATTTGTGATTTTTTTTTTCATTTTTATAAAATCTTTGTTGAAAATTAAATCTGCTCGGATCGCATTTCCAATTTCAAAGCATCCCGGTCGTCGGGAACTCGAAACAACAACGAATGCGGAAATTTCTGAAGGTGCTGTTCGAAGATTGAACACAGTGTTTCATACGCTCGGGCCTAACCTTTAACTCGTCGTCATCGAGGATTCAGTGCCGCAGGATGAACGGTGAGATGCACGACACGGGAAAGCGAAATGGACGAGTACGCCTGACCGGGATGATACACACACGAATGAATACGGTTGTACCGTTGGGCGTACACTTATTAAATTTGCATATCACAATGTATAGCACAAAGAACGCAGTACCTACATCTGTCCTCGATTACAATGATCCTACAAGCCGAATCATGGTTCGGTATCACGAGAACGTTGCTCGCGCAATATTTTTGCGAGGTTCCGTGTTCAATTACATGGTAGTTTATACCTGATCCAGTGATTACGTCAAAAATAAAGTTCTCGAGATAATCCGATGTCCACTCTGGTCCTGTTGGATCATAATCCGACCAGGACATTAAGATAGTTTGGGAACTTAAAAATATTTTGTCGTTTTTCGCTTGGTGACTCCTCAGGAGTTTACGAATGATCTGCCTCATTATTTTCTGATGAGACGACTGACGATACCTAGAGTTTATCTATTTTATTTTATTCTGTTTCATTTACATTTGATAGTGACAATCCGGTTAAAATCGTAACTCCACAGCCCACTTTTCTCACCCAAACGTCATAATTACCGTAACGAAGGCATCAGCGGATAACGATAATCTTTTTTTTTGCCGCAACGCCGCTTCGTTCTCCTCGATTTTCCCGTATAATGGCACTTTACTCAGCACCAAGCTGATCTCGAATAGCGCACTGTTCTGCGCCGTTGCACGGGTAAAGAAGTAAAAATTTCGATATGACCTCGCGATAAATGTACGGGCAAAAGCGAAGGACAAAAATATTCCGCTGCGTGCTTGAGCAAATTTCTCTCGCGTGTCTCGTATTGGAGAAAAAAAAGAAAAAGAAAATTGAAAAAGTAGAAAGAAAAACGAGAGAGAGAGAGAAAAAAAACAACATTATTCGCAGTCTCTTGATCCGTGTCGGACCATTGCAATATAGGCCTTCGCCAATATTACCAGCGAATTATTGCCTCCGCGTACCCTGGGCCGAGCTCCGACTCCCGCGCACTACATCCTATACAACATATATACTGTATATATCCCCATACCAGTTCAGCCAGCGGGTTCAGAGTGTTTCTTTTTTTTTCATCTTTTTTGCGTCGTTGCGAGGGTCCAGGTTATACACCAAGCATCGCGCGCGCGCGCTAACTGCCCACCGCCCTGGGCACCCACTGGTCATTCGATATTTGTTCCGAGAGAGAGAGAGAGAGAGCGAGAGGGAGGGAGAGAGAAAGGGAAAGGGAGAGACCAGAGCCCAGCGATGTGCTCTCCTCGAGACTTCAGCCCGAAGGTTCCACCAGTTGAGCGATGATCCTGAAAAGAAGAACCAAACGAAAAAAACCTGCAACAACAATATTAATAATATTACATTTTCAGTTAATATTTACTACGCATCATTTAGCTTATCTCTCATGCCTCATTTTCTAAGATTCAATGTATACCCTTGCGTGGTTGAGCACTTTACCTCAATCGTACCCTAATCCTTATCACAACACAGCCACACTTCGATAACTATCCGTTTTAGGGTCGTTTGGGTTGGTTTCGGTTTGTTTGGATTTTTGTTAAGTTTTAAGTAATTGTTTGGATTTTTGTTAAGTCTTAAGTAGATCCAGTTGCGTTCAGAGTCTTGAGTCACGTTACAACCTTCAAGGGCACGTAGAAACTGGAAAACCCGTGCAAGAATAGATTACTCTTCTGTTGTTCTATTTCTCTGGTGACACAATATGATCGACTGAGAATTCGCAACCATTAGGTCTAGGTATACAACAACAATAATTGCGTATTCTCGTTCGAATGGTTTTTCCATATGCATAGATCATGCATCGACATTCCGGATATTGAGAGCAGGACGATATGAGTTACACAAAGTCTCACAACAGCTCGGAGCACATATCGTTTCAGTTATCTCGCTGAGCTGGAACGGTGAAATCGAGTGACCGATTCGTACTCATAGCTCGAAGCTTAAAAACGAATCGCAATTTTATCCAAGTTGATTTTTTACATTTTTGCTAGCAATTGTCTTAAAAGTTTTTGTTTCGGTTCGTTTGGGTTTTATTGGATTCCGTTTTCGATCAGGTTTCTTTGGGATTCGTATTAAGGTTTTGATAGGATTTGCTGAGCTTTCGTTTTTTCGATGTCTCTTTGGGTTTCGTTATTAGGCTTTTATTTAGGTTTGCTGAGGTTTTAGTTTTCGATATTTGTTTGGATTTTATTTTGAGATTTTTATTTGAATTCGTTTGGGATAGGATTTTGAAGTTTTTGTTACGAATCATTTTATCTTTCGGGAACGCCGATTAGTCGTTTGCGCGAGGATTTTCGCCCGGTCGCGCGTGCAACTCGAAACCGCATCACTGTGTGAACCCAGCCGAGCTCTCCTCTGCCGATATCGGGAACATTGTTGGGTTTCGTCGATATATGTCTGTCTGGATTATGGCTCCTCGAACTCTCGTTGTGTTTGCTTTGACACATACTCAGATAATGAAAGTGTGGGCTTCGCAGTGGAACACACGGATAGAAAGATGTTGAGGGACGACGGCGCGGGAGCAAGTGAGGTGTCAGAGCCAGAGGTATAAGCATACGGTTTATCCGATCGGCTTTATCACCGGAAGTAGTCGGGAGGCGCCCCCTTAACGTTATAACCCCGCGGGCGAGCCTGCCTATACGATCTCGACGACGTCTCGAGTTCCAAAGACTCTTCGAGCTCAATGAATCGTTCCTCTTCTCCTTACCTACACACATGCACGCGTTCAAACTTGGGTAGCCCGAAATTCAACGTCTAACGTATATTTTTTTCAAATAGATGAAGTTGGTTGATACTTAGAGTTTTTTATTATCCTTTTATTACTAAAAAATAAAATCTTTTGTTTATATTTTTATAACAAAATTTAGATTACTATTGTTAATAACTATTTGAAAAAAGAATGTTGAGAAGGAAAACGTTGATCAAAACGAAGCTACTATGGCTCTGAATGAGAACGCCAAAGTTAAAAGCAAATTGTTCATTGGATGTCGCGAAATGTATGTGAGTTTAATTGGGTTACCCCCTCATTATTTAAAAAAAAAATTATACTGAACATTGGATGGCTTTTAATAGAAGTGACTCCAAGCCCGCAAAATTTGACTGAAATCGAAGATAGTTTTAAAATATGTTATACATCCCGATATTTCAAATCAGCCATGTTTGAACATAAAAGTGATAAACCCAGAAGAATACAGAAAATTTTCTCAGAAGAAGGACTAATACGTACGAGATAAGTCGTGCTACCTACTAGAAAATCCTTGTGAGCACCTGCCTTCGCTTCGTAAACCGGAAGTAAATGAGACAAGAGCATGGAAGGATTGAGGGTGCCTTGAACCGATTAGAACAGTTGGCAAAGGAAAAACGGTTGAAAAAAAAAAATATTGAGAGTTCCAAAGAGTTTCCTACAAAATCTGTGAATTTTTTTTTTCGTTCATTCTGTATTCTCTCTTTGTCGGCAGATGGCGAAAAAAATCTCGCTCCGGTATTCACATCGATAAGCATAAATTCCAAACTCTCA
Source organism: Ophioninae sp. A BG-2022a (assembly GCA_030523105.1). NCBI lineage: Eukaryota > Metazoa > Arthropoda > Insecta > Hymenoptera > Ichneumonidae > Ophioninae sp. A BG-2022a. The sequence continues at coordinate 61,285 of JAPYZI010000024.1, forward strand.
TGAAGACGTTTCAATTAATTTGATGCTTTTTTCTTTTAATAGCGTTTTAAGATTATCGATGGAGGTGCGTTAAGGGGACGTTTTGAGAAGCAATCGACGAGAAATCTCTTTTTCTCGTGCCAGATCGCCGCTCAAGATTCGAACGTGAATACGTATAGATGAACATATATATTTATATAAAAACATACGTTGGAGGAGGAAGAAGCAAGCGGCGCGGCTTTAGCACGCTGTGGTTCGAGGACCCCCAACCCCCCCCCCCCCCACACCTTAATAGACTCTTTTATTGCACACGGTTTCGTCGACAAACCACTTACGCGCGAGATCGCAGGTAGTCGAGAGTGTAGTCCGCGGGTTCACTCGATTCTCACATCGGCGCCCATCGGGTACACACCTCGACTGGAACGACGCGACGCGGAGTGCCGCACACAACGTAAGAACTCTACAGTGCGCAAATATGTTACTTCGTTTATATTTGCGCTTTCGTCAAGCACAAATATAAATTAGTCGAGGATAATTATAGGCGATTAAGATCGAATGTAAACCTGTTGGACATTGGTTTGCTCGTGGTAGTCACTTTGGACCTCCTGGTAGGGTTTGAAATCCCGACCCGAATTCTGCAATCATTTCCGAATGTTTTCGGCTATTGGATACGCCTACAAACTGAACGAATTATGGTTATACCGCTTTCGGCGGGACAAACGCGGAACTTCAAATGGGCCTGTTGAGGATAATTCTTTTTTTTTACACTTCTAACGTTCCTATATACTTGAAGGCTTGTATATCCCTGTAACATTGAACGCAGACTTTCTTTCAATGTGTTTCTTTCTTCTCAGTCTTTGATAGAGGGTACTGGAAAATTGAGAGAAACTCGGGAGGTATTCAATGCCTACTACCGAATCATTTTTTATCGGTAGACGTCCTTCTCAGTTCGCAGCAGCACTAATCTAAATTTCCGATCAAAATTGATTTTTCAGTAACCAGAAATAGTGCTGCATCAATTTTGCAGATGAAAGGAATACTACGAAAGGACTCAATAAGTCTACATTGGTGATCGAAATTTCAACTTCTATTACTCAAATACCAACATTGTAGAATCAACTACTTCCCACTTATTTTTCATTCTTTCCAACAGTCCTAATATCTGAAGAAGTCGTGTTTAAAATCGAAAAGGATCACGAGTAAAAAAAAGTATGACAAATGTTGGGACGAGCCACTGCAAGCTCGAATACACAAGGTGCTTACCAGAGATTTATCGGTGGGTGATGGAACACGAAGTTTTCGGCGAGGGGGCCCTCGCGTGAATGGATAGCTGACAGGACGGGAATTCGATAGCGTTTTCCCGGTTAAATCAGCTTGAAGAGAGTACTCTCTCCAGTCTAATCTCCAAAATACTTTCTTCTCCAAATCGCTGGTGTCCTTACGTTACGAGAACGTTGTCAAGGTACACGTGCACACTCTTGGTTTTCTTGATTGTGCGCTGACGGTAAAAGATGTTTGGTTTGCTTTCGTGTGTACGCACGTAAATGCGATGGAGAGAGAGCTAAAAGGGTCGATGACGAAAGAGTTCGGAAATGCACGCTTCCCACGTGGGTGAATAGAGTAGACATCCTTCCTGGGAAGAGGAACAGAGATCTGAGGGCAGATCATTAATATCGATATCGCGGAGGCAGAAGAACCAAAGGTAGAAACTGGACGCAATTTTTCCCGGTTCAACGGTGCCTCTGCAGGGCCAATGGGTCGCGTACACTTGCAGTCCACGCACAAGGAAATCAAGAAAAATAAGATAGAGAGAGAGAGAGTGATGACCGATGAAAAGTGGAAATCGAGAGTAGATGTCAAGGGTCATCACTCTCAGGGGTTATGATTCTCGTCTCCTTGTTTCTAACTACCCGATCAACCGCATCCCACTTTTTCGGTGTTTTTTTTTCTTATTGTAACGTAATAACAAAAAATGGCTTAGCCAATATTTTCAATTTCTAGAAAAAGGGAAACCAATCTTTTTTGTTTCGATGCGACAAGATGGATAAAATCAAACACACTTCTAAGCTTTTCACATTTCAATTTTCAACGACCTTCAACAACATTGATGTGATTTTTCTTGAATTATCGAAAAAAATGCAATTTTAATTTTAATCGTTGATACACAATATAAAAAAAGTTCATAATAACGATTGTAATTATTAATATTTTTGAAAATAAAATTTCGTACAGACATTTTTTCAGATACAAATACATTTTGAAACGATTTTTACTTATCTCTTGCGAAATTAATTTTAGAAACCAGCACGATATTCCGATTTTTACAATAGTCCAACCCCTTAAACGCTTATCGAAGTTACAAGTATCGATTGATAAAAAAAATACTATTTACTCAGTAGTGAACGTGAAATTTATATATCGGATGTCTCACGCGTTTAGGTTAAGAGAATCTTGAGTTGTTAACTGTAATGTCGATACACATTTTTCTTTTCTTTTATTTATGACAATTTATTTTATATGAAACGACGCTCACGATTCCGCATGGCTTTCTCAGGGGGCCAAGCCTCAAAGCTGGCAATAAATGATTCTCTTCTGCCTTCCCGCCCTCCCTCTCTCTTCCTCTCTCTAAGATCTTCTTCTTCTTCTTCTTCGGCTTATTCGCTTCCTCTTTTTTGCCCCACTGCTGACTGTGCATCGCCGTCGTCTGCACGCCCACACACACGCCATCAGGACGCGATCCTTAAAGGTTTTTGTGCGCGACACGTTTTTTTCTTTCATTTTTATTTCTCACTCTTGGCACACTACGAATACACGTGCACGTGATATCACTGTATCTTGTTTCGGGCTTGTCAAAACTCAGCAAAGAATGCAGCAGTTGGGAGTTATCGGCTTTAAGGGAAAGCTCGAGCAAGAAGAATTGGTGCAAATCAAAGACTTTATTTTATCTCAAAGTGATCGGAGCATTTTGCCGGAAATAAGGTATTTTTGGTGAATTTTGAAACGTCTGTATTTTGCAATCTTTGGTCTCGACCGAGTTGGTCTCGCAAAATCATCAATGACGCCTCATACACTGTAATTGCCACATGAATATTCATCCCTCATCATGCTCTTTTTCGTAACTAGAATATTAATTGAAATCTGAACACTTTCAGTGTTAATGTTCCAGATCGTTGAATCAACGAAGTCCAATGTGTCTTATTCCACGGTGGAGAATCACGTGGGTGTTGGAATATTCAGGTGAGTACGATGGTAACCTCGTTATACAAGTACGCGAATCTCGTAGCTGGCCTGTTTTCAAATGTACAAGAGTTCCTAGACAAGGCTGCGTCCTTAAACACAATGAGCTCATAACTTAAGCACCTATTTTATGATTTAACGTCGTGTAATGTCGGCAAAGACGTCGGGTTGCCTTGGACGAGATTGATTTTCGTGAAACTACGATTCACTTTCTATGTGTGCTAATTTTTTTCATTTTCATCAATTGAGCTTACTCAAAAATAGTTAGACACCGATTAATCTGATAATCAGAAAGAAGGACCTTGGTCAGTACCGAAGTGTCGTTTAACGAGAAAAATTTGCAATTTAAATGGATATTCGAGAATGTATTGGGAAATGGCAGCCATTTCGAAGTGACACGCAATACAGTATTCAAAGTACGTCATGAAGACGTCAATCTGCACTCGCGAGCTCTTGTATTCCTTTCTTTGACCCTGCCTGGAGCGAGAAAGGTCGTTACTTCGGGACTTAACATCACCGAAGATCGTCCGCAGTGCGCCTGATGGCGGGGGTTCAGTCAAGATCGATGCTCCTTTGCCCAGGAACCCGTCCCATTTCCGACAAAAAGTAACGCCATTCCTTGCTGGTATCTCACCTTACGGAGGCAGAGAAAAAGGGAGAAAGCCTAAAAGAGAAAGGAGTTAAAAAGAGAAGAGAGAGAAACAGGCAGGTACACGTACACTCGTGTGCATACGTAGGAACAGAAACAGAAACGGAAAGAGGCAGGAAGAAAAAAAGAGCCATGGCAATCTCGAGGGCGGACGTAGATCTATCGTTTCCCTCGGTCGGAAATCGCCTCGAGTCCATCGGCCGTACTTCCCGTGGGTTCTTCGACCGATGACTTTCTCCCTTCCCTACCAACCAATACCTTCCCAGACGGTGAATAATTAAGAAGAGGCAATGAGCGATTTTCAGTTGAGACGTCATCATCCTTCGATCTACTCTACATTGACATCACCTAACAGCGTCGGAACAGTCTGCTTGACTACGATCCTTCAAAAGTCACTGTTGGGCTGCAATGAACCGGAAATCTTTCCGGCGGTCGTGATACTTCGAAAACAGTACTATAACGGTTTCCAATAGATGACAAACAGCAATAAATGTAATTAACTTCTGCCCACTCGATTGTAGACAAAAATGAATACGATTGCCACAAAAACGTCATCAACTTTACTCCTACATTTATCTCTCACGAACAATGCGAAAATGATGATTCCTCTTGGACATGCCCATAGTGCAATTTCGGGTCCTACACATTCGAAGGTATTCGGAGTGAGGTTCACTTTAGTGGTGATTCGAGATGCAACTCTCGCAACGATCAGTGTGTTTCCGGCCGGTGTCGTTTTGTGCACACAACGAGAAGAGAAAAAGAAAGAGAGAGAGAGAGAGAGAGAGCGCCCCGCAGGCCACTTTCATGGGCGTCAGACCTGGCCCATATCTTGGGCGCCCACTCGTCTACCGCCTGGCGAACGCATTGTCCTCCGCGAACTTTTGCGCCGGGCCATTAACGCTCTTCGTACCGCATGCAACGTAAGTACGTGTTGCACCAACACGTAAATACATTCGTGTCTCCCTTTAGCCTTTTCTTCAACAGGCGCGTTCCCGTTCACCGATCTTTCAAGTGAATGTCTTTCTCTCGCTTTCGCATCACGTACCACAGGGTCGCGTATCATCCCGAGCGGAGACTCTTGGATCTCTTTTCTCGTAGGCCTTCGGTGACCGGCTAAGATAATTGCGGGAATTATAGACGCGTAACTACGGGGACGCGTTTCGGGGACGCTTTGGGCCAACACATATGAGTGGAAGATTTTGCTGGTGGAGAGAACGGTCAAAAACCTAACGGCCGTTTCTCCCTTCGCGACCCATGAACGAGAGTTCATCGTTTCACGTGGGTGAACTCGGGACCGGAGGAAGAGAGGGAGCAAATAACAAAAAGAAAACGCGTTCGAAGAATTATCAAGAGTAAAGCAGCGTCGCGAGAAAATAACTCAGAGGTTATGAGACTGATATATACTGGTATCGATAAAATACATAATATCCATATATGCCTAGGCAATGGTCTTGGGAAAAATTTATCGGCTACTGTAGAAAGGAAGAGGCTGACCAGGGTTTTAACTCGGGATGCCTGCTACGGTGCGGTACAAAGCGAAAAAAACTATAAAACCTTCTACCGTATTCTGAACTCTTCAATCTTCTATCTAGTTTTTTCATTGATCCTGCTGTAGCTCGTTCTCCTGGAGACAATTTTAAATATTCGTTTAATTATGTTACAGATTCGTTTGATAATCATTAGTATAAAAAAGATCCATATAGGAGTGAGATAAGCTCATATAACCGAGACTCCTGGGTTGTATTGAGGTTTTAAACGATAAATAGATTATAACAATACAGTTGAGTGTTTTGGCTCGAACTCAAATGACGATTGTTATCGATTGATTGGTATTTATGTTTTTCCCCTTGTATCAGTGATCTAGAATGCGACATGGTAAAACATCCGCATGGACCTCATGCAGAACGTACATTAATAATTTTAGAATACAACAAATATATGGATATCGTCCATGTGACCGTGAATTAATTCAATTACCGCACTGACCAAGCCGCTTACGAGAAGTATTCGCATAGCACTCGCGCACTATCTTGCAGCAAAGTGCACATCGTAGGCTCCCAATGCGGTATGCACTTGTTCCAGATGAACGTAGCAATCCGAAAAGGCACTGATCCTCCACAAGCCATTATTTGCTTTTCTCGATGACAGATACTGGTGTTTTGACAATTGCAATGGGACTTAATGTTGGAATCAATTCGAACGAAGATTGCGGAATCCATGATGGAGTCTGAGAGAAAAACGAGCCTGGGTCGAACGTCAGCTTGTAATAGTTATTACTGTATCGTAATAAATAAGTGACAAGTCACTGTCTTGTTTCTTAGAGAACGCGCATTGCAGTTATTATATCCGATGCTGTACACCTGAGGAACGTTAATAACGAGAATGCGTTGAGAGTTCTACAGCTTGTACCACGCCCTCGCGATAGTAATACACACACAGTTCTTACTCATGATCTGTTTCTCTATCTTCTCTTTCTCTCTCTCCGCTCTCTCTCTCTCTCTCTCTCTCTCTCTCTTTCTACCTCCCTCTGTACCTTTCTGCGTCGCAATTGCTGAAGGCACATAGTCAGCACTTCCCCTTCCTCTTTCCTCCTCCAGGCTTACTGCGCGAGAGACTCGGTAACCTCGATGACGATTATTGTGCAATGAGATTGTGTCGTGAGAGAGGAAAGAGCTCACGCGATATTTCTATTTGTCAATAAATTTATTTTTCCGATCATTAGGAAAAATAATACGTCAGCGTTAATTTCTTTAGACCTTCGATGGATGTAAAAAAAGGTATAGAAATACAGAATATAGAAAGAAAGTATAGCTGTTTCGAAAAAGTATATAAATGAGAGCATTTGAGAACGTCAGAGAGTTTGACGAAAGCGTCATTAGGAACTTATATGGCAAGCTCGGTAGATATTTGAAATCACTAGAATAATTATTAATTAGAACGAGCTGAAGGCAGGATGTGAACATTTTTAGACATACTGAGTTAAAACTGGTTGGGCAATTGAGAATTGGTTATTATTGATTGTAAAGGATGAGCCTTGTTATCTGAACAATCGAGATATCGATAGTTATAGATATTTAATCTCAAAAAAGTAAAAAAATCTGTGAATATCACAATCGGATTCTCAATGTGGCTCGGCAGATTCGGTCAACTGAAAATAGCGTTTCGAAGCTCTACAATGCGCAGGTATAACATAATCTGTCATCGGCAGTGATGATCACTTTTGGCTATCCGGTGCAGGTATAATTCAAGGATTCCTATTTGGCCCGATCGGATGACATTTCATTTTGTTCTCTAGCAGATTAATCGACTCGAGTATGTGGGATTGTGAGCCCCGACGGCGTCTAGACGCCGAGTAATAAAACAAGAAGTGTTTTTATTAGCCTGAGATCACACGGTACCGCACTCGTGTGAAGTAGAAATTAAGGTTACTCGACGAACGAGTTATGCCACTTATGCCGATATTTGTATTGTTCAGATACGCGAGAAAGGAATAATTTTCAATTAAATACTCCAAAACCATCATTGTACCCAATGCGTTTGATTGATTTATCTATTTTTATACACGTGTGTCAAAAATATCTATATTTATTGTGACTGATTACGAGGAGCGAAGAGTGACGACAAGCTTACTCCTCTATGGAATCCGGGTTTAAAAAACAACCGGTGAAATGCGCCACGACTGGCTTTGTTTTCCTCCACTGTGAGAGTTCCGGACCGACTCGGGCGTAGATCATTTCTACATATATGCATTGGTTATGAAGCGAGTGTATCGGCAACCTTGTGGGCATGTGTTCGATCTGATCTAGCCAGACTGACTGGCGGCGAAACAAGCCGTGTCGAGCTGGGGCAAATAATGGCGTCACTGGTAGCGCTCATATGCCACTGATCATAGACCTCCCGTTATACATATATATCTATTTGTACATATATTATATATGTCAGATAAACGAACGGGATACTTTGCATCTTGTCATCCTGTATACTGACAGGGCATAGATAGATGTAAAACCTCTCATTCCAAAAACACACTATTCAATGTCTGATACTTATTTCCAAACTATGTCTACCTGAAGTTTGAAAACGCTATTTTAAGTACAGTCTTTTTTTCGTGATATCAAGCTTCTAGTTGACTCATTAATATCGACAGTCCCCAGAATGCTTCGACGGGCTACTGTGACGATTTAAAGAAATCCTTGGACAACCGAGACCAGTTCAAATTTGAGAGGCCCAAAGTTGGTGCAGCATTTGCAAATTGAAATGAAATTCATTATTTTTCACGTCCATAAGTTGAAAAAAATTAAGATGTGATTTGAGAATCTTATACGTACCCGGAACTTGACTGTGAATGGGACGTTCTGCGCGATGCAAATTTAATTGAGCGCCTCGGCTGAGTATACGGCGATCTATTTTGCCGCCAGAGATTGAGACGTAGTAATGACCAGTAATAAGTAATGGAACGTTACGAGGGGCACGCGTGATCGGGTCTCTGACAAGCAATAAACCTGTATATTCTGCGTTGGATAGTAGTAGACATATCTATATAGACTCCATCATGAGATACCTTTATTATTAGATGCAACAGTAAAACCTCGATGAGGACGAAAGGTACTGGACGCAGAGGAGAGAAACGCTATCCTTTGATGGCCCCAGGGGCCTCTTTTGATGGTTCTTTAAAATGGGAGCTGATCCAAGCCATGAAGAATCAGAGCTCCGGAACCTCGAGGGTTTCGAGTCTATATATATGATCCCTAGCCTACACCCTGCACCTCGACATTACTAGTTCCTTCGGCATCGTGAATCTTCCAATGTAATCAGTTTCGTTTCATCGACGTTTTCCTATACAACTGGTTGATCAGAAACGACTACACAACCGAGTCACACTTATCACCTGCCCGCGTAAAAATATATCAATGATGATTCACCATCGAGTTCAAACTGCATTTCCAATGTTGGAGGTATTCTGGCAACCGTAAAATGTAAAAATATCCTGTAGTCTAAGCTGCTAGAATTATTCTACAATTATCATATCCAAAAAAAGTCACAAGTCCTAGAAAGCATCAACTTACTGTTCGACGATGACCCCTTCCATGTCCAAGGTCTAGCAACAACAGTCTAAAATGGCCAAATGACTCTCCAGCAATTTTCAACCAGCCAATAAACTGTTTTCAATCATTTGCACATCGAAAAGAGCTACAGCAGAATAACATTGCTCAACGCATCCCTGAGTCATTTCACGAAACAGAAGTCACGAACCTATACTCCCTCCACCTCTAATGTGTCGTAAATTTGCTCTGGTCTACACTTCCTAATTTTAGCTCGGATTCATCGTACTCCATGTGATTCGACGCGTATCCCAATGAGGAAAGCCGCCGAGTCGCTTACCTCTATCAGTTCAACTATAATTATAGATTTCTGTAATCTCTATCGACACATTGCCTGGATGGAATGTTGACCGGTTGTTTTCTATCAAATTAGACATTGATTCACTCGCCGAACAGGAATAGGAGTAATAAAGATCGGCGTGTACTTTCGTGTCTTTGCGTCAGCATATATGGTAACGTGTGATTCTGAGAGGAGCGTTTGATTCCATACCAATCGAGTGGGGTTTTGTCTAGGATAGCTGTGTTCCGCAATCCTAACGAAAATCATCCAAGGACCACCCTGAAAACTGCAATCGTGAAGAATGAAAAAACGGTCTCCAAGTGGCAGACAACGACGTCATCGGTGCAGGTGGTGGTTCATGTTCGCTGGCATACGAGAAGAACCTTCTTGCTCTCATCGCGGCTGACTGTCTGTCCATCCCTCTCTTGCAACACGCGTTTCGAGATCGCGTCACCGACGGGATAAACGATTGCTGCATTCACGCCTCGCAAAGAGCCATGTCCTGCGGCAGCGTATATTCCTAGCCAAGTAATAAAAGGGCGGAACTCACAAGCTCAAAAGTAGCAAGTTACGATTTTTTTTATGTACGCGAATCGCGGTATCCAAGTCTTCTTTCCCTCTGTCTCTCATCGTTCTTCTCGCGGTATCGTATTCCGATATGTAACCAGCGTAGTGACTCTTCAGCACCTGCAACCACTCTTTATCTTTCTCCCTCTTGTATCGTAACTTCTTCACTCTACTCTTTCAACGGTCTCGACGAAAGATCACTTTTGTGATTTGACCATGGTTGCTTAATCTCATCTTGCACAATCGCCGCTCTTTTCCTCTCTTCGATAACCTCGAATACAACACCCAAGTCAGTAACAGATAAAACATTTGCCTGATAAATAGACTAATTTTGTTCCTAAACCGCAATCACGTGGTCATTGGGACGACCGTCCAATCCTGGATGAGCCCCCATCAATGACAAATTTTCACAAGCGTTGTCTCAAGTTGTTAACTCTCCGGCAACAAACTGGTTGACGGTAGAAACCTTGGCACCACCGAGAGCTCTCCGTTCGTTGTAGAATCGCGTACGTACCGTGGCTCGATCGTCGTTCATCATACCGCATTCTCATTGTGTACTCAAGAAGGCCAAGAGTCGAAAGGCGACGAGAGATTCTGATAAGCCATTCTTCTTGAGAAAGATGGCAACCGTTGGATCGCCGAGAGACGCACGCGCCTAAGATTTAACGTGCGAGTGGACTTGGCGCAGCTTCGTCACTCCTCAAAATCCTGTCCAGTCATTGACCGGAATCGAACGAGCGTGTCGTACAAGGTATTAATTTTGTTGACAGCGAAAAAGCTGTCGGAAGTGGAAGGAAACTTTCTGGAAATTTCAACATCGAATGACATATACGGAGAAGCTTTAATTATACCGCTTTCCACCTACGTTATCTTTCTCTACCGCGTTCACTCTCCTGACGCTCGAAACTGCGCATAAAGATGCATCCATTGGACATGTTTACACTTCGTACTCGGGAGAGATTAAAACGCTCAAACGGCTGGCTAAGATATTCCAGCCGAAAGCCACCTGACACGTCCTGCGCGAACTCGACGGCCAAACAAGAGGAGGAAGAAGAGGTAAGACCGTGGTGAGTTCGCGTTTCGTCCTATGAGCTCCTCAGCCGCGGACGTTCATATTGCTCTGCCAACATGCTTGCACCCAGACGTGTTTCGCTATTCGCTTACTCACCGAATATCTCGCGGAAAGTCTCAAAGATTCACACAGTTCGGATACGTGTGGTGAACCGAGATAACTCGACGCTACCAAAGTCAGCCATTCATTATTATGTTGAATCTTCGGGAGATCGCATTGTTCGTTGGGATATGCGGTCATCCGGAAATTCAATCGGTATGTCAACGAAACTGTCAGGCAAAACCCACGCCCAATACGCGATAAGAGATACATGAATATTTCATCAGGAATATCAGAATGCTGGAGAGTCTGGCAGATTCGATGTATATTTTTGTATATCTGTAACGCGAGATTTTTGCGAGCTTCAACGTTGGAGATCCCACGTGAGATCCGTTCGTACGTCACGTTGCACAAGATGGAACGATTCAATTGACTGGAACACCTCGCAGCCTCCGATTTAATTAATACCGAAGAATCGCCGAGAGATAGACCAATGTCTTGGGATTTTGACAGCTCGAGATAACAGTCTGACGACTCCATGGCTATTTTGACGTCCAGACATTGGCTGGATGACGCATTTGCTGGTTTTAGATCGGCACTGCCTGACCAAATGTTTGGTCAACTTTTAAAATTAAATTATACCAATCTATATGCTTGACCAATCAGGTATGAATTATTTTCACACCTGATACGTCAAGATGATCAATACGATAATCGTTGATCTCTCACCGTCTCATCCGCTCCGAGCAAACTCAATTTCGACATATTTAGGCGACCCCTAAAAGAAATCATGCCCAACCGATCGATACACTCGCAAACATTGATACATTTATCAGATTCGTAAAATCTTCGTGATGTATTTTCCATTTGTTTCTGTGTACGAAACTGGCTTGGAAACTCCGCGTGGTCTCGACTGCCCACTCTCGCTTTGCTTATACGCGAGCTATACGGACACAAGGATGACGTCACTCTTTCGTGACTGCGCTCACCCATCCCACATTCCGTTTGCGATCTCCCTCGTGCACCGATATCCTTTTCCCTCTCGCTTCGCGTATCCTGCATCCTTCGTCTTTCCCTTTCGTTTTCCATTCCCTTCGTGTTTTCTTTTATTTTTCGACTTGACCGTCAGCACACGGGTGTATGATTATCAATATAAAAATGCGGACCGAATTTCATACCATAAATCTGGGATGATGAGACGGTCCTCGATAAGAATACCAATCAGCCGGTTAGACTAGATGTTTGCTCCCGATCTGCATAAAGATCGAGACGAGAAGGACTATCGAGGGAGCTACGCAAAATTATGTCGAAAAATCTCGCTGGTTCTCTCTCACCCCGTGTATCCCTTCCTTCATCCAGAGTGCATATAGTACCTGGCCTGTATTCGATCTCTCTTAACTGCCTTTCGTCCTTTCATCTCTCTCGATTTTATGGCTCCCTGCGGTAGAGCGTGCCCTTCAAGAAAAAAGGGGATATAAAAAATGACGACGAGATGCCACAGGGCGGATCGATTCGTTTTGCTCGAGTTCTGATAAAAATCCTCACGAAAATATCTCGAGACCTTTTTCTACTGTCCCGGTTTCTTACATCCGAGAACAAAAAAAATCGAACGTCCCTGTAACGTCACATACCGAGGTGAAAACGGTGCAACCATGATGAAGTGAGCAGGAAGCGATTTGCCATGATTTTTTTTTTTTTTCAATTTCACACGCCCGTTTTCTTTGGGATCTCTCTTCACGGGTACGATGGGAACAAGCGCCAACGCTATTTGTGACGACGAAAGAAATTCCGGAGACGTAATGAAAAAAAGGAGAAAAATGGAAAAAAGTTCTGCAAATGTTGTCTTGACTTTCTGACAGTTGGCCGTGTTGGAGGGGAGAAACACGAGTATGAGCTAACATCGGTGCGGTCAAGCACGAACTCGCGTAGTTTCCATCGATCCACAATAATTATCTAAACGAGTTCGCGGTGTGCGTGGTAAGAGAGAGAGAGAAAGAGAGAGAGGGAGAAAGACTCGGCGGAGCACGACCAGCTTATTTGTCACTACTAGTCCGTCCAGGATAGTCATTATTGTCATTAAGGAGTTTCGCGTCGGTGGTATGTTTGCCGATTCCCTTTCTCGGTTGATCCACCGCATACTTTAGCCGGCCAGCATGCTGTGTGCAGTCCGGGAGAGTTGCCAGAAGAGGGAAGGTGGAACGAGGGAAAGAAATGAAGGTGAGGCTGGGCCCAAGAGGACACGGACGACTCCTTCCGAGGATGAGCGCGCTGCGGAACGGCATATCTCCGGGATGAGGACGAAGAAGACGCTCAACCGGAGAAGAGAGCTGAGGGAACGCTTCGTCGTCGCCGAGCCTCGAGAGAAGAACGACAACGGGCAAAAACAAAACGCGACTTCCCAGAAACCGCGTAAACTCTTTTCCTCTTGTGCTTCGTGGTCTCTTGTGGTCTTGGTGATGCGCAGATCTTAGGATGCCGGTGCCGACAATGTGTACGGTCTATCTTACCTTATACCTTCGTTTCTTCGCTTCTCTCATTCACTGCTCCTCTTTACTCGCATCTCTTTTCTCTTCAGGGCCTCAACGCTCCTATGATCGGCGATAGAGATCGCTTTCTCTCTCTCTCTCTTTCGAAAGAGAGAGAATTTGTAATTATCCGATGTCCCTTCGATTGGTAGACCGTCCTCTTCGAATCATCAATGGTTTTTATCTCTCTTTCCCACTTTCTTCCTCGGCCTCTCCGTTCGTCCTTTTTTTTGGGTTGATTCTGCGAGGTCTTCTCATCAGGCTGAAATAATTTTACGAGTCTCTGGACTTCACAACTTTGACGGCATTGGAGGAACGTTAGGACTCTACTTCCCATCTGCGTTCTTCAGGTCACTCGATAACTCGCGTTTAGCTCCAGTGAACCGTTCTGTTATTTCGTAGGGCTCGACTTGAATTGGGTAATTATTGTGTTGTTGGAGGACAACGCGATTCTAGCCAGGTAAGGCAGGTACGAGGGATTAGAAGGAAGAAGAAAATGAAGGGCTCTACTGCAATGACGAACTAAATTCAGCAAGGTTGCACTTAGCTTCAGATTTTGTCGTATCTTTATTGGCGATACCGCAAGTGCCAATACTCCTGCTATACTCTATTCAAATACATACGAGGCTGTTCATCAGCGAATGGAGGTCACTTTTCATCACTGCTGAGCATTGCAGCTAAGAGAATTCACGTTGTAACAAAAGTAACCACGGGGGAAGAAAGAAAATCCAATGCTTGTCGGGGCTAATAATAACGAACTTCTACCAAAAATAACTGCTCGCTGTCTTTCGTTTGCGTTATCGGGTGAGTATAACGAAAGTTGAGAGCTCGCAAACTCCAATTTGTAAGTCGTAAAGAAAGATCGTTGGTTTAGCTGGAGGGGGGGGGGAGGGGAGTTATAATAGCGCGAGAAGAAATAGTACGGATTGGGAAAAGGAAGGCAAGATGAAGGGACCACATCCTGGCAGATTTGGCCGCGACCAAGGATAATGCTGATCAGAAATGATGCGCGTAATAACTGTTTCAGACGACAAACGTGAAACCGAAATCGGGTTATTGTCGTGATCGTACCTCTTTCGCCGCTCGTATTTTTGGAGGAGGAAAAATGAAAGCCGCGGCAGAGGGGAGGGGACCAAAAAGGGAGGAGAAGAGGCGAACTCAAAGCACTCAACTCGTTCTCTTCAGCCCTGGGGCTCTTTCATTGCGCTTACCACACAAACGGGATCAACGTCGTTCCTCGGGCCCCCAGGGTGGGACATCTCACTAATTTTCCTCACGTATCCCTGCATGTCTTTTTGGTGATTTTTCGTACATCGAATCCAAAAATATATTCGCGTCACTGTGGCAATGAAATTGGCTTAGCATTACGCGGCTATTGTCGTGCTCGCTAAACCTACGATCATACTTTCGCATTTTGCGCAGGTTCCAAGAATTCCTCGATATGATTTCACAAATAATCGGAGATATTTGAGGATACGTGGACGGAAGTCTTTCTCGGGTAGGGTACAGGACCGTAACGTAGCCTGATCGAATTGGTCGAACTACTAAGAAGGGACTGCAACGTAATGTAATGTTGCCTGCATGTTGATAACCTCGTCTACCAGATTTCATTGAAAAATATTGGTAATTAAAGCGATTGTAGACAGTCTAGTGAAGGAATAGGGAATCTAGATCAGAAAAGTGGCTGATACGATCTTGGACATAGTAGATCGAACTAAGGAACAAGAGGGAAGTAAGCGTTTTGTGAAGATGTGCCGGAAAGAGGTAACAGCAAGACGCGTGCTTTCGTGGGTGATCTTGAGCAGGACCAAGGACACAGATAAACATGGCGTAGACGGCCACCCATGACGGTTAGTCCATGATTTCTTGGTGTTGGTGGTATATTGCCGGGGCGCGTGTTCCCACGTATGGAGCCCCAGGCGCGGGCCTAGCAAAACTCCTTGGGACCCAAATTAAAGGGGTCCCCTCCTACGATGATCGCTTCAGTCCGATGCGCCAAAATGCCCCGTTGTCGTGAGTCTTTGCCGATCCACCGGTGACTGCATAATTAAAGGAACGTCTTGTAATTGGTAGTAAGAACTCACGAACTACCCCGATACAAGCGTACACATCATAATAAGCCTCGAACTCTTTCCATTCTTCAACTTTCAGTCTCCATTGTAATCTTCGTTAAAATTTCGTGACGATATATTTGGTAAGATCTGCTAGTCTGAATCATAAAAGTTTGCAATTTATAGGCTGTTTCTTGTCATCTTGTTAAGATCAACTTCTGAGCAAAAACTGATGCCTGTTTTAGAAAAAGAATAAAAGATGTAAAAGTCGGGAATAATTCCAGTCACATTCTGAGCTATCCTGTAGTAGTTCATCCCATTGTTCGTGCCATTGATCGATTTTTCGATATTTCATCGATTATTCCAATCGCTGCTTAGAATTAATAACTCATCGTGTATGTAAATCGAGCCGAGTGTTGAAAGCTGCCTTTCTTCGAGTCAAAAATCGCCTATCGCGGTGTTTTGTGGTTCTTTGTCTAGGCCACATCGAGAGAACGATTCCCGGTGCGGCCTGGCCGTCAGGTCGACCGCCTAAGCTTGTTAAGATATTCAGCATAAACCCGGCACCGCACGAAATGTAAAAGAATACGTGTCTCCCACAAATCATAAAAACATGAAATATAGGCACCCTCGGTGGCATACTAGAGATGACTGGGAATTCCGAAGATTACGGAAAAAATCAAATGAAAAGGGTTCTTCATGGCTTGGATAACTGTGTGAACTGCTGTGAGAACGGAGCATCAGTGTGATTGTTACCACGAAACGAACTGGTCAACCACATTTCACTTTTTCTCATTGAAAGCACTTTTACATATGTATACATTTACTTGATGACACAGTTCGATGGAATCAAATCTCTATGAAAGTTTGTACACATGACCCGCAACTTCCTTTTTTTGTCCTTGTATACAACATGCTGCAACTGGGCTTTTAATCGACAGATCGAGTCACCAAACTTGCTGATTAACTTTGTATAAATAATAAGTTCCTTCAGTATGTCAATCGGGTTATCATCTCAACTTCCACATTTCAACTTCGAGGCAGTCCATCATCTCCTCGGTTCCACGATAGTAGTTGGAACGAACGCACATTGATGGCCCATAAACTTTCGTAGGTTACAATCGATTCCACCAGTTCTTTCAGATGATCGTTCCAGGATCAGAGATCCAGTGGCTTGAGTTTTTCGTTTTCCTTGTTGGTTGACCAACAACGACTTCACGACGCAGTAGAGCTGACAGATGCTTTTATATCCACCAATGCAGTTATGGACAACGTAAAAGAGATTCCACAAATCATAAAAACGTGAAATATATCGACACAAAGCCAAAAGTATTTCGAGTGCTGCTGGAAGACATTTGAAATTTGACGATGGGGATGGGCAAGGGGTTTGTGGTGTCGAGAATGCGCATACCGTGTCTAATGCGAACGCGAAGATGCTGAACGACCGGGTGATACGGTGGATTTCAGTATAGATATTTTCAAAGAGACGAAGAAACGGGTGGACACAAAATTTCGACCTGGAAGGGGCGGAGAACGAGCCTAGCTAGACACGCCATAGATGCCCACTGAGAGGAGAGGAAAGGATCACCTAATAATATTTTTATAGACCGTAAAGTCGCGCGCGAGGACTCTCGCAAAGGGAAGAATTACCTTAGCTATTGGCTCCGACCACACGTAGAAAATTCTCGCCGCAGGAACCTCGTATCTCTTGCCTTAAAACTCCAGGCCCTCCTGTCCAAAGTTATCTTCCTCCCAAAGTCCCTCATCGTCTCCCAACGGATTTACGAAGCAGTTTGACCATGCAAAATTATTTATGAATATTCTGATTTTGATCTTCATCATTTCTTGGCAGCTTTTCGGCTTGGAAAAGTGATAATTGTTATAAATCCTAAATTATTCTACAATCATCAATTGGAAATTCATTGATCGAGGAAAGATGGTACTTTTGGAACCGATGCTGGTGTGATCACGCGGTGACGGTGGCGTCCCGTTGAAATATTGCTTACACGTATTCGTTTCAACGATATCTATGCATATAAATTATGCAAATCCACGCGGAGTGCATTAATCACATCGCCGTGGCGCATAACTGAAATGAGCCGGAATCCGATGATTTTATTTGCTCGCCAGGATTTTTTGGTGACTATTTCATATAGTCAACGCAGACTCGCGTGTAGAAGGATGGTTTTGAATATTGAAAAATTGCTGGAACGCTCGACCCGGATGATCCAAATAGATATATTTTTTGGGAGCTGACGGACATACCATCTAATTTTCATGTGTTTTAATCTTAACTAATATTATTTTATCAATATACATGGACGCGAACATTTTTCTGGTGTGACTAGAAAATAAGTCAGAGCAAGCTGCCAACGTATGCGGCGCATAACTTTTTGGGTTTAGCACATTTCTCAGTCCGACAAAGCACCTCAACGGGAAGAAAGAGGCCATAAAATTCCTAACGCCATGCCAAAACGCCATGCACCTTTCTCACGATTTATTTCGGTGCTTACTTCAGCGTTGGATTTCCTAACTCCTTTTTTTGTCGAATTTTTTTATTATCTCTCTTGCTCCGACGTTCGAATAACGGGGGTCCGAAAAACCGTCGTGAAAAATATACAATGTGACTGAAGCTGCGAGATGCAGAAAGAAAAAGGCTGGTCCTCGCCACAATGGTATGTCATGTAGATTTTGAATTCTATTTTTATACGGTGCTTTACTGCTCATTTGGTATACTCAGAGCAAAAGTATATCTCGATTGGGACACGACAAAGAAAATATGAATTAATGATACGAAGAGGCACGTGAGTCTGAGCGCGAACGTGATGCACATTCATGAACAAGTATCTGCAATCTTGAATTTGAAGTACTAGACGACGTAGTTCAGATCGACTGAGCATTAATACTTATGTTATTAAAAAACGATCGGTTCATTGACGATCGATGGTTTCTTGTATGATTGCATGATGCATAAATGTTACAAATTCGTGAAACGATACTAAACGAATCAGTGTACTACAAAAATAACGAAAGCTGAAAAAGAGTTTTGCAAAGAAGATGAAAACGTTGTTGTTTCCTCGTTACGAATTTTCAACATCACTGTGAAAAAGGAAACGACGAATCGTCGATAGTGAAGCATCCGAGATGAGTATGTGCAGAGCACAGCTTTACCGGTCGAACTTTCAGTCAATAGTTTAGTCATTCAACACGGTGGAGACTGCTGTCTGGGCTGTCTCGACGGCTGGTTTCGAAAGCAGTCGGTAATATCCTGCTTGAAACTGTTTTAGCGCATCTCAAGATCACTTTATCGTTCGAACCATTTTCCAAGATGATCGATTAATTCTTGGAAGTTGCCAAACTCCCGAATGAACACGCAATGAACTTGGATGATTATTTTCTATCACTAACGAGTACGGGTATTTATTATCGTCGCGATGAAAGAGACTTTGGCTAGATATTCAACTCGAGTCTCAAATTACCCGAGAATTTAAGAGGAAGCCTTTACCTTTGGAGCAGTCGGCGCCCACGTACCTTTCAGCCGTTTCGCACTGAAGTTGCACTGGAAGTAATAGTCCAGGAGCCGCCACTGGCCAACCTGCGAGTCGAGAGATCTCTCCAGAGCTCGGACTGTGTGTCACGTCGCACGTAAGATTCTGATCTCTCCGGAGGTTCCACACCAAAGACGGTCATTCGTCACCCCCAACCACGAAGAGCTAAAATAACGATGTCAGCCCTCTAGGACGTGGACGTTCGACCTATACTTTTTCACATTTCTGCGACGATCACTGTAGTTCATTAATATCATTGATATACAAACAAAATCAACCACCAGATGTCAGTTGATTGCAATATCCAGACATGTTGCGTCAAAAAGCCTCTGAAAATAGTTCAAGGACTGATTCATTGGCCTAATACCGTAATGTCCATCTCCCAACTTTTGAGTACGAGAAAAACTCCCACGTATGAACGACTCGAAGACCGACCAATAAAATACACCACCAATGACTCAACGCAACACATCACGCATACGAAAAGCAAGTACCGGTTGTAGACTGTTCGAAGAAGCCGGAAATGTTCGTCCACGAATGATTTTACAGTCGATCATGTCTCATGATATAGTGTCCAGCTCTCTAGAAAATATGTCGCTTATCTCGATTGTTATTTACATCAGGCTTGTGAGTTGAATACGTAACCGTTCGGAGCTGCTACACGCTCGACACCCTCCTCTATATCACGTCACCTTCATCTTTTCGGATGATCCGAGTTGCCCGTGGCGTGCGCCTTCTTCAACCAGTGCGGCTTCTCTTTGTTTCGTCCGCAATTACTTGATGAGTCATTTCGGTAATTGGGGCATATTTTTTCGGGATTTATCGGGAGACGGGCCGTACCCACGGTAAGATTTCCATAAGTTGGGGATGACTTACACCGCGCTTCAACGCATGACGTTTTAACGAGCTCAAGCTCGCTCTGCTTTATTTATCGTGATTGTTATCGCACGCTGCATACACCACCAGCCTGTTGCTTCAGCACGTTCCTCGGACTCCTGTCTTCTCCTGGTCTATCTTAGATCCAGTCTGAACGTATAAACGAAATGTGCCATTCACTCCTCTCACGGTACATGCCTAAAAAGACTACGGAATACTTAATGGGCGTCGAACGAATGCGAAAAAGTTTACGATGCATTTGAGACTTTTGGTGAATTCCTTGCTTACCCCAAGTTATACGACCTACCTTAAACTTCGTTACGAGGGACTGATAAACTTTTCGGTATGAGATACTAGATAAGCAACGAGAAATGTAGTGAAACGGTATGGCACCTTTCATGTCGTCGATATTCATTAATGTGCTGATCCTTTGGGTCTAAATGTTTCTCTTGCTTTCACTCTGTTGTTCTCTCTCTTTCTCTCTTTATATATATCCAAATCCTGCTCACTCTTACCGTCTTGAAACTAAAATATTTATCTAGTGATGTCCGTTGAACCCTCATTTCCCTTCCACATTCGACTTCAACGCATTAGCCGATAGCGGATTTTAAAACGGCACGGTTGTTTGTTGTTTGCCGATGATTGTGTGAATATTATATGCCAAGGCTGGAATACACGTATCGTTATCTTAATGCAAAACCGCTATAAGCCGTTTTTGATGGAGATGAGCAATTCGGTTTCGGCAAAGGTGAAGCAAAGGGTGGTACAGGATGTTGGTAGCAATCATCGCGAGAAACGTTGTTCTACTATAGCCAATCGCAGGGTAAGAGCCCTAGAAGACATTTTCGGTGGCGAATGAAAACCCGAGGCAAGGACAAGCCGGAATGCGTATAAGAATAGGTGGAGGATTGAGTTGTCGCGGGGTGAGTGCTGGAGAGCTCGTAGGTCGGTTAGTTATGTTAACAAGTTAGACGATACCGGAGATAAGGATCCTGCGCGATCCTTTGTGAACGCGAAAGAAACGTGACACCAGAAACAATCTAACGAACGAAGAAGGAGTCATAGAGAGAAAAACAAAGTGCCGGGTCGGGATCAGAAGCGAAAGAACGCGGGCTCCTTCCCGACTACCATCTCCTTCTGTTCCTCAAGTTGACCCATCGACTTGCTCTCTTCTACATCAACTTCCTCCATTTTCACGCTCGCTTCACATCTTTTTCGTTCCTTTTCACTCGGTAGTACCTTCTGAATTTTAAGATCTCGAAAACCACCATTTCTCAATGAAGAACGTTTTGACCGGTGGAATTCTTCATCGAATGCCACATTCCTTCATTTAACTAAACAAGCTAGACATACGATGCGTACATTCAAGATCATGATAAATCCCATTTGTTCGGGATCATGATAAACTCCACCGCATACCACTTTTGGCTCGATCTTCACTATCAAATTTAAGTACACATGGGGTTAGGTAATCTTATTTGCCGACAATTATAATTCATGAATAGTCAGTAAATTATCCAACCTTCAACTATCATAATTCATAAGCCTTTTTTCCATTGCCTTAGAATCCTTATTGTGGGTCGGAGTTCTCCACAATTTGGCGGAACGAACGTTTCGTTACGCTCGTTCAGGAACGTCACACCAGCGTCTTACTTTCTTTTGGCTCCCCAGGGCAAGAAGGGCAGGCTAGAAGCCACAGCAGGTCAAGGGCTTCGGTTACACAGGGCTTCACTGTGCCGTCGCGAAAAAGGACTCGTAAGCTGTAAATTTACGAGCTTCGACGCATTGAGAAAACATTATTACCTCTCTATCTTCCATTGAGCCATACTAGCTTACCTTCGTGCTACAGAAAAGCGTTACAAACGCTACCGATGGTGAGAAGGGAAGTATCAGGATCGGGGTGATTTCTCTATTAGCTGGGAGCTGGACTCCTGTGGCGCCGGGCCCGAAGCGGCAAACTGCCGAGACCCCCCGAGGTCTTGCAGGCCACCTTGAAGCTTTGTGGAGAGCCGCCTACACCACTCCTCTCTCCCTATCTCCCTATTTCGTGCTTTTTATATTTCTTCACTCTACTACCATCCCTTATCGAAGACATCGTGATTTTACCGTTTTTTCTTTTTATTCAAAAGCAACATTGGACGACGTACGCGAAAAGGTACTATGAAAAAATATCGTTTGGAGAAACCTCAGGATTCGAGACGGCAATATGAATAGTCATTTTGCTGCTATTAGTTATTTTGGATGGAGCACTACACGAAATATGAAAAAAAACCATGTAGATAGAGAACGCTGATGTTGACGACGTGGATGACATCAATGATGCGAGGATAAGGGTAAGAACGCAAAAGGCTCGAAAGGGTTCTCGGATAAATTTCTCTCTATACCAGACCGTTAAAAAGGAAATGGAAGGGCTAAGTGCAGCAAGAAGATGAACAACTGAGTTTTATAGGGATGGGAAATACCAGCTCTTTATGCAACGCATAACTTCACGTTCAACGTTTAACTTGGAACATAGGCGTGTTCTAGGTGATCCTACAAGCAGTGTGGGTTCAAAGAGATTTGGATCTTGATATTAAAAGCCACGGAGTAAGTTCCTGTAGAAAATTTCCCCTTGTCTGTCATTCTCTTCACGTTCACATTATTTCCTGGCATTTACAGGACCATTTGTTTTTCGTTTCGTTATTCACGAATTTTGCGAATTCAATTACACTCGATACATTTTGTGATTATCAATTAGCTCTTAACGTATAGATGTGTTGTTTAGCTTTTATTTAGGCACTGTTATGAGAAAAGTAGTATGGCGTAAAATGTGCGGTTTTTGGAGGCGGTGTTCACACCGTTGTGGTCCCTTAGGCGAAGAAACGCACGAGCCTATCTTCGGTTCCTCTTTTTATTCGTATTTCGTTTGTTTGGGAGCCGGTGTTCATCCATGTCCGATCGTGTTTCACGATGTTTCGGTATTTGTCGTGGCTGTTGTAGTCTCCAGTTCTGGCCTCATTGGAGGGGACCAGCGTGTCGACGATTCAATAGTCTCTGTAGAAGAGGCAGGTAGAGAAACCGAAGTACCTACGACGATGGCTCAGTGTAAACTGCTGGAGGCAACAATGATGATGGAGAATGCGAAACATGCCTGATAAGAGGCTGTCTGTTCGATTTTTTTCTTCCAGCTTTTGCCACACCCATCATCGTTGCCTCGAGGTCCACTAGGATTGGGCAGTGACGATAGTATTTGAGAAAAAAAAGCTCTATGCAGAAACCCTTCACGACACTCGATCATGGACCTCGCCGACATTCTCACGCTAATTGGCTGACAACTCCTCCCTCGTAATTTCATTAGAGAGTCTCGCGTCTCCACTGAGCGCAATCCACCCCTTTACGGCAGCTCCCTCACGTGCCGCATGCGCCGAAGGAATGAATACCCCGAAAGCTCCCAATGAATTGAGCGACAGGTGTAGACGCCTCGACCAACCCAAATATTTGCCTGCTTTCATGGCTTCGCGGGACCACTGATCGGTGGGTCGTTTAGACAGGAACATTGCGAGGATTGATGAAGGATGGCGTGCTCGCAAAGGCTTTTGTTCGTACCTTTGATTCTTGCGCACCGCCTGATAGACTCACCTCGTCTTCTACGATCTCTTATACTCGGTACGGATTATATTTCAAGACTTGAAAGGGTGATTATTAATTTGAATTATACGTTATTTGATACTGTGGAAACTTCCGGTCGAGAGGACGCGATTCTGCTTCTTCATTCATAACTATGAAACGACGAATTCAATTTCAGTAAAACTAGAATTATTGATAAACGAATTATTAAAAACTGCAATTTCAGTTAATATTGATTGTCCGAATGGGTTTGAAATCTTGAAAAACACTTCCAGTAAAAATACAATCTTCCAAGTCTTTATATTCCAGAACATAGCAACTATGGGAAAATTAAGATTCCGTTCCCGTTTTATGTCGCCGGTACAGGTAACGCGCAAAGTAGAAGGGGATGCTCAGCGCATTATATACACACTCAGAGAAAAGGCGGGTTTCTCGTCAGAGGCATACGGGAGGGGTGGGGGAGGAGGCTGGAATCCTCGTTCCTTCGGGATCACCGTGTGGGGCCTTCCATACCGGCTCAGTAGAATATACGCAGCTAGCGCGGCAGCAGCAACCGAACACGCGGATTGAATGGTGTACGACAATGGACGAAAGGTCCAGGAAGTGTACTCGAGTGATCTACCGATCATCTTCCAGCACTTTGGGAATGCGCGTGAAATCTATCTTTCTCTATAGTCCTTAGGATAGAACCGAAAGAAAGAGGCTGTGAGGGGGCCCTTGCTCTTTAGTATTCCCCTTTTTTTTTCTCATCTCTCACTGTTCGGCGCACCACTTTGGCGGCACTTGACTTTGACTGTCGGCAACAATGCTGCCGAGTCCACGGTATACCCAACAATCTGCTTTTCCATCCATCCAGATGCGATTTTGATTATGTGACTTTTTCCCACCATGAAAATGGTCACGCATCGAGAGGTAAGCAAAATTATAAGGAATTTACTATGACAAATGTTCTTCGCTGATTACTTCGACAAGGAACAATTCCAATTCATTTAGCGTGCCAGGATAGCTTTAAAAAAATACCAGTTTGTGAATAGAAAGTAAAGTGTTAACGGAAAAACTGTTAGGGTACGACTTGGGCTCATGGTTATGATGTTTGTCCCTTAACTCTGTGAAATACAACTTCCTATCGGAAGAACGTCGAGCCTGCGAGAGTTGTGTCATCCTGAAGAGAGCCGGCGTACACATCGTACTCCTTCGTTCATACCTCTCTCAAGAAAATGTCCCGAGACGTGCGTACAATTAGCCAACGCTTTCGCACCGATGTTGTTTAACGTGTGTCGTTGCGTTATATGGGCGTCTGGATCGTTCCTTTCCGAGGTTTGTGTGGCCTGGACGTGCCTGGGCATACGATCTGCTTGCTAGTCGACATATTACGCAGGACGGCTCTACCTTCAAGTTGCGTTCAAGTGTTGAATGTTGGTCGTGCACGGCTTTTTTCACTTCGTCAACCACTTTATTTCTACACTTTGTTCGAGCTGTATTTTTGAAAACCATGACTAATTGATTTTATACTGATTAATGACTTACCGAGTGGTTATTCGGTTCGCGTGCTAATGGAATGTGAAACGTATTAAATCTCACAAGGTTTCGTATTCTATCCGGCATTGGGAGTCGAAACATATTTTTAAAAGATATTCCGCCCAACAGTCATCTCAAGGATCCAATAGGATACCTATAATCGTCATTACTTTCCGATGAGATACTACGCATCGTGGTATTCTATCCATATCGAAAATCGAGCTACGTAATTGTAATTTTGAAATGATTCTCTAATATTAACTTCGAGGTAGGATTTTTCACGAAATGCATGACTACAATAAGCGGAAAGTTTGTTGAAAATACGTGATCAGTCTCATTGGCAAATCCAAAGAGGAACGAGCCGTGAAATCGCTGTTTGCCGGAGTTTACGTTAGCAGATGTATTTAAGAGGCGTGAAACCAGGAGGGCGTGGCATACTGGCCGCCAGCCACTGCGCCACTAACGTTTTAATTATTCTGATTTGGGATCTGAACCACCTGTTGCGGTTGTCGTACGCTCATCACCGATCAATGACGTCCAGAATTTATCACCAGATGTGACTCAGCCGCAAGCAGGTCGCTGAATTAAAAAAAAAGATTCCAAAACTTTCGTTATCATTGTAATGTCAACTTCACTTCCAATCTTTTGGCGTTTCATACTGAACCGTACAATCGGTCGAAGCGAGTGTCTACTGAAGATCTTCAGCCGGAAGTTCGTAAAGCATATATCAACATACATATGTGCCATGCTTTGAAAGACCCGCAGAGTTTTCCACGCGAGTAGCCGATGCGACGATGCAGAGAAAATCGAAGGAAATTTCTTGAGTCCAAGATCGTCGAGGATAAGAGTGATGAGGTGTAGGTGTAGCGAGGGTTGGATGAGGCGGCTTCTCGAAAGACCAAAAGTTTTCAAGTAGGTCCAGAGAGAGGATGGATGAGAAGGAGAAACGAGATCGATACAAAAGGAATGGGCATAGGCTTGGCTCTTCATCCACCTATTCGAAAGATAGATGATAGGTAACCGTTCGGTGGATGAGAAAGGAACCATGTAGTGGTGGTGTTGACGCGAATGTACAGGCCAGCCTCACCGATCGAACGTGGCCTTAGCGATGGTCCGGTCGATATCTAAATCATGGACCAAACAAGGCTATTGTTGCGCATTTAGTGTGTGAAAGAATGTTGCCAAATCCCAATGGAATTGAACACGTATACACACACAGTTGAACTAAAATAACGTATTTGAGGAGTGAAAGGAGGATATCGTTGAGGTAGAATACACTTTAAGGACAATGAAGAATCTCGAAAGTGGGCGCATAGGAATAGAACGAGGGTAGCTGGACACGGGTCTAGGTTATCCCCACAAAAGGGAGAAAGAGAGAGTGCAACAGGAAAGGAGAGAAAGAATTGAGCGCAGCAGGTATATGGCGAGCGAAGAGGTCGGTCGTGTTGGACTTGGAAGGGCCATAGAAGTGGCGCCAGCTTGTCGTGCTGCTCTTAACACGCAGGTATTTTTCTCGACACGCCAATACGAATGCATCGGAGGTAGTGGTGTCTACATATATATCGGTGGTCCTTCGGTATACAAACGTATACATCGATGAACGCGCGAAGATACTATATTACACGTGCGAAACCACCCTGACTACCGGGGGTCTCGAGAAAAGGCCTGGGGTTCTAGTCAGCCAGCGTCATGTATGAGATACACCCACACCCAACACCAAGAGAGAAAGAGAACGCGGCAAAGACGGAGCGAGGTATAGAACATCGACCTGGACCCTCGAACCACAGCAGTTATGCCAGACTTTTGTCCCTCTGGAGGAACTACGCGCAACCTACCAGCAAAGCTCGAGGAGAGCGGCGAAATCTCTTAGTTAAGGGCATTGTGGTGTATTTGTGAATGGAGGCCGTTGGCGGCACTCTGATCCACGCTCGGAATGAGAGAAAGCGAGAGGAGAAAGAGAGAGAGAAAGACCGAAAGAGAGAGAGAGAGAGGAGAAACGTAGAACCAGGCGAGTAGAGGTATAGAGCCGGCGTCTCCATTGAGGACCTCCGGCGTGCACGAGCTCGGTTGCCAATGGCGTTAGCGTGGTGTGGCCAGGTCTCTTATTGAGCCCAACCGTTGATATCGTCGTCTACAGATCGGGGCCTCTTCACAGTTTCTCCTCTCCGATTCGCTATAGAATACAAGACCTTCTCGTTCTTTATTTCTATTACTCTTTTTCGATGATACGAGACAGCGGGAGAGCTGGGAGGCTAACGAGATTCTACCGCCACCCAAACCGCTGCAGATTGAGATCGCGCCCGACTCGCGTTCTCACCATTACGGTCAAAGTTCAAAAACAATCTCACCTCTGGAAATGAGTCGTTGAAGAGGTGTGGCCCACCTAATGTTAGCGATGGATCGCTTTCATATGTATTTGTGATAGCCAATTTCTAATCTGTGATGTCAGGTGTATTTCGGAATTCACTTTTGATTGGGATCAAACAAATTTGATCACTTTTCATCATGATCCATTAAATTTTATACATCATCACTTTTTGCCAAGCTGATGGCGTTTATTTTAGAATGATCTTTTGACCATTAGTTTTTAAAGATTGCACGAACGGGTCTCACCCCTGCCTATGCTTCGGACTGCACCACTTCACACCGCTGCAACTCTCGAATGTCTCCTACTCACCCTTCGTCCGGGTTTAATATATTATCAGCACTGTGGTGATATATCCGACGCTAGTGTCGGAAAAATGAAAGCAATCCTTTTTCCACTATCCTCGATGGTCCCGTGTCTTATTTCAAGCATAGTGAATAGTATCCGAGCTTGAGATGACGCACATATATTTATTATTTCTTCTGCCCGATGGCTCGCTGGCCCTGGAAACGTCCCTCTCATTCGACCGCCGTTCTTTCTACTCTTCGGCCCGTTTCGGTAATCGGAGAACACGGGATACAAATACGTACGCATTAATAGCGGGTGGACCGCAGAATCCGAAGCCCCTCCACGGATCGGTGAAGAGTTTTTCGGCGTGTCGGCGAGAAATTGAACGTGTCGAGACGGGGTAAAGGAGTAGGGAACGACGTAATTTTGGTGTTCCTCAACCTTACCGTTGGATGACCATTTCGGTATCGGGTTTGATCCATACACGTGTAAGTCGAATTGTTTGATCGTGTTTTCTCAACGGCCTCTTGTTTATCGGCGGATCAATCGTATGCTAATGGAAACACACCGTAAACTTTGATGAAGCATTCCACGGGTAAACGTCAAAAACGAGTGGATCTTTTTTTGACACGGTGCAAGCGCGTCAATGCCGTAAATACTTTTTTTCATACACAGCCGTTCATTTTAATTGAGACCAAATTTGCGTACTTGAGGCTCCTCAATATTCCGGCACGATCGTGAAGACTTAGGCGTTGGTGGAACCTTCGAAAACACGGGGACCCAAGCAGGAGAGAACAAAACGCAAGGACGGGATAGAGAACGGGACTCGGAGAGACCCCCCACGGTCTTACCTCGCACTTTCCCACGTACGGGTGATCTCGTTTCATCCCGCCGACACAAACGTTCTTTTTTTCCTTCTTTTCCTCTTTTTTCTTCTTTTTTTCCGGCCTTTTTTATATCGTCGCTTTCGCTCCACCAACCACACACACACGCATGCTATTCCAAATCCCGGCCGTTCGCGTGAATATTCTCGCAAAATACTTGTATCTTGTGGCTCGTTGGCTACCCGCTGGGATGAGCATCACCCGTCACCCGCTACATTTTTTTCCCAGACTATAATTTCGTCCCTCGAGATTAACGACGACGGAGACGAGGTTCGCATCGTTATAGCGCCGTCGTTCCTCGGCTAGTTTCCTATTATATCTCGAACTACCTCTCGCGCTATCACATACGCACATTCTCCATCTGATATATTCGTGTTTTACCTCACCGGACACGCGAACGATAATTCTGACGCGATCGATCGTAACACGCGGATCTATCCTTTTCGTCCATTGTGGAACCGACTACCAGGGAGTGAGAAAGAGATACTATATGTTATGATAATATTTATTCATCCCTAGTAAACTTTGTAGCTATGCACAGAATTAGAGATCGGTGAGTTACAATTGTACCACGCGAGGAAATAATAAAATTGATAACAATTACTAAAAAGAAACAAATATTAATCTATGAAGGATTCTTCTAGGGAGCTGAATCTTCTAGAGAGCTAATGTCTCGGTGAAATAGTAGTATAGAGGCATTTGGAATAAGATGAAACCACAGAAAATTAAAAATACATTTTTTATATCAACAAACTGATTGCTTTTGATTGAAAGTTTGATAATTGTAGATTTGAAACAATAATTAAAGTTGTCCAGCTCGTATATATTGTTTCATTCGAATCCGTAAAATTCTCGTCTTGCCTGGGGCCCCCCCACTAACCGAGTATATTAGTCAGTCCGAGGTGGGTGTGGGGGGAGGCTCCCGCTTCAATCGGATCTCCCATAGAAGACCGAGAGGAAGCTCCGCGTTGAGAGACGAAAAAGCAAGAGGGAGAGTCGAAAAAGTCGGTGGGCCGCTCGGGGCTCTAATACGACATGCTCTTTCGGATTCCTGACGGTCGTTTCGCGGATGTTAACAAGGCATCAGCATGGGCCTCGTGCCCCGGCTGCGGTCGTGGTACCGCCGGGATCGAGGCCCGGTAGTATACACGCCGACCAGAAACGAGACGCGAGAGACAACACACCGCGAGAGCGTCGACTGTCTATAGCGAAATGGATGATGATCGTGGTACAAACGACGCCGAGCGTGAAAGACAGAAATGGAGAACGTGGGCAAAATAGGGCTTTCGTCGATGAGAACAAAGAAAGCGAGAGGAGAGCGACGGGTTTCTCTTCAGTTGGATAACGTCGAACGACGAGTATAGGCTCGGACGGTCCTCACCTCGCTTGATCTGGCTCTTTCACATCCGAGGCCCCTCGATTCAACGCGTGTTCTCTTTGCGGTTCGCCAAAAGGCTCCCGCTTCAAGCTCCGCACCTATATGCCTCGCGAGCACATATTTTTATTTTCTTCATCGACGCACACTCGCAAACGCAAATATACATACCCATATACAGATTTTCATTGTTTTCTCCCCTTTTCATCCCCTTGAGGGATGATTCTTATAAAGCTTATAAAGCGGAATCTGCTAAGGAGCTGAATTCTCCGTGAAATAGTAGTATACAGGCATTTGGGGTAAGATGAAACCACAAAAAATTAAAAATACTTTTTTTATGTAAACAAACTGATTGCTTTTGATTGAAAGTTCGATAATTGTAGACGAAATAGAAACAACAATTAAAGTCATCCGGCTTCGAATCCTTAAAATTGGTCAGTCTGAGGTGGGTGTTGGGGGAGGCTCCCGCTTCAATCGAATCTGCATTCTGCATAGCAATTTCATTAATTTTTATTCCTGTAAGGGTTGATGTTTCAAAAACCGCTGAAACGCGGTTGGGAAGCGTTCGCATATATATCCATTCGCAGGGGGCACAAGACTTGAAAGTTTGATCAACGCCCTGGCGTGACATTGGTGTAAAGTAGGTATCCAGAGGAGATAGTTCGATCGGGACGAAAAAGAAATAATAGGCCTCTCGTTGATCTTACGTGTGGAAAACGCGGGGCGCGAGTTGACTCCAGGGCGGTGAGAGATCGACGTTGGTGGCTCTCTCCAGAATGGCCAGAACGGCAGAGGGCTACACGGCGAAGTATATACGCGTCCCGTAGGTCTGAATCTCCCTCGCTCAATGCTATTACGAAGCAAGGTTCTTCTCTCCTCGCGGGAGAAGCAACCGAGTACGAGGACCGGCAACACGACGATTCTCCTTCGCTCCCGACATTCCAAAACAAAGAGCTACACACGAAAGAGAGAAACGGCCCGCGCTTGTGCTCAACGGTGGACAATATGTAAATCAGTGGCTGGCGGTGGTCACGATGTCGCGACCTCGCGCGTTGTTGGTGCTTCCCGCTGTCTCTCTCTCTTTCATTCTCTTTCTCTCTCTCTCTCCCTCTCTCTTTTTCTCACTCTCCCGCGGACTCTCGGACTCTCTCGGGCTCACAAAACCTTTGCGAACACCGTACACCACACAAGCCACTCTCGCCACTTGGATCGTCTCGGAACTGTCCGAGGTCCTACACAGGCTTCGGCAACACCTCTCGTGTATTGTACGTTAGTAGGTGTAGTACAGAACTTGTATGTCCCTCACCGGTATAAGAACGACAACTGGATGGCGTTATGCTGCCGATGCTCTGGGTACGGAATAGTCTCGTTCGCATGGATCGCGATGGTCACTTGCTCTCGAAGAGACATAAGGGTCTCTCTTGAACGCGCGATCTGTAACGATCGTAATGGCTCACGAGCTCGAGAGAACCACCAGAAGCAGCGATACACAACGGAAGCAGAATCAACGTACACACAGTTGACAACTCAGCGCAGACTCCCCCAGGCTCAAATATCAGCAATGCTGCAGACGGAGCACATTTTAGACAAACGTGGTTTTCCTGCGATTAGTCTACTGGTTTTATATGAGGCCTGTTGTATTAAGGTCTAGGCGAAGCAAAAAAGACAGCTAGAACTGTCAGAACGTAAAGGAAAAACGAACTGATCTAGAATGAATGTTGACAAGTGAGCTTGCGTGAAATTGCCAGAACGTAAAGGGCCAACCAACTGATCCAAGACGAAAGACTGGAAAGTGGATTTTACTTATAAAGATTAGACGTTGCTAATGGCGCCTGTCAGGCACAACCATTAGCCGTGCACTTGTGGCTTCAACTTCGGTAGCGTTGGTTATTGTGGCTTTGATGGAAGCTTCGCGCAACGAAGGCTCTGAAGCCCCGGTTAAACGTTCCTTGATTTTGCTTTACGCGCTTTTTTGTTTTTCCTCTTTACCGAAAAGCGAATAATGTCCACCGGGTTAAGTGGAGAGTGATAATCACATCGGGCGTGAACGTTTTGATTTTACAACTCGTGCCGAGTTCCTCCATACGTAAATCGTTCCGGACCCCAGGAATAATATCGAAAACAAGAGAAAAAGAAACGATTAAAAAAAAAGAACGGTACACTTTAGTGTTTCGGATGAGAACATAGAGGGAGGAAGATCGGTCAGGTGAGCGCAGTCGGTTCCCATGCATTTTGCGAGAGAGGTGATACGACCGCGTGAGACACTGGATACCAGTTCCTCTTGGTCCTTTCGCATATATGCATCGTTTCGTATTATCTCTCGCAATTAGCCGTTAAAAGTGTTCGTGTGTTCGGCTGCTATCGGGACCCCTCCCACGCCAGAACCTCGTTTATCTCGAGACAAAATGCATCTCGTTGGTCCGAAACAGCTGTCCGAAAGCGAAATCTGTCGCGTCTACTTCGGACGGGACTGTCCTCTTATACTATTATATAGATACATTGAAGCTCCTTCAATGCTTCGCAGTGGTCCGAAGTTGGCTCTTCCCATACTGAAAACGGTTAACACTTGTCGTAGTATTGGAAAGGTTGGAACGACGTGACGGGTGGTTATTCGATTATACATGCACGTGTACTCTCATGTGTGTAGGTGAGTTCACGCGTATCGTGAAGTGATCCCCTCGGGTGGGAGTCCGATGCCGCGAGTTGTGTATCCTCTTCGGGACCAAATTTCCATATTGCACTCTCCAGACTAACTGAGAGAGCACCGCCGAAAGACTCGGATATTTTTTTCACTCACCGTACGTCTCGAGAGAAAGAGAGAGAAAGAGAGGAAGCGGTAAGATAGCCCCGATGGAAAGGACGATACGAAACGTAAATATGAGAAGAAAATGCAGAGCCGAAGGATCCCTCGCGACTACAACGCGAATATCTTTTCTGGGAAGCCGCACCGCGGTTCCCACGAACGGCTCCGTTTTTCTATGAAGACCGATCCGGCGGAGGAAGATTTCTGGTGCGGAGTTACACGTGTATACAAAGTATTCGGTTGACTCGAGTCCGCAGCTTCCAACTCGGATAACATCGAACCCAAACAAACCAAAACGACTTTCCAGGTACTTCGTTTCGTAGGATATTCAAAGTAATCGCGTATGGTGATCTCATAGATAATCGTCAGCATAATGTTTCGGGACTACGTACTATCATCCAAATTCCGTCACCAGTGGACACGTCCGGGGCATCACGGTCGCCATTTTGACGGCGGAACTTCCTCTCTGATGTTACAGATCAAATCGCATCAACACGAAGTACCGGATGTTCCATTCGAACCTCCTCTGTTCTCTCGATTATTCCTGTACACTACAGCAGTGGCCAGGTATTTAGATAATGTTGATAGAGGTTATTTGAATTCGTATCTTGCTCCGAGTGTGATGGTTAGCGCACGGCCCATTACGACCCGTTAAAGGAGAACTCGTCTATGGTGTGTATCCGCGGCCTCACCCGAGTGAAATCACAGGACCGGACAACCAAGAACTCTCCCGAAAGACAAACACGAGCTGGCGGTCCAAAACCCCTGTCTGTATATATATATGTATATACAACTCTGAGGACTGTTACAGGCCAATCCTGTGTCGGCTAACAAGCCGAAATTAGTCGTGAAATAAATCTACGCTGCTTGAAAAAAAAGGAAGGGTGGGTTGAGGTATAAGCCTTCTCCGCCACACAAGGAAACACTCTACCTGTTCAGGGATTCACCAAAACTCCTACTACTGAAGTCACTTCTCACGTATAAGTGTTTCCAGCCGCTTCTCTTGAAACTTGAAAGGCGGCAGTTCGTTTTCAATGAGGTTAAGGGCGCCACTGCTCGTGCTGTTGCACTCCCGACTCTTTTATACCCTTTATTGGCGAATATACGTGCACAGCTGACACTCCTGAGCATGATCATGACTTAGGCAAGTACATCCGATACGCGGCCCTCCTTGGATGATGGAATAATTGAAAAAAATCCATTCGGCTAAGGATTGCATTGGAATCATCAATGCGATGCTACCGCAGTGGGATTCCTAAGATTCCATGAGCAATATATTCCAAACAGAAAATTGATCGTTTCGTTCAGAAAGAATTTATCAGTGGACATTGCTGAATAGCAACCAGGCATGGAGTGAACGTTTCGTTTTTTTTTGTTAATCAAATCGGTAAAGCGAGATTGTGAGTATTGAAAACATGTCAACAGGTCAATGAATCCCAGTATTCAGTCTGGGCAGCTTTGTCTGCAGTCAAATTATCAACTATATTCCTGATTTGTTTAAAAGCCAAACTTTTGATGGAAAAAAGTCTGCCCACATCGTGAAACGCATACACGAATATGAGTGCGGTACTTGCAGTATTGCAGTGGTATCCGTTGCTCAAGGAATCCCATACCGTTCAGCAGGATGGGTACGAAAGAGAAGCGCGTATACAGTCCGTGATCAAGGGAGTACTCTATTGTCTTAGCACATTCTTCGGCTCCTTTAGGGTTTATTTTCAGCATGTGTGGTTTTTTTCGCAAAGAAGAAGGGAGATCAACTATTTCCTATGGAATGTAGTGAGGACAATCGGGGAATCCGCGCGCGGGCAAGGTAGGTCGCGGATGGCTTGTTCGTGTACGTGAATCGAACGAAATGTATACGCAGGGATGGTAGAGAATGTCTTCAGTCCGATCTTTTTGGACACACCATGCATGGACGTGCAGTATCTCGAAGCACTTCACCATCAAGCAGAAGGGCGCATTTAACCCTATACAATTTTGCGTTTCTTGGCCCTATGATTCCAACAGCAATCGATCTGTAATTCGTTCATGATTGTGTGAGCCACGCAGATTTATCTACACGATGAACATAGAGGCTCGCCAATCCCATGCGGGCGTATTGTCCCAATTACAACGAGATCCCTTTTCTGGCGGGTCTTCTGCCTCCTGATCCATTAGAAAGGAGGTCGAAGTATTCGATCCTGGCTGGGGGAAATTTGCACTAGAACTCATTGAGCACTAAGAAAGCAGTTGGTGGTTCCTCACCAATGAGGATCGTTCGGTACTCAGCTCCACCGGGTCCAAGGTCGATTGCAAACTACCGAAGAAGCAGAAGATAAGGCTGATGAACAAATCCCATTAGCAATTGCGCTAATACAACACCTAGACTTCAGAGTTTTCCCTCTCATGGCTCTTTGTCCTATTAGAAATTTAATGCTCTTTGAACTTAAATGGTTTTTTTGTCTTCGAACCCTTTTTTGTCGTCGTCCAGTCGTTTTTTTTTCAGATCTTTGTACTTTGTTGTTTCTATTTATTTTTTATAGTCAAAGGACCTTGTTTTATGGCTCACCATTATTTTGTAAGTAAAGTGTCTGAACGTTCGTTGAATATGGGCGGGGACGATTTTCAGAGATCGGGCTCAAAACGACCCAGTGTGTAGTCACGAGGCTACGAATCTACCTCTCTAGATTCCGACCACTAGCCCGAAAATCACCTCGCTGCGAAAGATGCCAACCAACAAGCTAACAAGTTCCATTACGAATTCGTTATCTTCCCCTTCGTCTTTTCCGACAAAGACATAACTTTTACTGTTTGAAACTCGTATACACTTTGATGAGGGAGAACCGGCAGGTAACCTCCTCGTCGTAGGCATACCGAACGATCTTAATGAATACGTAAAACATTGTCAGCCCGAGGCAACTTCGTAGCGATTAACCAGCCCAGGTGTCGAACGTTTCCGATCGTTCGGAAGGAAAGGGAAATACGAGAGAGCGGAAAGTGAGCTACGAAGATAAAGAGGAGAGACCAGAAATAAAGATGGAGAAAGAAAGAAAGAAAGAAAAAGTAAGTTCGTATATACGACGGAAACGTCAAATAGACGTGTTCCCCTACATCTCTTCGAGAGGCTGAATGCTCCGGTGTATGCCGGAGAGAAGATACGAGCGCGAGATACGAACATTAACGAGAGAGTCGTACAAGAAGTGCAAGCCGGTCGTGTATAAGATCGTAGGGCGATGACAACGAGCTAACAGCGTAGGTAAACATGGCGGCTCGGGACCCAAAGCATCTCTACCTCGTGGTTTCTCGATGATCGTGTCACTTTACTCGTTTCCTCTCAAACACCGCGAGAGAGGCCCCGCGTTGGGACCCATCGTTGCGACCTCACCTTTTCTTTTCGTTTCTCTTTTTCTCTCCTTACCCATTCTTCGCACATGGTAAAACCATCGACGAATTCATACGTGCAGTATGTAATAGCGTTATGTAGGACTCGAGGGAGACATCGTTTTGGAAAGGTTTGAAAGAAAATTAATTATCGATCTTGCTGCTTCGATGTTCAACGATCTTTGGTTTAATATGATACAACATAGTCGGCTTTCTTCGAGAATTAACCGTTTCGTGTACAGGTTACATATCCTCCCGTACATTATCGTTTTCCGCAATATTTTAGGGTTTATATCAATGTACCGTCGCAAGTTTGTTGTTCCGCTCGTCTATTATTTCTCCTCTCTCTCTCTCTCTCTCTCTCTCTCTCTCTCTCCACTTTTAGGTTTATACATATATTTATATTTTTATAGTGGGTGTGCACTATCGCATAAGGAAAATAACTTTCCAAGGGCTATCAACGAATCCTCGATTTTTTACCGATATGACAAAAAATTCTTGTTGTACATCCATAACAAAATCACCACTGGGACAAATGAAGTTTCGTGCGAATACTCGTATCAAGGAAACACGTAGTTCTGTGAGTCTTGATCTCAATCTCTATTTCTGCTACTTCAGCATGCTGAAAATTCCAATGGAAGCAACACTTTCCGATTATTCACTCAGTTTCTTTTTTTTTCCCAGCTAATTTGATTCACCAAACATTATTGAAACGTCATTTAGTTTGATAATTATTGATAGATTATAGATAACTCTGAGTTCACGATTCATACATTTTCGTTTTTTTATGTTGTGGATAGCGATTGATCGAATATACATTTGTTTATCGTTATGCACAACGCAAAAATGACAATCGAGGCGTTACGACAGGTACATCGCAACGATTGAGATTGTCACACAGTGCTCAATTTATTGTGGAACAAAATGAGAAACTCGTCACGAAAGATTGTGTCAATCGTTGTTTCGTAAAAAAAAAATAATAAACGTAATCGTTTATGTGTACGTTGGATAAAAGATTATCAGATACTTTAAAAAAGTCCTTAAAATTGATTTCGTTTGCTCGCTTTTGTTGCCTTGGAAAAAATGATTTTTTAAAACAAGAGAATAGATCGAGGAGATTTGAACATTTGCACGCATATCACAGACGCGACGATACGACGAGGGACCAAGTGTTGTTTTCGTTGTTTTTTTTTTCGTTCCCAACTCATTTCACGTCTTCATCGTGAATTATTCTTAACGTTCGATGTTTGCGCTACGACCTAATGCATTTGCGGACGTGGTAGAAACAGTCCAAGTTACGATGAATTTTCGTTTATCTTCCACTAACGTACAAAGTAATTATATACGAATAAGCTCGTGGGCTGCCGGTACAATGGTACGATTACATAATATAAATTAACAGTCCCTCGACCGGTTCGGAGACCTCGGCTGAATACTCGGGCCGTGACAATCCTGCAATGTTTTTATCATAATTTTTGGGGGAAAGAAAAAATTTCGAAAGCGAATAAAGCGGGAGGAAGAAATCCGATAAAATACTTCGGATTTATTGAATGTCTCGACGTTGTAGCGGAATAACAAAAAAAACAAAACGTGACACAAAAAAAATTCAATTATCGACGATAGTCACATTAGAAATTTTTCGCATCATTTGCAGACATTTGTTTAGATCCAAGATTCGCGGTTCGTCAGAAGCCTCGTCGCGATCCCAAAATTTCAACCGTCATCATTAGACATATGTATATACATATATTTCTAAAATATACTCAACGAAATAAGAGGGCCTTCGCGAAATAATATTGGTTAGACCGATAAAAAAAAAATAGTCTAGGATATAAAAAAGAAAAACAAGAGCAGACTGAGAATCTGCCGTTCGTTTTCGTTTTCGCTTGGCCGTTCGACCACGCGCTTAAAACAAACGAAAAAGGTCACCACATAAAACAATGATGTCAAACTTTGTTGAATAAAATTAGAAATAAAATAAATAATATTAAGAAGAAAAAAATGTCGATTAGGCCGAATGGGAACGATTTGGATATTGTGGTACGACCGTGGGGCTTCCGACGCTCGTTCATCAAGGAATTTACCATTATTACGTTATTACAAAGTATACAAAAATTTCTCGTGGAAGTACGTTCGTTCGACATTCTCGTGTTTTTTTCTTTCCTCCATCGTGTAGATTAAATATAGCCAACGGTATAAAGCCTTTATAAAAATAAAATAAATAATCTGAATAAATACGATTGTAGCGTTAATATTAGTTAATAAATATTAATTAGGATGATAAAATTCGTGTCTTTTTTTGTTCCTTTTCATTATCTATTTTTTTCACCGCTTTTTTAAAATCATTTGCGCACGTCCGTATTTATAAGTTACACGAAGAGAGGGCACGGTTCGTCTCGGGCCCTATCTAAAGTGCGGAATACTGTGGCTCGCGTTATCACTCTATTTCTCTCCATCCGTTCACTTTTCCTCCTCCTCTGCGGTTTTACACTTTATTTCATACGTGTATTTGACAGTCGATGATTGCGACGAGAAAAAAAAACAAAACTGGGAGTGAAATTTGTAACTACGAAAAATCCTTTGCTATGCACAAGTGTTTTTTCTCAGTTCAGCATGTTTTTCCTTGTCCTATGACGTAACTATTATTCGTCTCGTGTTACGGCATTTTCACGGCAAATTTAAAGCCCCTGACCTCCTGCCCCCCCCCCCCCCCAGGGCTAGAAAACATCTCAAAAATTGCTCCTTTACAACGCCAAAATCACGTTGTTAAAAAAGACAATTCGCAAAAAAAAAAAAAAAAAAAAAAACAAAAAACGTACAATAATTATGACTCTAAGGATGAATGACGACAAACTTCAAAAGTTTCATTGACCGAATATTTTTCCCCACAAATTTTCACGACTTCAGATAGACATTCCGATCTCCCGCGCGTACGCTCGAGAGCCGCAATTCACGATTTTCCCTGAACACAAAATTTTGATGTTCTTCGCTATCGATTGCACAATTTTTATTTTTCGCGTCGGTTTTTCCTCTTCGATTCTTTATCATTCATGGAAGTCTGAGATTCCTAGGGGACCAAGCTGCGAAGATATTTCCTCAATTCCTTTTTTCATCCCGTGCTCGAGTGTTTTCCGAGTGTATGCTCGTGGCTGGTATACGTTGACGCGAGGTTCGCCGATACATACGCGAAAACGTGTGTCGTCCCGGCCATTTTTAAAACGTTCCGGCGAAGAAAACGACAAAGGCGGCAAAAGCCGGCGGGGCTCCTGTCGAACGACTCGTCCCGTTCCATCTCCATTCCCTCTTTTCCTCTCCTAGACCTCCTCTTCTCCTTTCCTCATTATTCCTCGCCCACTTGCGTCTTTTCGTCCCCGGTCAGTGACGTACGTATATCCATCCATATACATGCATATATACACATATTTATATATATATACATACACATATATAAACATTCATATGCATACATATATGTATATATACAGTGCGTGTTTGTGTGTGTGTGTACGTCAGTATATATATATATGTACGAATACGAATACTCGTAGAGGAAGGTACGCACGTACACTTCCGGTTCCCAGATGCCGATGGACGGAGAACGCGATAACATCAGCAATATCTGGTGGTAACGGTCTCACGCGAAAGCTCGCGCTGCTGGAGGTTAGGTCGAAGAATGAGCAGAATTGTGTAATTATGCCGATAGCTGGATAATGAAGTATCAGCTCCTGACGGTTCCCAATAGTAGATAGATCTGCGCACTAGTGACACGGAAGAAGCAATGGGCGAAGTTTTGATCGGGGCTTTGAAAATCGTGATCGCAACTCCCTTCACGATCAATTTTCCGCAGCCCTTTCCGATCACCGCTGTCACCAATAATCCTAACGTTCGTTCCTGGCGTCGAAAGATTCTTTTTGTTTGAAGAAGAAAAAAAACGGCAATTTTCGTGATGGTGAACGTTGATGAGCGTTACCAACGGAAAAATCGCCGATTGGACGATTGCAGAACGATCGTTCGACGACGTTTTTTATCACACACATATATATGTATCTATGTGTGTGTGTGCGCGTGTAGATATATATATATATGTGCCCGTCTGTGTGCTAGTGGTATTTGTGCGCGTGGATTTTAATGGACGTCTTCCACGGGGAACGTGTCTACGAGAGGAGGGCCTCCAGACGAGGTATCGGTTTTCTTATAAGATGGACGAGTCGTCGCCTGTTTGCCCGTCGCCGGCTTCCACCTAGCCATCCTCAGGACTCCAGGCTACGCCGCAGGTGCTCAAACACTTGTACGATGTACTCGAGCCCGTTCATGTAGTCGCGAAATATCAGCCAGTCCCGAAGATTCCTATAGGTCTCCTGGCCTGACATGTCTCTGTACTCTCTGGACATCGCGTCCCGCGTTATGTCGGGCCGCGGGGTCACCCCGCGTTCTACCAGCGCCACTTGGAGCTCGCACAGTACCTGAAAGCAACAGCGTCAAAATTTCTCATTGAAATATCGTATCATTCGTATCGACGATTCATCGGTATAAGTCAGTAACCATTGTTCAAACAGTAACGTCTCGCGTTACTCAGTTAGTACTGAGATCAAGTACGCAGACAAGTATAGTACAGGAAGTAAAAACGTAGTTCGTAAAACATACCGTCCGGAGGTTGAATTCGGTATCTTTGAACTGCTTGCGAAACTCGAGACGATGATCTTCCTGATCCCAGACTATTTGCTCTAGACCGACCGCGTATCTTTGCATATACTCGTACGCATCCAACAGGGCGGTGTCCAGCTGCATCCGTAGAAACAAAAGTTCAACGAAAGTTGAAGTTAATGGACGTGAGTTAGGATACGATGGCGTAGGGAAGGAGTACAACGATAGCACCGAGGAACTTACCAGATTAATTTCAAGCTTGTCGAGATACTCTTGTTCTAGGTGTTCGCCTAGCTGTTTCGGTATTTCGTTTGGGCCCGGTAACCAGTCGTAATGATTATTCTTCCAATTGGTGCGCATATCCGCGAAATCCGTGCTGAATATTCGTTTTATCTGCTCGACAAACAGAATAGGTAACGATCATTAAATATCCAGATTTCATGGTTTACTAATAAGATTTTTATATCCCCTGAATATCGATTATGCGTATACATAATTAATAAATGTAATCATTATATTATTATTATTACTTAATCTGTCAATTTCTTAAATAGAAATGATGTAATTATTCAATTATCGATTACTAAGCAGATGATTATTCAATTTATTAATTTATGACATTATTAATATTAATTATTATTAAATTATTCATTCTGATTATTATTATTATGATAACGTCTGTCCGCATGGGTAGCCATTATAATTTCGTCACTGGCTAGTATTTATGGTAAAGCTGCACCGGGAATGAATACCGCGAAAAAAAATATCAGGGCTGAGTAGACACAGTCACTCATCGTGGATCGACCGAGCTTACTCCTTGCTAATAGGTGACTAAACGGTGGGATCCGCCTGACGCCTGGCGCCGTACCGAATTCTGACTAGCGTACGTATTGTGACTATGAACACGAGCTGTGCATGTTACGGATGATAAAAACGCGTGGGAAATCCTTTCTACAATACTTTATGGCATGACTCAGATCGTGATGATTGATCGTGAAATCAAAAGAACTGGAAGATTACACGCCAGCTGATTATAATTTAGCAAATCTCGAAATCTTCATTGAAATACTTTCCAACCCCTTCAGGGATCATTTATTCGCTCACGTAAAGAATAAATTTCATACAAACTTAAATTCTCTATTTTCACCCCTTAAGGGAGTATTTGAAAACTTAAATGATTTATTCTTCGCAGTGAATATTAGTTCTGGGATTTCTACAAAAGATAAATGATAGATAATCATTTGATTCCGCATGACGTAAGTAGAGAGTCGATTGTTGCTCAATTGAACGAATCTTACGCAAAAAAGGAAAGATCGAAGACGAGAGGGAGTGAAACAAAAATTTTCGTCGCGGAATTGTCGCGCTAATGACTCTCGCTGAGAGAAACAGACGTAGGAGGTAGTTGGACGTCGAACGAATGAAGCACGCAGGGCCTTTTGTGCACCTCGTAAAAGTCTCCGTTCGGGAGGGCCACACCGGCAGGTACCATGTGTCGAGAATGAATAAATGCCGACGATGTTGACGACAGTGCGACGGAGTGAG
This sequence comes from Ophioninae sp. A BG-2022a, assembly GCA_030523105.1. Lineage (NCBI taxonomy): Eukaryota > Metazoa > Arthropoda > Insecta > Hymenoptera > Ichneumonidae > Ophioninae sp. A BG-2022a. The sequence continues at coordinate 103,595 of JAPYZI010000024.1, forward strand.
GACGAGCGGGCCAGAGAAAAAGAGAGAGAAGAAATAATCATAAAATTGAACTGAAAAACGCTGTTTCACCGGAAGTGTATAAAGTCTATACTAGTCATATCCCTCTTACTCCTTCATTCGATAGGGCTAACGGAAAACCCAAATAAAAAAATTTACTATTTTCTATCGATTCTCGATTAAATCACATTGAGTGCCCTCATTAAATCTGCAGTATGTGTTTCCACCTGTGATAAAATACTGAAACACAATCTCGAAGATACATATCAAGAGCCAAAATGTACAAGAGGGGACGATCAGCAATCCGAAAGATTTCGATACTTCTTCGAAAAAGAAATACTTTTTTTGCCAATAAATATCATAAAATCATGAAATTAATTTAAATTCAGGAAAAAAAACTCACTCTAAACCAAAACAACATTACCGATCAATACGCGTAACTATTGGCAATTGATCTATTAATACAATTTATCCAAACTCCAATGAAGAAAAAAAAACTAAATACGAAAATTGTGGGGACGATAAAATGAGAATCGGTCGCGCGAGCATTAGTTCAAAATTGTGTTACACCGTGAAAGAGTTGGCCGGTGGGACGTCGAGAGCCGGGGCCATTTGGTATCCGGTCTCTTGGATTTTAGTATGCAGCCGGAGTGCAGTCGATGTATGGGGGATGACCACGCGAGGCGGTGTGCCTTCTCTAGAGGGGCTGCGACGTGAGCGGTTCCGATTCTGATTTATGGGGAATCCTCTTCCGATATTTAACTATATTCTTTCAAGTTCCTGTCTCCTCCAACACTCCTTTACCCCCTTCCCTTCACTTTTTATTTCAGAAAAATGAGGGGTAAATGAAGAGTAGAAAAAGAATGGGGAAGATAGAACGACGTTTCTCCAAGTCTAAAGATTCAGGACTTAGACTTAGAACATATCAATAATCCGTTTATTATTATCCACGAAAGGAATTCTCTTTCGAAGACACGTAAGGTTCTGAAGGGTTGAATTCTAGTGCAGAAAATTGGACATGTATTGAGGTTGTAAACTGCGTGCAGCAAATGCAATTTTTTGATCTGCCGGAAGTGTCATTGGTGATGCCTCATTGCAAGACGGTCTGTAAAGATACATTCAATTGTGAACCAAGATGTTGAGAAGCGAATGGTATCTTTATCGGGTCGTTATATCCTAAAGCCAACAGACAGTATGTCGCCACTCGAAGATTGCTCTCCAGGAATGGATATCCCTTCATGGTGCACCTGCTCCCTTATCCCACGGTTAACACCCGAGATTACACGGATGAAGACTATCTACACCTATCTCTTTCTCACTACTTTGATACCTCTTAATCTGGTAACAACTGTGTCGTCTCTCACACGTATCGTCTTCATATTTCTCACCGTGATCATCCTTTCGTCCGGCGAATCTACGCCGTATATACGTGTGAACATGCACAATTCACGTGCAGATCGCGCGTATTTGATCATCCGAGCCCCGTTCCTCGATGAAGAGTTTCACGAGCATAAATATAATATCGAATTTATTCGCTGACTTAGAAAACATCGTTTCGGTTGTCATTACTTAGTCGCAGATACGACGCCATCCCTAGCTACGAGTATTCTTTCTTGAAATATATTCTTCAATCTTTTTCTTCAGTGATTAACAATAAGAATATAATTTTTTATGAAAGTCGACTCCTTAATAAGATTTTTCTTTTAAATAATCTTCTCTGTCGCCCGGAGCAACCCTCTCGGAGCCATTTTCCTCAATTACTTTTACGTTATGACACGCTGACTTGGATTAGAAACATTCTTTCACCAATTTTATTAAAAAAGATCCAGGTCTGGGTTTTCTTCGTTGGCAGGTACATTTTTCATTTTTCATTTTTTTTTCGTTTTCTTTTGTACACGAAAAGAAAAGTGGCACTCATTGAGGCGTCCTCGTAAATGGCGTCTGGCCAGTGGTATGTAAGCAATCATCCACGGCGGACGTACGCACGGGTTTATAGCTCGTAGCGTGGCACGTGTTTCTGACACGCGTACAAAAATTTAATCATACGTATGTATGGGTCGTAACAGTAAGGGTACTACGTTCTTTCACGTAAAGCAATTCAATCGCCAGCCCAGACCATGACGGATGCAACGTAATCATCGTTATTTCAGAACTTCTGATTTTACATTTCGATCGATACGATTGGTATAGAAAATCGATCGTTTTCTCGAATCGTGTTTCAGTTATCTCCGATAATTTGGCACTTTATCGATCGAGGGACATGATCTGTTTAATCGTGATCTGGGATATCGATGCTGAACGGACATGCGATTGTCTTCCGACCGGAAGTAACCTGCCATAACCGTCTTCCGTCCGCCAGATCGTCTCGGCTTACCACACCACACGGTTCGAGAATGTACTCTCTCTCCCTCTCTCCGTCTCACTCTTACTCCCTCTCCCTCCCGCTTACTCGTCCTACACGCTCATACGAGCCCATTGTCATCGTATTATTGATCGCGTGCGCACTCCCTGATCCACTGGACACCTAACCTTCGACACAATCATTCATTCTTATTGGGACAATACAGAACGATTCAAGTTTTTGTCAGGGGAATGGGGTTTAAGAATAATGGTAGTCAACGTACGTCAAGGTATGGTGTACGTGCTTACGTGTGTGGATTAATATCGATTTTTGATGACTATCCAGCAGACTTCAATTTCAGAGTGTTTTGAATTTAAAAAACGGACAGGAATTTTGAAAAATCGTTCATTGCTTGAGTCTACTCGATTTGAAGAGAAAGGTCCAAATATGGTGGTTTTATACCCGATAATATTATAATACGTTATAATTTATTTTTTCAATTGATTATTTATTATTGATTAATCGATTAAGCTGATTATTTATTATTTTATTATTTTCCAATTGATTATTTATTATATTCTTATTTTTGTATTATTCATTATTATATTATGTACAAAATTTATGTTTAATTTCTTACTTATTATTATTTTTTATTACTCCTTTACTTCTCCATCGTTGGAACGCGAAGAATTGTCTTGTATTTTGTGTATTTTTTTTTTTGACAGCGCGAACAGGAAGATAAAATAATCGAGAAGAATTTTCCTTACTTTTCCAACGATGCAGAACGCAGTAAAAATAATAGATAACAATTTAACGAGCTGCGTCTTTCGAAGTTGATCGGAAAAAAAATAATGTACTCACGTAATCGTCGCGGAAGAGCTGCGCATGATCCAGGGCCGTTTTCGCCTGAACAACAACCTGCCGAAGTAGCTGCTCATCTCTTAGTTGCACCACGTCAAGGTCACCGTCAAAATCCTCAGCCGCGAGACCGCAGGGGTTCACCCACTTAGGCGGGGAGCTAAACCGTCTATTTTCGAGGCTCATCGTCGTAGGGGCTCCTTGAACCGAAACCGCGATCAACGTCAGCAGTAGGCTAGCTAGCCCTTTAACAAATAAAAAAAACACACAAGGGTTGTTAAAAAAAATATTCTATAGGTATTTGGTTAAAGCTAGCATCAGAATACGTCACTGTATCGCTTCGGAGTGTTCGAAATTTCGGAATACAAAGTTATCCTTACGACATCCAAGCGACGATTATTTTCGTGTCCTGTGATAATGATATCCCCTGTACTCGCTCGGGCAACAAGAACCTTGTAATCATCACCGTTTATACGCCGATCTCGTGCGAATCAACTCTCAAGATTTTTACGCACATACGCAAGCGAGATAGCATTAATATTCGCGTGTTATGAGCCCTGATGAGAGGGCTCGCGACCATCCTGAATTTGGCCATACCTCGAGTGCTTCTCTGGGATCGGGACGCCTTATTCGTCCCCTTACGTTAATTCGGCATTTTTTTAAATCGAACTATAATCAGCACGAGGATTTCACAAAACGAAATAATCAAATAAGCCCCGGAATAAAAAGGGGGTGACGGGGGAGAGTGAATGAAATTTAAAAAAATACTGAATATTGAAGTACATGAATGATAAAAATTATCTTATAGATAAAAAAGTAATCTTCAATGTTACAAGGTATAAGGGAAATATACTTGTTTCTTCAATAATTCGAAGTAAGTCGTGCCAATTAATTTCTAGTTTCGTCTAAATCAAATTTTCAGAACTTTATTGGTGTTAAATGCATTCAACCTGATCCAAAAAATATAAAAACGTTGTGGAATTGTTATGAATACTTCGATCGTTTTCTCAGAGATCGAATTTTCCGTGTAAATTAAATTCACATGAAAATAATGAAAAACCATTCATGGGAATGGAAGAGTTAAAATTATCCATCCATTTCCCGCGCACCCAAGAACATCACTCGCACGAGTAATACATTTTTCCAATGCAGTTTAAATCTCTCAAGCTTTGTTCGCCGTACTCGCCATTACAAATGTCTAAAATGAATGCTTTATCAATCGAATATATTCACCCGCCAACCAAGGCAGTTCTCATTCACGTCATTCATCGGAATAATTCTTCCTGCATGAGTAAAAAATAAAGTCTTGCCCAACTGACTACGAATCATTTGCCAAATAGTCTTTTTTTTGCGGTCGAAATGAGGGATCGTTCAATGCGAGATCGACAAAGAACAGAGAAAGAGAGAGAGAGAGAGAGATGGACAAACAGGAGTGATGGACAAGCGTCGTTGGTGGTGGCCGGGCAACCGTTCACGGCGACCGTTCGCGGCGTTCCAGTGAAATTCCTCAGAAAACCCGCGGCGATGAACCGTGAGAGGACAGGGGTGGAAAAAAAAGGTAAAGCGGGTAGAGTGTGCGGAGCAGGGAAAGAGAGAGGTGGGGAAGGGTGGTGAAGATCCGGGGGAAAGAGGTGCGGGGTGCGCATCATCTCACGAGCTCGCAAGAAGAAGATGGAAAAATGCGGTAATGGTGCACTGTCCTCGCATTGCTCGCGACAATTATACCCCATTACGTCCGAACGGGTGCGACTCCGCCCCTCTTGCCTCTCTTTCACCACGGACACGCTTTACCTCCGTAAACTCGTTCGCGTTGCTTTTGCGGTATACATATTCGATCTTCTTGCAAACGAAAGGACCTAACCATCAAGATTCAACGGTTGGCAAAGATATTACGATTTCGACTTGAAAAATTCAACCTTACGTCACAAATGATTGTGCCAAATTTTCGTCTAGAACCCTGCATGAATCTATGATCGCCCAATCTCGGATCCAACCAAAAGCCAAATGTGTCCGCCTCATTTATTGGTCTTTACCGCGCAAAACGAACAAATGGCTATGATGATCTCAACGCTGAACCTGTCCAAATCCGGGATTGTCCAACTGTAAACTTTTCACAGACTTGCACAGGTTCCTCATTGCTCGCACTGTCCATTTTTCCATTTTGCCCAATGAAGACCAAGAAGTGGGTCCGCTACGGTTGGAAGTGCTTTGGGTTACGCCCTTCTGCTCAGCAGTCCCGCAACGTCCATTATTCTCGTGAAGCGTCCAAGGAACCGCGAGAATCCGCGAGATGCACTCGCATTGCGGTAGGTCGCGTTCTCTGATACGGGCAAAGCCTGGCACAGACGCGCACACACGTGCCTACCGACATTCACCGATTTATTGTCGACAGTTTAGCCGCCTCAAGTCTGAGGTGTTCAACCACGGACACCCGCGTGTGTACCTATTCGCAAAATGTATATATAGGTTGGTGATGCCGTTGCAGCGATGCGGCGAGTGCAACACCCGCGACGCGTTCTTTTGCTCTCGCGATAGCTACTCAACGTACCAGGATGAGATGTATGTCCTCGCAGCAGCTTCTATCTTGCCAAGACTTCTTATTACATTCTGTTCTTCGGGTAGAGGTCTCTTTGACACAAACCGTGCGAGATTCTCTCTCTCTCTCTCTCTCTCTCTCTCTCTTTCGGTCACGTTCTCCATGAATTCCCATATCTCTCCCACAACGGGATCCGTACCATATACCAGCTGCAAACAAGCCCCATTTTCGTTGGCATCTTAATGGCGATAAAGAACGATCACGGGAAGGCTACTACTCGGGTCTACTCGCAATGCGGTAGGTGCGTATGCGAACGACAAACGACGGGGATCATCAGTGCTCATTCAGCTCCGATACGTATCCTGGCGAATAAATTTATCACCGTGGCCGAATCACGAATAAAGACACTTCGGTGATGAAGGCCCCGATGATTTTTCGAGACATTGATACCAATGTGATGCGAGACGAAGGCAAATAGAAACCGCACCCAATTGAATTTGGTCTACGAATTTTATGATCTTCGGATTGATAAGATTTTCGAGATTATCAAGGAAGAGGGGTACGGTGGTCAATACCGGCGAAAAGCGCTGTTACCTCTACGCGTCGGTACAACCACCTGTGGTGCTTCGATTCTGCCGGCGCACGACTCGGCCCCGCCGCGACTTCATTGGTTCAATGTGGCGCCGAGGCATGGCCACAGAAACAGTATGCTTCGTTGGCGCGCGTTCAACATGTGGTTGTGACCCTCTGACAAGCCAAGACCGTTGGCGCGAGAGAGAAGAAGAAGAACGGAGAATGCCAGTAGGATGGTTAAACGCGTGGAGATAAAAGTTCAGCGGGTCCTCTGATCCAACACACCTGATCCATTTTCATTCCGAGTAATCGCCGCGCTTCCGTTGCCACGCTTTATCTTATGATGCGTTACTTCATCCCCGTGGACATTAAATGCAACCATGTTGCAACAGCGATTAGGATCGGTAGAATGAAAAACACAAATAAAAAACATTACGGAGGGATCGAGTTTGTGTGGTGTCGAATTGCTGGATGTGACGACCCCAGAGGTCGCGTACCTATCGTATCGCAAACTCGGCCATTTTTTTTCGATGTTTCAACCGCGCCTGGAAAGTCCAAAGAGAATCTTTGGACTTCTAATTGAATCGAAAGATCCTAGGAAATCCTACTGAGTCCTAGAAGTAGCTTTTGAAGATTTGTAAGATAAGAAGCGCCAAAATAAGAAATTATCAACATTTTCCAACAAATCGATACACGTGTAGATTAGTAGTGAAAAGCGACCAAAATGGCGCGGTTGTGGGGAACAGTCGATAACCGAGAGTGCCTCACGAGAAGATGAGGATGACTAATGCGTTACATCGGCTCGTTTTAAAATCGTGACGTCAAGTTATACTGGGGCACGTGGCAGTACCGGAAGAACGTTAGAACAAAGATATAGAACCCGAAATTCCTGAAATTCGTGTTTTCCATTCACAACTGACATTGTCATCATCAACCTGAAGTTTCGATAGGTTTCCTAATGGACTCTGTAGGACGCTCTCATCCAGCTTCACTAATCACGGTCGTTCAACAGAGAGACCTTTAATCGCGTAACCTGACGCAGATTTACGAGCCTGTTAGATTTTCCTCCCATTTCACCAAACACCGTAAACTTGCTAATTGCCGATAGGATGTCTTGGCCATACGCGAGTGCCGCAATCGCGAAAGTCCGCGATCGTCGAGTAGCTTTATGGCCGATCGCGATCTCGCGAGGTCAAGACTCCAATCGACACGTGTTATGGAACACGATCTTATTCGATCGGCTTGTAGCACGCGATAAACGATAGTTACCCCCATTTTGCAGCCCCGACATCATTTTTGAAGTAAACATTTTGGTGATCCGCAAGGCTGGAGGAAAGACGAAGAGAGGTAGATATAAAACCGAGAGTTCGTGATACACGTGAATGAGAAACCATTCGTTATACAGAGTATGCCGATTTTTCTGAACGCCCCGTAGTCTGTACAGTCCCAGCCGCTGGGAGATAAATTAATCGAGGCACGACTCGTCGCTTTTCCGGCCGTTAAAAAGCGCGCCAATCGATTTCCGCCGCGTGTGCTTGTCTCGTACAATCGAGACTTTGTACGCCCGGTTTAGACGACAAGTAATGAATGAGCTGTCTCGAATAAGGATTCTTAATTGAATGAAGCAAAAAAGAAAGTCAATTTTAAGTCAAGCTCGTTCGTGAAAAAAAAAAATCGCAAGTGCCCTCGCAAGGGACCTTGCTGGCGGTCTGATCGATCCTCACATATTTATCAGCACGAAATACGCGAGTGACTGGAGTTCCACGTGTGTAAAAATATATAACAATGAATAGGGAGGCTCCTTATTGAATGGAATATTTCGGGTTGCCGAAAATAGCGCGAATCCTTGATGCACTCGATTGATTATTCATTCGCAAGTATGAGGCACGTTTTGAATATTAATTTGAGTCTACGTATTAATTAACGAAAGGATCCTGATGACGATTACGAAAATTTCGACAGCGGTACTTCCGTCACGTATACCGTCTTCGAAATTCTCCGATTGAACCCGTAGGTTTCCATATTGATCAATGAAAATTTCGGATTCAAACGTCGTCTAGCAATCATTCAGTTTTTGCATCGTTAATTATCGAGAAGTAGCCTTTACGTTGCGAATAAAAGTACAAGATTGAATGAATGAATCTTTGGATGTTAGCTAATCCATTAGTGATCGACGTATCTGACATCAAGAAATGAACGTTCCATTGTAACTGATATCCATCCCTATCAAATCCCACGAATTTCTTCTTAACTGACGTCTCGACTTACTGAGCCACGTGGTAGAGTTGTTTCTATGTCGAATCGACGACCAGCTTCTGTTGGGCTTGATAGTGTCGTCGCACCGTTGGCTCTCTAACGAAACGATCCTATCGACTCGTTTTATGTCAGTGTCGCAATTACATCGGGAACTGTTGCAACGTAAAGAGATCATCGAATCTCCAGTCTCGTGTTTTCTCGTATCTATTTTAACGACATCACGGCAGACTTTCGTCCGGCATACGAACTTCTTCGGCGTTTCTGGATCAACCGGCGTCGACGATTTGATGACGATCTTTTTGCGACTCCCACTATTGTTCTGGTACAAAGTGGAATTGTGGTTCTTCGATGAACCGCGTTCGAAGACACGATGGGACGTAGTCCTCTGATCGCGAGTCATAATAGCCTCCATCGTCATTCTTTGATCACGGATGATCAGCACTGTATCCAATTCAGCCCGATCGATCATGATCGCATCACAATTTTTATCACTTTCCCTCAACTTTACCCTAATTTCACGCACTCCTGTTACGATTTCTCCGATGCGGAAAAAAATAGTTCACGATTTTACCAAAATAGGCACCCTTTCTTTCGAGTACGGTAAAAAAAAAAAGAAGAATTCGGAGAGCCGATATTATGCGGATGTGAAAAAAATCCCAATTTTTCTCGTTTATTTTGTGCGTTATTACCGAAAGTGCACGCGAGCTTGTCAACCGAAGGCAGTCACACGGCACGTTTCCAGTGACGATAAAAAAATTCTAACCCCCATCGACGCTTAATCTCTTCCAAGTTGAGATCCTAGAGGTGATTTCCTAGTGACGAAGCCGGTCTAACGCGCGATATCGTGAAACTGGAAATGTCACTTGGACTCCGTTGTGGCCGACACTTGTCAACGTTTACGATTTTAAACAATATACAAATATATAAATATATATATATATACGTCTGCACAGAATCACAATCCGTTTGGCACTGGTCCCGGCACACGCGATGCACTGATTCTTATACGAGGGGGGGTGGGAGGAGGGAGAGAGGGGGGGGGAGGCGTCGACGACGACAGAAAGAGGTTGAGGGAGAAGGGAGTCCAAGGGAGAGGGGGGAGGGTGCCGGTAAACGGTGAGCCAAGGTGGTGGAGGTTGTGGAGGCGGGGGTATACCCAAGAAGAAGGCTCTCCTGGTATTCAATGCGGTACAACCGTCAGCCGAGCTTTAAACCTATGAATTAAGGGTGGTACCGCTCCTCGCTACCCTCACTTTCCCTTCTTCTCAACTCGCTATACCCCCTCTGCCCTTGGAACCCCGTCTTTTTCACCTCGTTTCTTTGCTACTCCCTCATTGGTATCTCAGTCCTCACGAATCACATTTCCTCCAGTGAAGAGGGGTAAAAATGTATCTAGTCCGTTTCTCCCACCAGTCTGCAGGTATCGAAGATGTGCTCCTTCGATCCCTGGCTCGTGGTCCAGGGGGTCGAGGTCGTGTGCCCAAGCCGAGTGTCAGAAGGTGACTGAATCGTCTCTACCGGCTTGAAAACTCGGAGCGCGGACGCTTACACACATAGGCATCACCGACACACTTAAGTGAGTGTTAACGCGTGAGTGACGTGTATATATCGGGCTGCGCGTGTCCGAGTTACGCTGATGGAATAGCTGGCCTGTAGGTATACAACGAGAGTCTCGGTAGGTGTGGAAGTAGATAGGTTGGTAACTAGTGATGTGTGTACTTATGTGTGTCGAGAAACCAACACTTTCAACACTGCTCCTTTCCACCACTGTGACGATACACCTGTATGCGTGAGAGAGGGAGAGAGACTGTGTAGAAGAGAAGGAGCGGAGGAGCTAGTCAGGCGTTGCTAACTGTCGCAGAGTGAGAGAAACGACAATCGTTGGTTCGGTTGGGAGAGAACTTCAATAGTAGGAATCAATCTGCCGAAGGTGACGGATCGAACCGCTCCGCAACTTTTCATCCATTTGCCAAGATTCGAAGTGTTGCGATCCTGGGATTCTCGGGACGCCTCAGTCGTCCTTGAATCGTGAGAAAGCCTGACAGATTAGTTTCAACGATCGGTGAATGATTCGATAATGAAGAGCGCGGCTGAGATCGTCTTCCGAGGAACGTTCGTAAGGGAACGCGAATGAAACACGTGGAATTATAGTTTTACCCCTCTTTTCGAACTCCTCCCGTTCTTTCGTCTTGCCCTCTCTCTTATCTTCTCGTTGCTCCCTCCACAATCATCGTTTGAAAGCTGTGGTGGGTCGGTTTCAAAGTCTTCGCTACTGCCACTACTACTGATTTTTACTACTCAAGTTCATACTACGCGCTGCTAATACGCATGATGGACATACACGAGCGAATACATCTTCCCTCTTCTCTCAATCTCACCTCTCCACGCGACTCCCACCAACTACCACACGTTCTCGCCTCCTTCTCCTCCTCCTCCTCCTCCTCCTTCGTCTCCGTCTTCTCTCTTTTACCTCCTCACTCCTCGGCAAAAACACTCGCTCACTCACCGTCCCGGTCATCCGCGACTCATTCATAACTCCCCGCGATGAGAGAACACGAGCTCTCTCGCTCTCTCTCTGGCCACTCTCCCACCAACCGACCAAGAATAAACGATACTCCGAAACCCCGCCGCACGCCAGAGAGAGAATCGACTAAGCCAAAGATCTCTGAACCCCACCAACTTCTTCGCCGAGCGGTTTTACCAGACAAGTGAGGACCTGCCGCGGCTGATTCACGCTGGCCAGTAGACGGACTACGTTGCGAACGGATGGCACAATGCTTGTGATCGTATCGTTCCCACTCCGGCTGTATCCGGAGACGTGAAAAATCCTCGGGCAATGATATTGTTTGAGCAAAACATGCGAAGGTCTCTCGAAGATTGAACACCATCTGACTTCACTTCCGAATCAGCGAGAGTGAAATATATCGGAAGAGGTGGTATTATTTTATTTCTCGGAAAATTAATATTTTACGAAAAAAAATCACGTTCTGATGAAATGGAAATGAACAGAGGTTAAGGCTTCACTATTTTTCCATTGCTCTCCGAACAAGAATAACAATGTTTGACGGCTTTTCATTTCTCAATTTTTCCCACATACATTTCGCAAATTTGTAAAAGAAAGCATTCATTTACTTAAAAAAAATCGCCACCTCCTAACAACGCGGATTTTATAGCCGGGTGATGCGATATCCATAATTTTTCGGATTGTAGAATGAATGAAAAAATAATTAACTAATGAAAAGAATTTAAGAACTATAAACATAAAAATTCATTTAAAAAGACTTTGTGATATGTTTCTAACAGTGAATTTTTAACGCAAGTTTATCCTGGATCTTGGTTATTACCAGAAAACGAAGAATGGTGAGGCATAACAAATTTCGTCTTTAAAAAAAAAGAGAAAACGAAAAGAACTGACTGTATCGTAACAAAATTGTCCTCGATATGAGTAATGTACCAACAAATGCTTTGGTTATTGAAAAGTCATGTCGACACTGAGATCGTTCGTAGCTTCAATGATGCACCGATGAAGGACCCAATGAAGAGAAAAAAATCACCCGTAGTTATCATACGACACCTATCGTTGTTATTTTTTACGTTTATAAATATCCTCGCAATAAGCGGAGTCGGATTCGCAGTCGGAGGTGTATTAAACATATACATACATCCAAACCCGGAGTTCTTCCGTCGCTTGGAAATTGCCGGATCGACGACGCGTTTTTTTTCCTTTTTTCTTTACAGAGTAGATATCGACGAGTCGGCGAGGCAATTACAGCGCGAAGCGATAATTATCTGACAATGGAGAAACGACAATACGAAAGATGGAGGAGGAAGAGAACGAACGTCTCGATCGTTGAGTTAAATCTATTTCGAGGTTTCCTTTTTCTCATTATCCGTCATACCGAAACAAAATGGCATATTGCTGTGCCTTATAAATACCGCAATTGCGAATCGCAAACCTGCCGTTCGAGTTTCATATTTTGTTGGCCAAATTGTGTGTGAAATACTTCGAGATATATTTTTATTATCGGATAATGAAATAGATTTAATAAATTACACTTGTTCGGTATCAGTAACAGGATCTCCACTTTTTTTTTATTTTTCCGTATCGTGTAGCTCGACCAATAGCACCACCAACATTTCGATCGTGACTCTCAAAATGCGAAATCTGTCCGCTTCCCCCTTCCCTCTTTTCAACATAATCTGGAGCCTGAATACGGCCGATGACGTTTCCTTTCACTGTCTTCGGGGACTCGTCTCTTACGTGTTTGTAATCGCCCCGTCTCTTTCCCATCCGCCGCGTTTTCGACCATTGGGACGAGCGAGAGGAAACGTCAGTAAGAGGGAGAACGGTGTCCCGCCGAAATTGCAAGACCACTTCCGAAAGGGAAGCGTGTATTTCCAATTCGCGGAAGTCTGGCACGCCATATACGATAGAAAGAGATGGCGTGAGAGAGAAAGAGAGAGAGAGAGAGAGAGGGGGGGAAGAACGGGAAAGAAAAAGAGAGACCGTAAGAAATAAAATAAATTCTGTAGCTACATTTATGTATGTATATATATAAATGTCCAATTTGTCTGTCTCGACGTCATACATTTTTGGAGTCATCGGCACTCTCCTTCTTATTCAAAATCCTGCTATAAATGACGTTGCCATTTCCGACGCAATATTTGGTTAGTAGGCCAAGAGCTCCAAGCCGGAGGAATTTCGTACCGGAAGTTCATGAGCAATGTGCGTGGGTCGGATGTTACTCGAGTAAATATCTTCGCATACTCTCGAGATATCATGGCTGTGGAGTCATGTTCGGAAACGAATTTATTTCACCAACCGGATTCCTCCGATAAGTATCCAAGAGCGTGGTGAAAACGGATGTCAATCGAAAGTAACAGTTCAAGAGTTATAATGCTGACGACATATGAACCCGTTGATGACCGGTGTTCTTAGGGCTTCGGTTCAACCGGTCGGGTCTTTCGGCATCACCGTGTGACCTCATCGTGCCAACGCACCGTTTCTGACAGACACGTGGTCCGATTTGCCGCACAGACTTCGGTAGAGATTCCAACCGTGGGTGAAAGACGAACGGGGAATTCCACCCAAAAATCACCCAGGACGAAACTTTCCCCCCATCATGAATTTCTGAGCTAATATCGATTGCACGTCATTCCTGAGTGGGTTCCTTTTGGCTAGGATGAGTAATACGTTGCGTACGAAAAAAATAGGTATCGTGAGTTCTGGATGTAACCATCTATGAGACGATGTCAATTTTCGTGACCAATTGGCACCCCTGGTATTTTTTGTCAAAATGTTGACAACCTTTTTGGCCCGTAACAACGATTTTCATTATTGAATATTTCAAATGTTAAATAATTTTTTAAGGCTACATTAATTTAGCAATGGATAATTTTTAATGATCGTTTATGAAAGTCCGAAGGTTGTTTTCACAATGTAATACATAGAAGGATTCATAATCCTGCATTTACATTTTCTGTATTCTCAGTCAGTCCAGTTTCTCTCCCTCTTCATTTTACTCGTCCTGTCAAGTCCCATAGTCGGCTGAGGAACACCAAGAACGTTATGACAAACGAGAACTAACCCGTTCACTTAAGAGGCTTCTGGGTCGCGTTGGTGCATCAGACGACCCGACTTGTCTCGGTTTATAGATTGTTAGGGGCATTTATGGACACCGAGTCTTAATCCCACACCTTGATCGGATATGGAATTAACTCACCGCGCAATGGGATTCTTGAACGGGAACCTGTCGACTGGCTTATGTAGAAAGGTTTTTCGGTCATCAGGAAGATACCAGAAATCTGTTAACTAGCTTCATAGCCTATTGTAATCTCGATTTATTGACATGACTATTTTTGTATTTTTCATTTATAAATGTGTATGGTTTTAGCTGTTTTTCAAGCCTCTGAACACCAGAAACTCTCAAAACGAAACGTTGTAAAAGAAAAAATTTAAAACGGCACTGAAATGCATAATCCATTTTTCAAGGAACTTGTTCATTTTATCAGCAAGGGAATACAAAGATTTTTGGGAAAAATCCAAAAAACAGTAGACCTTTGAATTATGCTCGAAAAATAAATAAATAACACCTATTTGAAATGCAAGATTGTAAAAGTAAACGAAATCTCAGACATTTTTAGATTTGATGAAAAATAGGCTTTCTGTGAATGAAAATGAAAGACAAGCTTAACCTTACGATGGTTGTAAAGTCAGGATAGATCTTTTAATCCACTTAACTGCCGAAGAATATCTGACCCTTAACTGTAATGACCAATGGGGTTATACGAGAATACAGCATGAGGAAATACACGTGCCATTGTAGTATGAGAGTATTTATAACTGCATATACGAAAGGGAAAGTCTCGTGGACGACAGTAATCCTCTTCGATCAGTAATCCCGTAATTTCTAAACAATTGCAATACGATCCAAAGTCAATTGTAACTATAGAAAATCCAAAACACCTGCGTACAAATATTGAGACGGATAGTGTTCGTAATATCCATTGTAAATCACTTATAAGTGACTTGCAACAAAGATTCAATGACGGTTTATCATTAAGTTAGGATTACTCTGATGAAACAGCGGACATCGAAATTCTGCGCTCGTTTTCGTTAGACTCAGATAACCGTATTTTGAATGGATTTCGAAAAGGAAATCTTTCACCTTAGTTTAAAACAAAATCGTCTGGTTTTCATTTTTTCTAGTTTTCTAGTTTATTTTTTTAATTTTTAATTACAAGCATTTTTTGTTTATCATAGGCTACCGCGAAAATGAAATATCGAAAATATTTTCAATCAATTTGTTGCTGCAAAATATTTTTTTTCAAATAACCCTGATCTTTTGGTCATCTTAGCCTAGTCGATTATCCACTATCCTAATAATTTAAGAAGTCGCGTATCGTATGCCTGTGGTATATGAAAAAAAGAGGATAATTTTCCCTCGCGTCCAGTTTTCTAAAATCTCAATGATCCCATGCTTGTTCCATTTGCAAACTGCAAATTTTAACTTTACCATCGATATCTCATGGACTTTGATTTTAACACAATCGATTACTACTTCTGATAGAATCGTATTGATAATTATCTTTACTACCAATTATTTCTAGTGTCCCTTGCACCCTCGCAGAACAAATTCTATTGACATTTAATCTTTGAGTCAGCCAATGCCAATAAATTATTGCCCACTATTATTTTCCTAATCACTAAACTCTGGATGCCTACACGTATCGCCAACTGCCATATTGTTGGGGTATCGAATTTTTATCGTTGCGAAATGGCTTGTATGATAAATATTGTTATTGTTTTGTCAATTAATAGGGCGTACGTGCAACCGGTTATGCCTCCTGTAATTATAGTATTCGCTGACTGTAATAAATTTATATTAATCGTAAAGATAAGAATTTGTATTTTGTCTGGTTGTAATCTGAGTCTCTCGTGCTCTCACTCTTTCTTTCTCTCTACAAAGGCGCCCCTAGTTCTTGCATGCACATACGTGTATGAATATAGAGGCATATGCGCGTGCGCGCATATTTACACATACATTGAACAATGAGGGGCTTTTTATCTATATCCGTTCGCTCTTGTCATGGAACTGTTTATCCGTAATAATAATCCGCGCCACCGGAGGTCCCTGGATCCTTCGTATCGTGGGAATAGCACAAAAGTATTCGATCGATCGTTTCGAAGCTCCCCATGGACTGCCAATTCGCAGTCTCATCGAGATTAGCCACTTGCGGTGATGTACACACGTATCAATTGGTTTGACGCTGATGATCAGGAGGCAGTGAGCTCTGCCGTATATGAGTGAAAGTTCAGCTGATGAATGAGCCGCTAGACCTTGGTCAGTTAGTACTGACCTAGCTTACTATACACACGTACACCCATTTGCTTAACCTCATAGAAGATATTCTCGTCATTGACCTTTTCTAAGCTGTCTAGATCCAGTTCAATGATTTGATAATTATTTTTTTCTTTATTGTATAGAATTCCGTGTTATCGCTTCGGCAACAGGAATGCGTCCAATTTTTTCGCCTCGTGTTACAGCGAGGGAGCAATCCGCAATCCATTCGTACCACTAGCATCGAGTCTGCATAAGAAGTCTCAAGGTCCGTCGTTTTTTAAAGAGCAAAGTAAAGGTGAAAATAATCCACCTGCCGAAAGCGCCCAAAGCGCCTTTTGTATAGCCAGCATCCATTCGAAAATAGGATCGAACCGTAATCGCATGGTAATGTCAACTATGAAATAATTGCAACGATAATGTAACCTGCCAACTCCAAATATGATGGAATTGTATTTGTAATTGTAATTCCAAATAATTTTTCATCTATAACTTTAGTGCAGCTACATCCATCTAACACTATGAAATAATTGTAACTAAAATGCAACTGCAACTATAACGTAACATGCCGATTAGCCTTTTCGCCAATGAAAACCGGAAATCGCTTTCACAGGGATATTTAAGCGCGTCGTTGGCCGCAACCGTCTATATTGAATCCTTTTTAAGTGGTGACTTATGTTCCATACGCGGAACGGGAGCTCCCGCGTTAAACCAGTCCCCACAGCATATGCACTCCCAATATATATGTATTTGTAACGTAAATACATATGCGTATATCAGCGTACGTAGATTATACTCTGCTCGTGCCGAGAGCATGCAAAAAAGCCAACTGCCTGTCAGTCCAGCGTGTGGCATAATTAGTGAGTCAATGTGATGATCGCTTAGCAAGAAAACGCTCGAGTTTTCTGTCGAAACCTTGCGGATCGTTGCCGAGGTCACGATCTGGGAACTGTACAAATCCATCTAACGAATCTCATGACGTGAGCAAAAGGGCAACTTTCCTCCGCTCTGATCACTGCCCATTATCGTGATACTGACGTTGGCAATTCTCGAATGAAACGATTATCATTTTTTTTTTTCGGCTTTGCCTTTACTGCTACGACGAACGCAAATTGATCGTAAAATCTGGTTGAGTCAAGGGCTCGTATAAATGGAAGATGAATGATGTGACGTAATAATGAATCGAGAAAACTTGTGATTTTGGAAGGGGATTGTAATATTTTATTATAGGATACCTTTTTTATTTTTATGAGTATCAAAAGGTATACTTTGCATATTTGATTCTATGACACTATGATCCTAAAAAACGTCAACATCAGTATCATAGCTTACGTCCATCGAAGAATATTTGGGAGTTGAAAAAACATCGTCGTTGCGTTGAAACAAGGGGAACCTGAGCGTCGTGTTATTGGACCAGAAAGACAATACGATGGATTTGAAAAATAGTGGGGATACGCACAACGATAGGGATGAAAACATCCAGCTTTCGTACATGCTCGTAGATGACATAGATACAAAAAAATAGGCTGACGCACCGGCAAATGTCAGTGAGATGAAAAAAAAAGATTTTCCTTTGTCTCGAGCTAAAACGATGTTTCATGTTGATTCCACGTATTTGTTGGCAACTTCAGGATAAATATTTTTCGCTCCTATCTCGTTCTGCCTCTTCCGCAAGCGTCTACTACGTCACAGCGATTAATTAAGTTGTCAAGGCAGAAGGAAACGAAACTATTAATAACCACTGCTTCTACGTGTCTCGATTTATTTCAACCGGGATCTAAGACGACGATGCAGTCATCATTGCATCGACAATCGTCTTGATTGCGCCATCTCTCGAAAAACCATCAGACCCGGAAAAGCAGAAGAGGACATTGGTGGAACGGTGTGCGCCACTGAGCAACGAAAGGGCAGCATGTATCAATTATACTTTACGCATTTCAATTTGCAACGATTATCCACCTAATGAATAATCACAACGTGTACAACAACTAACACTGCTGGATGGAACGATGTTTTAAAATCGATCGGATACAAGGTCATCGATCGCGGGGTTGCCAATAACTGTGATCCGTGCCTCCATCATCGACAGCCATCAAACAAGATCCAATCGTGAGTTCGCGAATGATTTTAGGATGTCGCAAGTCGGAAAGATCCTCGTTGACGGAAAATCAGCGATGGGATGACATAGGTGACGAAAGAGCATTAACCATAGCTGAAATAGCAGGTGGACGTGAAACCTTTGTCATTTTCGACCGGAGTACGGCACATTCTCACGATTCATCAAAACTGGCAAGCAAAAAAAAACGAGAGAGAAGCGAATGGAGAGAGAGAGAGAGAGAGAGATGCCAGTTCGTACACGTAGGAAGAAGAAGGGAAAAGGGGATCAGGTTGAGCTCAGCATCAACCAGAAAAAGAGCGTTTAACCGGGCAAAGTGGAAAAGGCGGGAGCAATTTTCGGTGGTAATTATCGATTCGTGTGGTCCACGAGTGAGAGTTTGGACAAGAAGCGGATAGAGACATCGGCAACATTCCATTGATGGAAAGGAACGGTATGCGCCAAACTCCGAGGATCAGCACGGACCTGCGGCGGTCCTTTCTGCTTAACATTTCGACTATACACGGGAGACCACCCAAGTTTATAAATCCAAGTGATCTTTGGCTTCGCGTATATAGAAGCCACGCCGTCACCAGTTCGCCATACTGCCAAAATACCTTCGCTGCCAGACGGAGGGAACCGTACGTCCGATCCGCGCTTTTACCGATCGCAAAAAGGGACACGTATGATGGAGTCCGAACGAGCATCCGAGCCAACCTCGGACGGTTCAATAATCCTGATCGTTTTCGCTTCCGCCTTTTCTCCAGAGCTTATAGTCAAAGACCCCACAATTGAACTTGTTCCCGCTTTGGTTGGGTTCTAATATTGATCTTCGTTAAGAATTATAACTAATTATCATAATTAAGACTAGTATCGGAATTCAAACAAACCTCGCTACGCTAAAAGACTCAACACTCTTTGGTTGGATCTAATCAGAGTGAGTGGTAACTCTTTCAGCTTCGTGACGTTTAAGACTCCTATGATAAAGACATCAAGTTTTAGGAAGTTTTAGGAAGAAAAATACACTGACTCGTTTCAATCGTATTAACGTTTTTTTAATAAACGTTATGTACTTTAATTCCTGATTTTATCCCAATTTAAATAAATAAATTTAAGCAATAAAAGAAACCATTAATTTGCAAACTTCAATGTTATATATATATATATTCTAGTATCGATCGATTTAAAAAGAAAACTGACCACTGAATTAGTGAAAAGCTGAGACAGTGATGACTTTGACTTTAAAACAGTCGATTGTATGAATCCCACTTTGAGTTACCTTGACCCACGACTATTCAAGACTACGACAATTGTACGTGCCCTGACCACACTTTCGAAAACTCGTTTCCTGCAGAGATGAGAGAACTACCGATGTACAATGTCCACCAATGTGCTATTCAGTACGTATCCTCGGCAGAGAGTGCAAAAAGAGACATCGATTTATAAAGCAGCCATGCGCGCGTCAAAAAGTGTCTGTTTAAGAGGGCTTTTAAATGACAAAGATATACCAAGATGTACGGCGAAATGCATCGTCGAAATGCAACGAAACAACAACAACATGGAAAAACAAAGAAAAATAAGTTTGCCACTGGAATTTCGTTTACGAACGTTGGGTTCCATCAATGATAGTTTTTTGTTATCGATAGGGTTCAAGTTTTGCGTTCATGTTACAATTTAAAATACAGTGAGACACGATAATCGAACCCTTTCAGGTGCTACGCAATGTTGCTATTATCATATCAGAGTAACTGTATCATTTGAACACCGCGATCCACCGTTACCACATTTGTATGCAACTCTCGAAACCACTGATCACGTATTTATTATTGTATTGAGATATATGAAAACATGAAAAGCCATTGATTTACAGCGAATTTAACAATATTTGAATTATTTCGTTTTATTACTTTCCCGAATTAATAAAAAATTCATGGAATGTGAATCGATGAAATGTATTTATTAAATTAAATTCACAAAATAACGAAATTAAATACAGAAATAAATGAAAAATTTGTTTCGCGCAATTAAATATTAACAAATCCATAACATTCATTAAAATATCGTCATGAAATAAAATATTCGTCCATTGGGGTATTTGTATACCTCCGTCGAATGAAAAAGTGCATTTAGGTGAATTATTTTCGTCGATAAAATAACAATTTCTGAGGGCATAATCATAGAGGGGTGAAGGTGCTCACCGTATAACCGCAGCAGCATATGAGCAGCCTCAAGAATTTTCTACACCGCACGAGTCACTCGTCATTTATTCCCGAATCCTGTCAACGTTGCGGTGAAACGTTTTCTTCTATCACAAGCTTGTCTCGGTTCTAG
Organism: Ophioninae sp. A BG-2022a; assembly: GCA_030523105.1. NCBI lineage: Eukaryota > Metazoa > Arthropoda > Insecta > Hymenoptera > Ichneumonidae > Ophioninae sp. A BG-2022a. The sequence continues at coordinate 124,423 of JAPYZI010000024.1, forward strand.
CCTCGCCCGAGAGACGTGTTTAAATTTACGAAAACGTCAGAGTCGTAGTTTCGATTGTTAACATCATCACTGGCCACTAAATTTTTCGAAAGGGACCGTTAAACGAGAGAGTATGTTTTTTGGCTATGTTTCTGAGTTTTTGTGATTTCAATGTAGGAAAACCTCGAAATTAAACGTCATCTCGCCACGAAAACAAAATGAAAGGGAAACCGTCAATCGCAAGAGATTCCTGATGGAATCGAGTGGCGAGCACAGTAGTTCTGGAAAATTTGTATGGCTTCGCCAACGCAAGTTTGATTTTTGGATAATCCGTGGATACATTTCGTTCAACGTGAATTATTGCTTTATAATTTTTGTAGGTTATTTGCTTTTTATAAAAATAATCTTATTACGGCTTTTGAAATGAGAAAATCATGGAGTGACAAAACTTACTGGTGACATCTCTCGAAAACCCGGTAACATTTTCTCCTCGAACCCAATACCAGTACGCCATTTGACGTTCGTACCGCCGCTCTCACTCTCGTCCATTTCACCGTAACTTTGTTACCTATCACGTTTTCGGTTTCTTTCACTTTTCGAAATTATTTCGCACTGTTCGTCATTGGGTTTTAATTAGCTCGACATTTGTCGTGTTGTCTCTGAATTTTAGCGCTGATACATCGTTACTTATTTACATAAAAATGTTGTACATCGAAGTCAATTGAACGGTAATTTAATCAAGTCCACGCTACCTGGTACGAGTCTCTCTGGGTACTGTACGATGCGTACTCCACAATTGCCTGTTCTCGAGCTAACGCTTTTATATACGTTTGTACATCGATTTGGTGATCAACTTTCAATGAGTACTTCAATCTTGGCAATTGTACGATTGTAAATGACAACAGTATCGGTCTACTATTTCTATATACCCCTGTACATCGATCCTCTCGTCGATTTCGTCGATCGACGATGTCAATACGCCACGTGTCGTAATCAACACACAAGACGATTACTGGATATGTAAACAGATGATATAATTCCGGAGGACTCATGACGAATAATAATCGAACCAACGTTCTTGAAGGAATTATTAAAATTATGCTTGTGACCTGAATCGATGTTTTGTAAAAGTTAGATATCTATTTTTAACTTTCTGATTAAACTGTTTTATCATTTTTATTGGTAAACTATTAATCGGAACGAACCTAATTTTCGTTTTAATAAAAATCAACGAATTTACCAGTGCATTAATTATTTTTGCCAATTCAATTTTTAATCATGTATATCAATTTTTAATGGTCATCTCGAATTGAAATACGATATTGTAAAATTACAAGTGTTCGTACATATGATAAATGGAAAATCGAAAAAAGTGAATCTTGCTATTAACAACGCTAGCTTACAAATAGGGACGAAAAAAATGCTTAAAATTGACACGTGTATGGTCGTTCGGCACCAACGAACGTGTTATTTCCGTCTCAAGTAGCATCATATCGACTGGCTCACAAGTGGACGCGGTAAGGGATCGCTGCAAAAATTTCGCCAGACTGCCAGTCACATCCGCACAGGACATCGTACATTTGCCATATGTATAACTATTTATAGAGTCGATTTGCGAACCGAGGTTACAATGACAAAATACGATCGTGTTGTTGATTTTTTTGTTTTCGTAAATTAGTCAATACCTACTCGTAGTATCAGCGAGTGGATGATATGGTAGATCACCTTAACTGCTCGGGCTTGGCCCAACTCGCATTATGATTGACAATATTCCGTCACCAACAGCCGAGTGTTCACCAAACTCCACACGTGTGCGTGCGTACATGAATAATAATTGTGTTAGTCGGAGCGAGTATCGATAATTTGTAACACCGCACCTTTCAAGTATACTCATCGACTTGGCACGCCGACTGGTAACGAATGCAGGGTCAAAAACTACCTTTTTTCACTTTCTCATTATAATTGATCGTTATCCTCTGCATATTTGTTGCAAATTGATCAGCGAGAAACCAACGTAACGATCACATTATTTTAGTATTTCGAAAAGCAAATAAAATTTGAGATAACCAACAAAATGATTTTCCTTACACGCCCAAAATGGAAATTTAAAAAATGTAGATTCGCAATTATTAATGAGAATTTATATGTGTAGCATATTATTTCCCGAATGTATAATTATAATTTTTGAATTTATAAAAATGCAAATTTACTATTATTAATGAGAATTTATAGGTGTAAAATATTTCTTCTCGAATTTATGAATATAACATTGAGAAGCGTTTCGACGATTCGGCTTAACTTAGGGAATGTCTTTTTTTCGAAAAATATGAAAATTATAAATATGAATAAATCTTAATGATAATCGTTCGGACTTTTCTTAATACCGTTTAAAAAAAAGTGAAGACCGCTCTAGGCTCTTGGCTTTCAGCGATACGTTTCGCAGCCGTCTGGCCAGGAACTTCCGTTTCCACTTCGGGTACTTCCGTCCGGTGTTGATCACGCTGCCTCTACTCGGGTCTAATGATAAGGAGGACCATTGCCGAGAACTCAATCTTCTCGGACGGGCGTCTCGACGTACGAATCATGAGTAATCGGAGAATTAAAAAAAAAATGCGTTGTCTTATTCGGGGGAAAAAGGAAGAGGAGCAGCCGTCCTATTGAGTAACGGAGTAAAATGTGACGACAGAGTTACGCCTACGTGAAGTTTCGAGTCGCTACGTCACATCGGGGACGTCATCATTCACGAACGAAGTACTTCTGTTTTTATTATACGACGAATAGTCATGGTCCAGCGTTCAGGAAATCTTTAGACTCCCACGAAATTTCTTACCGCAGTGAAATACGTACGAGCTCGGCAATAACGGTTCTCACCGCAACTTTCGTCGCTATTTCACGATCCGTCGAGTCATCGAGAAAGCAAAACTGATTTTTATTTTTTTCATACGAGGAACGTCGCGTGTGCAATTTTGCGTCTGACATCACTCACCAAAATAGATTCGTAACGTAATTCCAACGTAACTTGTTCAGTTAATGATTTATGGTAAGTCGATTGTACTAAAATTAAATCGCTGAATTGCTCCTTATAAAAACTACTAATCGATTAAGTAAGTCGAATTAAACTTGAAACGGCGCTTATCCAACTTCTGGCACGATTAATTTCATTCAATTGAAATCATACAAATTAACTAGGATTTTAGTAGATGATGACTAAGGCTAGTAAATTACTAGGATTTATTAGACTCAGTGGTTGCAACCATGGAGGATTTTATCAATGACGTCTAATCAATTTATTATTCCATGTGCCACATAGGAATGAAAAATAATTGCATGAAACGACAAATGTCAAATAAAATTGTACAGCAAATAAACTGGACAAGCGAATTTAAAAATGATACGTCATTTTGTTAATATTTCATAGAAAAAAAATCCTATACTGACAATTTATCTAAAATTGTAATTAACTAAAATATAATATTTTCGATAAATAAAATGACTCACCTCAGTCCACGTCTTGATCCACTTCACGATAAGACCTGGAACAGTAATAATTTCGTAAGAATTATTTAGCCGAGAGAAAAAGCGATCGATTGGGGTGCATTTAGGTGCATGTTCGAGTACATATATCGTGTGTCTTTAATCGTCATCGTTACATAGCGCGCTCGTTTCAACGACCGAGGAGAGTCGACATACGAGTGGCTCCTCTCGCTCGTCGTTTCGCTACGCGAGGAAAAACTGGTCATCCTTCGTCAGGATATATACGCCGAGTGTATTGTGATTTTTTTTCAACAACACAAAGAGAGAAAGAGATGCCGGAGTCGGAGATCATGTCGCGGGAGATGAGCGCCTTGAAATTGTCACCGTGTCTCTCGGATGACACGGTGAGCACCTCGCGAAAGTACGCGAAGATCGAAGACCGCTACTCTCGGAACGGGTCATTAAATTTAATTACATTAACGTATCTCCGCGATATACACCAGCAATTACATGCATCATAACACGAATTTTTTTTTAAATTAACTCTCTTTTTTCCAATCTATGCTGTTGCAAAGGAGAACGACCCAACTTGAAGAATCAACGCTTTTAATGTCAATTTTCATCGAAGCGCAAAATTTGTTTGCTCATTGATTGATTTAATTGATAAACCAAAATCGTTTTTTATTCCAAAGTGCCCACTTTGTAGCCTACGCTCATTTTCAGCATTCAATGTTTGAATAAAAAATCAGAATCTGTAAAGATAATAGTTGAAATAAAAAATATAATGACATTTGATATCTCCCGTATTTATTATTTCTCGAAAGAAAAATATGGAAAACTTTCTACTAGACGATGCAGGAAATTATTCATGTTCCTTATGGTAATCAGCAATAATCACTGAAATAAATATACAGACATATCGCATATGAAAGTATCCTGGAAAATCCAGGGAATCCCCTGGTTGGAAAATCGCAAGTCATGCTAATACGTCAAGCGAGAATGCTGCGGTAATAGCTGCCAATGAATCACGCGTAAGCAAACATACGCCTATTTGCAATACGATCAAAGAACCAATGTAAAAATCTATAAACGTCCGAGTAACGACGTTCTTGTCAAACTATAATTAATCGTGGCTCGATAAATTTGTAAAATTTATTTTCCAAACGTAGAAGTGCCGTTTTTTCACACCCGTGGGACATTGATAAGTTATCTATCGAGTGAAAAAGTATCATCATAGTGTTGAAGAGCACTATCACGACTAATTCTCGAAAGAAGCTGAGATTGGAGAACGCAAGTACGAATGGTCGCACGGTGGATCGGGTTACCAGTAGATGCACCTGGCGAATCGTGGCGAAGAGTATACCAGCTGTACAGTAATATCGCGGAACGCATTCTCGAGCTCTTTCTTTCGGGAACTATCACCATACTTGTATACAAAGAAAGCATATTTTGAATACGTCATAATATCCGGTTGTTTCGAGGACCGTCACTGGTTAAAGTGAAGTTTGGTTTTTTCTGCACTGAATTGCCATTATCTCGACACCGATATCGGCAAATGCAAAAAATGACGTTGAGGATGTTGCGAAATGTTTATATTACACTTGATGATTTTGTGGTAGCTCAGCACAAGGAATTCTTCGAAAAATTTCTTTTGAAAAAGGTTAGCCTGCCGTGGAAATTTAGAAAAATCTTTAGTAGCTCTGAGCAACGTAAATTCATTTCAAGTCCAACGGCTGGTGCGGAATCACAGAGTGAAAATGAATTTATGATTGCACGATAGAACTGCCAGTCAAATTTCAAACGCAACCGATTATTGTGGGAACGATTCTTCCACTATCAGTGGGAGTCTGTCGTCGTGTATTTTCTTGGACCCACGAGTGATAAGAATTGTTGTTGAAACGGCAAAAAAATATCGGTGTATAAATACGTGCGGCGACAGCATTCAGAGTAGTGTGAAATTCATCGCATTGGACTGCATACGACTGTTGGTATCATAGTCGGCACTATATACGGAACTACGTCGGTACAGTGCTTCAGTAGCCCAGCCACGACTCGTTCATTCATAAAGCTCTCGCGTGAAGTTCATTCAATGATATTTATAGTCTTTGTATATATATATATATAATGTTATTCGGGATTTCATTACGCAGTTGTCGACGAGTCAGAACTTTGTCTTCTAGAATGAATCTACTTTGATTAATGAGAATTCCTGATTGATAACGAATGGGCAATTGGTATCATGTGTCCTTTTAAAAATGGCAAATTTGGGAAATGACGAAAGAACGCAAAAGTTTTTAATGGAATGTTTTTCTTTTCAATTCGTGTAAATCGAGATGCAGGTCGGCAGTACTCGATCGATATAGAAGTGAACTAATTCTAAATATATACGAATGAAGTACGGATTCCATTCTAGTAAACGAGCTTCAATTAAATCTCAGATAAATGTTTTTTGACCCGTAATTAATTGGCGTTTGCTTCCGTAGTGAAGAAACGTGTCGAAAATATGGTTCGGTTGTTCCAAATAAGTGATCGGGTGCCTCACGCCCACGTACATATCACTCAAGCTAACGTTACTTATCCAAGCCTGCTGGATATCGTGCAGCATTTAGCAGGGTAGACAAAGTGGCATCTTGGTGAAGACGGGTCGGGGATAAGAGCGAACACTTTCGTAGAAAGAAATCAACAATTCTTGTGGGAGCATCAGTGAAATCGTTCTGATAATAGAGCGTGTTCTCGATCCTTCATGATGACGTCATCATTCAGCAGCCGATAATACAAGGTGTCAAGACAATAGTCATTGTTAATCTCGACCAGACCAGACGTTTGCAACGATGAACGTCTGTTCACGGTTGCAAACGTCGGTTCCCAATATTAAGTAATGTTTTTTTATTTGGTTGCTATGTAATTGACTTTCCTCATTGAAAGGTTAGACACATTTGGTCTTTCGATACTTGATCAACCTGGGTTTGAAAACGTGTCGAATGTATAAATTCTGTTGAGTTTGTGATGATATATTATGAGGGAAAACTAACAATGTTTAAGTCTTCGGAAAGTACCGAAAAAAGAAAATTGGCAATTATCTAAAATTGAGAAGAAACTTGGTCGAGTTTGTTTTCCAAAACTCCGTTGGTCAACTTTGTATACCGACACAAAAATTGCCTACCTGGTAATAAAATATAAACTTCCGCGGTGAGCGACCTACACTGCGGTCAGTGTTTTTTTGGTTCCCTTTGCCGAATAACGCGGAACACACGAGTGTCACCAGTCACCAAACCAGCCAGCTTCGTTCTTCCGGGCTTCAAACTCTCGGTTGAATCATCGAACCCGTGCGTATATAGCAATATGATTTTTCTTGGAAAAACTCTTCATTCATCCGGTCGCAATTCTTTGGCGAGCGGGCTCCTCGACACTTAGATCTGCGCTTGCGCTGACTCCCCGAGTACCGATAGATGCAAATTATACACCCACGACTTGAACACCCTTGCCCATACGTGGAAGTAGCCAAAAGGGCTTCCCCATGAGCGATCCATGAGTCTCTGCGTCATTAGTAAAGCCAATCATCTACGAAAATATTTACCAAATCAAATTTCTCCTAGCTTACATGAGAGTTACAAAACATTCCCTGTTTGTCAAAGTCTACGGATTTTTGAGTAAAAATAAGAATACTGATTTTTATTTTTATCATTTGGGAGAAATTATCCAAAATATCACATTTGGTCAGATTCAAAGATCGGCAACCCTCGACTGTATGTCACATTGATTATCATCATTCCAAATTGAGAATTTTTATGTTTTCCGGTATTACGGGGACACGCAAATTCACACGGGTAAGGAACGCCGCAAAATTGATGAGAAAGATTATAATCGCAGTCGTTGATATGCCATTCCGCAACGGTGTCGCTGATACCAAACTAAAATGCACGCAGCGAAAGAGAGAGAGAAAACATACAAGGATTTAATGCCACGCTCCCGGGGATTTAGTCATCGCCCTACTGCGACATCCTTTTTTTTATAAGAAAGCCCGGTAAAGAGAGAAAGACCGTTGGTCCCGTTACCGGAACCTACAACTTTCTTAAGCATCGAGAACACGTGTTCGCGTACGTGCCTCACCGAACGCCCGATACCAAGTTTTCCATGTTTCCGGTTGACAAAAGAAAAGCTTCGAAATTTGTGAACTTCGATCAATTAATTTTCCATAAGCTTAAGGAAACCCCACATTGACTGTAATTATAGTAAATCCAAATTCTTTCGAAAATTTCATATATATATATATATATAGAAGGATGGGTTACCGCGAAAATTCAGAATATTCGAGATCTTTTCAAAATATATAAAAAGCGTCATTCCTTTATACTTTTTAGCGTGTAAAAATAACGCAAGTTTTTTTTTGCACTTGTACTACGATAAATAAAAATAATTTTTTTTTCATGCAACAGCGGAATTGGTCACTGACGCCACGTAACAAACGAATGAGATTTTCCTACCGAGATTTCTTCCCGCCGAGTACAATTATATTCGACCGTACGCGTGAATATCTAATGTTTCGGGTTGGGCTCGGAAATTTATTAGCATACTCGTATCGTTATTCTCAAGCGTGTATCGAGCGATCTGTGTCGCGAGTGCGATAAAACGTCTTTTATAAATGTGAAGATGTGTCCTGGTTATAGGAGAAGCTAATTTTGAAGCCTTTAAATCCAAATTACCTTGACTATCCCCCTTTCTGCCTGGTTTGGGTTATTGTACTATACAATATGATAATTATCATATTTGTTATACATAATTATATATATATAACTTGTATTGATAATACATATTATTAATGTATGTTATAAATAATTATATTGTTATATATCATTATATATTAAAAAAAAATCCTTTTTTGAGAGTTGCCAATAGCACGATCGTAAATATCACTGTTGAACATAGAAATAAAACAAATGTAAAAAAAAAAGAACTTTTGGTGAATGAAACCTCGCGATGGCAGGTGAGTCCCGTGAGTGAAAGTGCGGGAGCAGGCTTATCCGGATCGGATCACCGCTCGATGACGATTCACGTCATTGGACCATGTCAGAGAATTTCGTGGAACCGCAAGGTAAATTCCTCGAGTAACGGAGAAGAGGGGTCAGGATACGCAGACGGATACAGAAGTGAAAGATTCGCGAGATGTACGTGCACCTTTCGGCTAATTTTCAGAAACCAATTTTATATTGCGCCATCTGGTGACACGACGTCAAAGATTGGGGAACCGCGTGCCAAATTGTGTTACGCATAGCTTACGAAGAAGCTGTATGAGATATTTATGAGGGATCTGATTAACCTACTTAACCTTTTTTACAATCTCACGAATATACATATCGGTCGTTAAAATTTATGACATACGGCAAATGAGAATAAGAACTTGCGATTCCAAAAGTGGTGCCCATGAAAATATTGAAGTCTTTATAATGACGAGGCAAGAATTTACCAAAAATATTAATTCCTTAAAATTACTTAAGTTTACTCAACAAAAAAGAGGAAATTTTTAATAAATCACAATAATTGAAAAAAGCAGTGAAAAGAGGCCAACCTCAAAACAAAGCGCAAAGAGTCTTCATCAAAATTTGGAAAACTTTTGTAAACTCGGATCGTCACGTAAAAAACTAAAATTTTCTTAATAAATGTTAATAGAATAAACATAAGAGTTCTGGAAGTGTCGAACAACGACGACCCTATTTTTTTCATCCTTACTCATGGTAAAAAAGTAAGTCGCTTTCTTTCGTTCCGAGACTTCCGTACATTTTTAACTGGCTATAGCGAACGAGTTTACACACGTATCGACTTGTTCAATGGCACTTTCAAGGCTCTTACTCTCGCCCAGTAATCCGATAAATATATGGCTAACATGTGAAGACTTTTTTTCGTAGGCTCTCTACCCGATACAGGTTCCAAGTGGAGACCTCACGCCTATTTGTATTTTTTAGTAGTCCATTTGCATTTCCTTTTAATTACATACTTCCATTGATAAAACATAAAAATCAAACGATAATAAAATATAATAAATGATCAAAATAATAAAAGGTAATCATGAAACAAACTATTTAGTTAAAATCTTAATCAATAATTTAAAAAAAATTATTTAATTATGTCTGACTTTTCAACGTCTCGAATTTTCATTCCAAACAATTCGAGCTTGAGGAGAAAAGGATTGCAATAGCGCGGGAAAAAAAATGATTCGTTGCATCACATTCCTGTATGGAAAGCATCATAATCTACTTGAAACAGCTTAACGGCTCAGTAAAAGAGAGACGTGGATAGATATACGAAGACGGCGAGCGTCTCGGGGAATTCTGCAAACGCAATAGATGTACGATACAGTAATACCGGAGTTTGTACTTCGTACGTATTCATCGGCTAGACGATCGAGTGTCGTGTAATCCGGTAAATCCCTGGCCTTGCCGTACCCCGCTATCTGTGTTCCGTCTCACTCGATGAGGTCGACTCCCGAGCTTCTACGCGCTGAGGAGCACGCACATCCCGGTAAAAAGTCACATCGGCCACACCGGCTGGCTCCGTGTACGTCTCTCGCCCATGCGCTGAATAATATCATAGATTCGATTGCGCGGCTCGTCTCTGCGTTACGACATTTGAAACGAACACTATGACGTCACTGGCAGCGAGCCCACACGTGGTATTACTGACCTGTTCGATAGCTTTGTATACCTGACCGGTTCAACACGAATTTTAATCACTTCTGCCCAGGCATCTTTTTCCCGGCAGATCGCTCATGATATATCCAATATATGAATTTATTACATTCTTTTGTACATACGAAACTTCGGAAAACTAGGCCCTTGGTTGCGATGAAAAGCAGCAACGAGAAGAACTAAAAATCCTACTTCGTAAAGGTTTTTTTAGGTTCCATAGGTTCCATCAATTGGTGTTATTAGCAAAAGTATTGTGAATTAAATAGCTGCGAATTGACTTTAACATGAAAAAAAGTACTCGTTGATAGGCCACTGATCGACTGATAAACAAACGCATGATATCGTAGTGAGAATTCTAAGAAAGATTCCATCGGACTTCCGTGTGATCCATACCATGGCCTATTAATCGATCGTATGACCCAGATGTGCCCCTCAATACGATTGCGCACTGGCGATCGATCGACGAAGCTCGGTTCACACGCGATCCGATTTTATCTGATGAACTGCATTTAGTTTTCACCACCAAGGATACCGATGGTTACGGGGTATTGATCGGGGCGTCATCAATCGATTCCTACATGTCTGATAGAAGTCCATTTGTGGTGTCAGGCATTTTTATGATTTCTAAATGTACCAAAACAGCGTACGGTCGAAAAGGTACTTGATGGTGGATTTAATTGTGTCGAGGATTGATTATAGATCCGAAGTAGCTATACAAAACTCCATGGCATTTCTACCCTACGTCACGGACCCGCGTATGAATCAGTGTAGAGTCAGCTCCAAGTGTAACGACCGGCCGCTGACGTCAAAATGTTGCACAACTCGAAACGCGTGCCGGTAATTCCATTCGCGGATGTTCAATCCCTGTTGCCGCCGGCAGAAAAAAAAATCTTCGTGGTTTCACGTATTCTTAGCAATCGCGAGAAGAGGATACGATCTGCATCCGTCTCGACCATCGTTTCGTAATGTTACCGATAGTTCGATTCCACTGTCAAGGATAATATCGATAGACCTCGAAAAGCCTTCAATTCGAGAAATCACATTTGCCTGGACAATCAATTTTTTCAATGAACAACGCTAGGAATGATTGCACTCTGGAGATTATTCCATCATTGATATTGGTAAATGCAGCATCATTGTTTTCCTAATGGAAATAAACAGGAACGACACAATGAAACTAAGTAATCAAGGATCTATATTCGTCATCATCATTTCCCGGATTCCTCAGTCGTTTTATTTCCGTAATGTCTGACTTTCCTTCTACACTACGTTTTTTTCCCTAACCTGATGACGTGCCTATATTTTGTAACACGATGATAAAACCCCCTGATTATAGGAATCAATTCGTGACCTGCGCAACTTTTAATTAACAAATATGCGCCATTTACTTCTTATCGAATGTACGCCAAGACATTTGCACACGGGAGGGCATTCGCAAAAGAAACCGAAGTGATATTATAATACCAGTAGGGACAGATTTTCCTGTAATGTTTCCTGGTTGAAAATCTCTTGGTATTGGTCTTCAAGGATAAACATATGAGGAAAAAAGGCTTTTAGTGATTTTTCCCACATTAAGGATTTTCGAAATCATGCTGGAAGATCGATCGTTGTTTTAAACAAACAAATTTTCTCGATAATTTTGAACAAATGAAACCAAAGATTGAACAACTGTATCAGCTCTAATGTAGAGTACTTTAAGTAGAATTGAAGGCTTTTTTTAAATAGCAATTAAAATTTGACACATATTTTAAACCCTTCATTTGTCTTTTTTACGCAACTTTTTATACAAGTGCCCAAAATTATGATAAAAATGTATCATTTACATTCTATTATTTATCATGATAAGCTAAAATTGAAATGTTTTGTTGCGTTAGTCTAAAAACAGTTTCCACTCCGTACGGATATACTAGTACATACATAGTGAACACGTGAAAGCGAAACGTTGACCGTTGTTCGATGCAGATAGTGAAAGTGCAGCCGAATGTGAATCACAAACGCACACGCGAGTCAAGAACGATATCATTCGATTTAAATATATCGCAATGATAACGCGTCACTATTTTCTTATTGGGTTTTTAATCTTGCAATGAATTCACATTGTCTTTCTATTCGGAAACGATTGCGCGTTCACGAAGGCGTTTACCGGGAAGCTTATCGGGTCTTGGCAATTTCCGCAATGTTGATACAGCTTCCGCATTTTGCGGCTATGTACGTAAATGTACGCAGCGTAACTCAGAGATCGAACTTGGTCACAGAATCAATCGGAATTTATCAATTAATTACGCAAGCCTGCAAAATCAAACATACCCTTTTTAAAAAATTGTTTTTTTTTAAAGGGTATGTTTTGAGTAATTTTGAAATGCTGAATTTGAATATGTGTATTTTTTTTCGTAAGGTGGTAATTGGATAAAACAATTACAAATTGTAACAGTGTAATTTTTTATCGTAAATTTGAATAAACTGGATAACGGATAGCGAAGAATCAGAGCAATGAGATACTTGCAATCGCGGAACATTCGTCATCAACGTGATCGATAATTGAAAAACGGGTAAACCCAAATATGACGAAGGTGATCGGAAATGGAATTGTTCACTTCTATGGAGGATGAATGGGTTATTTTCATAGCGCTAATTTCTCCTAGAATTCGATGTGCATCGTCATTGCACATAAGCCACGTTCCGCGTACGACAAGCGTGGGCGCAGAGTACGCACCTCAAGTTCTCCAATCGTCTTTTTCGCGGTAGATGTTTTTCAAACACGATATTTTAGCCATTACTGTATATCTGTAAAGCACTAATGTATATCTAGCACGTTTTTTTTCGAATATTTCGAAACTTTCAGATTTAAGGTATCGCAATATCCCGATATGCATTCCTTCCAGTTTAAACGCACAACAACCATTAAAATTTCCATTCTTCAAGGAAAATCTGGAGTACGGATAAACGACAGACCTTCCAATAGCCATTTAGTACTCCTTTAACCTCGACATCGATGAGTAACCATCGACCGGAAATCGATTGAGTCCGCCTCTCCACATTTTTGAACGAAGACTTTACATTCCCTCAACAAATTCCATCAACAGTACTCCGTGACGCATCTATCGCAGTTTTGATTTCATGCAATACGATGATGGGTCGGATCTACGATGAATTTCACCAGATATCTGTGTGACAACCCTATGATGTATTGCAAAGTTAATAAATAATTAATAATTCTTTGCGAATTAATTAATAATAGTAATAATTCATTGCAATTAATTCATTGCGAATTAATTAATAACAGTAATAATGTTTACGAATAACGAACCAATATTGCCCTTTTGACATTAATCACTGTTCGTCAACTGGTCCCTATTAGATCACTATTTTATTTGGTCACCAGTTGATCACCAGTTACTAGAAAAAACGGGACCGTCTCATCGGCTCGTTGACCAACTCCGAGAGCCAATCCAGCTTGTGCCTAATCTATAGTTGCCACATATACATATTCAGAAACGGCATTCCCGCGTGGAGCACTTATAGTATTATTATTCTCGTGCTGCGTACAGTTATGCAACTACACGTCATCGTGGTTACTTCAGCACTGTGTGACGACGCCTACATAAATCTCTTACACGCGCACACACATAAGTATCCACATGCACCGAGACTATGTTTGCTAGTTGTCTAAGCTACATAGTTTCATTGAGATTCTCCGGGAAGTTGGGGAAGGTCCGAGGAAATGTACCGAACGGGAAAACGTTTTCGCTATCGAGAGATCACGCTTACAGTGACTGGAGGTTTCTGGTAGCTTGAATGATTCTGCGAATGAATCGATCCCCATTAAGTGATTTTATCGGTTAGACAATATTTTATGTTCGGTAAAACCGATCGCTATTATTGGTACGATAGACTATTTTCGACGGTGCACTCGTGACAAATAGTTATGAGGAATTTTCTTGAAGAAATGCATGACGGCAGAGTAAAAAGTTTCCATGTTGATGAATAAACAGAGTCGATTTTAACTCGTCGTTGAAGCGATGTTTTTTCTTTCCTTTTATTCTTAATGATTTTCTCGATCAAAATAAAATATATTAAGGATAAAGAGCAAGCATTGACCAATCCCAATTCGTTGTTTATGCAAAGGCATCAATGGAAAAGTATCCAGTGTTGGACAACGTCGATCATAGCATTGATGGAATGCACCCAAGCGAGTGACAGTTAGAGATGGAAATCTGTGCGGCGAATATGAGTCACGGTCGCGGTATAACGACGTGAGTCATGAGAAAATTACCGATGGAATCCGCGAAAGCGTGGTCTCTTGTCCCCAGCGGAGCACGCAAACTCAATCTCTCGATCTTGAATCTCGGTCCCGGTAAGGTGGACCGAAGAGTTCTTTTCTTTTCGAATGACAAGCACGTGCCGGATAAAGGATCGTTCGGTAGATTTAAAAAAGCTGGTCTTCCGAAACGTGTTAGTATCTTTCGTGACTTTTATCGCCGGAGAGAGGAGACTCGATGAGATAAGATGAAAAAGTACGGAAAATAACAGGGATGTTTCGACGATGATGAAGTCATCATTAGCGATTTGATTAAGCAATGAGAACGCAATTACGTATTCTCTGTACCCTGCACCATCAAATCATCGGTTTCCCCTTGTTCAAAGCTCATATTTTTCCATTCCCCAGCTGGTAAACTTACAGCAGAGGCCGTTGAAAAAAAATGTTCTCCGAATTGTCTCACGAGATTGTAATGACACTTATGAACATCACCTTTCGTAATAACTTGGCATTAGGATTACGTTGGCTCAAAATGAGTCTACGAAACAGCAAAATCTAACGGTGTGCCTGAAAATGTGCTATTTTTCACTTTTCCAAGAATTCTTCCTGGTTCGGATGACTTATTTCAGTTTATTCACAGAACCACACGAGTCCGTGTATTTAAATGAAAAAGAAAAAATAAAAGTGCCTAGTCCTCGAGGATTACATTGACCTGTCGTCACTATACACATAAGTATACGAATACGCATGAATATCATGGGCCCCTGTGGTGGCCCGGGGTGATAATGTCGTGTGAACGAGGCCCATTCCGCCAGCTGTATACACGAACGTGCGACGCCGAGACGTTTCGTGAAAGACGCTCTTGCTGTTTAGGCGGTCGTAACTGCGAAATTTCGCGAGCACGTAAAACGCCGAAAAAATATACCATGAGAACGCCTACGTAGGCCGATGGAATTTTTTGGCTTTGTTCCTCGTGCCCCCGACAAACATTGAATTTACGAATGAACTTTGCTAGCCGAGTGTCAGGTGAGCATACATATAATTGCTAGGTTGTTGTTCATTTTGGTAGATTTTTGCACTTTTCGTTGATGACGATTAAGATCAATGTGACTATCGGCATATGTGTATTTGGAGATTCGCTTTACTGACGACAAACGACTGTATATCTGCAAGCTGTAAGAGATTGCAATATAGCGAGGAAAATGGGATACGTATGCTGACTCGTTGCACACCGCAGCATCTCGGCACGTGCAGCTTGCCTCTCGATCACCTGGCCCCGCTACTCGAGCCCCTGCATTACCTCCATTGTCGATTACTTAGGCGCGCAGACATGCTGAGACTTGCACAAAATTTTAGTCCACTGTTCAATAACGTTGCCACTGGAATACAGGCCGGCACGGAGAACATATGTATGTATTTATGGTCACACGAAGCCTAGGCTGGACAACTTCGTGTTGGGTCTGTCGGCAAGCTTTCCATAGACAGAGGACATAGGCAACAGGGATATTCCAGTTTGCAGGCAAGATCCAAAAAGCTTTGGAAATATCGTTTTGTCGCTTCGTCAGGAAAGTGTACCCAGAAGATTAGAAAAACCGCCTATTTCGTAAGGAAATAGATGGACCGATAGACTTTTGAATTTTCGCCACCTCTCGAATTTACTTTGTGAATGTACAAAGATGCCGAACGAATTGTGCTTTGGGAAAATAAATCCTTGTGGACAATGACGACGCGTGAGAGTCCAGAGGGTCAGTATCCGGACCGGATGACAAAACTTTTCAAGAAAGTCGTTTTCATTATACTCGCGAACATTGAACGAGGCTGTGTTATTGTATCGAAAGGTGTCATGAGATCCAACGATCTTCTTACATCCGGTGATTCTAGAATTGTTCACCGTGACCATAGTCCAAGTAACCGATGTGAATTTTCCAGTCTTGAGACCTTTTGGCTCTCTGGTAAATGGATGTTCGGCAAAGTGTTCATCGATTTTTGGATCGTCTTTTGAGATGTTGCGTAAGCCTTGTTAAATCATTGAAGATTTGTGAATCAGATATTCAGGTTTCAGTTAGGTCTTATCTTGAGGGCCCAGCTTCGTCCTCATGGATTTTCTGTAATCTTCCAAACCCAATTGAATCGTTTCCATTGCACATGAATAAACAACCATTGACTCAGGAACAGCTCTTTGACATATCTTCAGACGTATGTTTAACGGATATCAATTACTTAAAATACATTTTAAAATATTAATCATCACCTGGCAATCTTGGATTTTAGAATGGTTGACAATCTTCATGGGAAAAACAATAAATCTTCAGTAGACTAAAGATTTCTTGAGATCTGTAGATCGTTGAGTATCCGTAGGATTGCGTGGCTCTTAGAGACATCTGTGGGCCGAATGTTCAACTCGATCTTACACTACTCGCGCAAGCGTATGCCTGCGTGCGTTTCGAGAATAGACACTCACGATCCTTCAAGTCCGCTTCATCAGTTTCTCGGCCGAGCACGAGACTCTTCTAGAAGCGAATTAAAATAAATAGACGGACTTAAGCATGTGCGTGTTGACCACAGCGAACCTCTTTACCGATCATCGAGGATCTCGTATCGACCGCTGCATACGGAAAAAAGGAAGATGGAAGACTCCGCGTCAAATGATACATATGTATATCTTCGATAAGCAAACCAGGGTCTCGTCTGCTGGCACATATCCATGCGAGTCTGACGAGCATTGGTGAAACGTATTTGCATTGACGTGACGATTGTAAACAAGTTTGTGTATTCTTTTTTACTGGCGTAAAAAACTGGATGACTCGTCGAAACAATGAACGAACTTTTTATGTCATCGAAAGTCTACGGCAATAATTATAAATTTTAATGAGCGATTCATTTATCTTCTGACACGTAACGCGAGTTCAGTTCTTTTGGAGACTTAGATTTTAAATCTCATAAAATAATGTTTATAAAGTTTGGAGTATGTTCCTTGTGTCAAAAATATAATTGGCAATCGAAGAGTAATTATTCTCGTACGTTTTGTCGAAACTCCGATATTATAGAACGTGAAATGAACCCAATAGAATATCATTCGTCGTTTGAGACGATTCGAATTGAAGTGGAAAGACCAAATCATGAGGCAAGAATCAAAGATTTTAACGCTTATGATTACAACGATAGAAATGCTGGTAAAATTTCAAACTCGTTTTCCGGATCACCTAACATGTATCGTATACTGAAAAATAGCGATTCGACTTGTTTGTTTGGGTTAACTATTGGTCCAATGAATCGAAATGTAAAAAATACCAAAATTCACCCACGTCCGAGTTCCTCGTGACCGCAACGAATTACGACGTAGTTAACGCTCAACCGCAATAGCGTGAGAGTAACTGGCTGAACCTGGCCTGGGCATACGTTCTCGAACGAGATCGTGATATGCGCGGTTTACAAGAGCTATTGATCCGCTCCTTGGCATTCGCATATCGGAGACCTCGAACATAATCGCATTAACACGGAATACGTGCCACCTCGTAATATATGTCCACTGTCGCGTGACCAAAATACGTTAATGCACACCCAGTCGTAGATTTGATTTCGGTAACCTCATTTATCAGCGATATCGGTTCCGGTGGCAAATATCGGCTCGAGTCTTTGATAAGTTACGTATAATACGATACAAGTTTTCGTACGATCGTCGTTGAAGACCTTCGTAACGCTTTTATCTCTCGTAGTAACTTCCGCTAATCATCAACAATCGCAACTCGTTTTTTTCCCACTCGACATCATCTCCAGTACGAAAGAATGCATCCGAAGAAAAATAGTCATCAAGCCGGTTTTATCGTTTATAAGCGTGTAATTTTTTATTCAATTCATAGTAACCATATATTTTTATTTATATTTGTTAATGAACTATTAATAATTCATCCATTACCCGGATGTTGATCACTTTTCATAATGTCAGCAGTAGTAAAAAAAATAACGTAATTTATTTTCTGATATAGACCTCTGTTGAAAATATACATTTCTCCGAACGGCCTTACCGTTTTTTGGCAACCCCGAGAAGAGATATAAATCCACGACGTATCCAAAATTCAACGGAACGCGATTCATGCAGTTTTCTGGCGACGATTCTGGATGAATGTACCGATACGCTGTTGTGGTAAAACAGTACATTCTCAATCGCCAAACGGAGTTGTGTCTTCTTAAATTTCTTGTCGAAGCGAGCTAATCAATAACTGTCGTATTGTCAAAGAATAGTTTTTCCATTCGCTTGTAAGTCCGTGAGTATGAGGTTCGTCGCGTCTCAAAAAAATGGGGTCCCGTAACTTTTCCGATCGTTGGGAGCATCTTCGCCTTCTTTGCAGCAGATTCAACGGTGGCAAATGATATGAACTCATCAAACCGACAACTCATCACGTAAGATATGATGTTTCACTCGCTGTTTCGTGAATCCGTGTCATGAATTTGTTGAATACTTTCTTTGGTAACTACATCTGGTGATGTTACCAGGCGTTCTTGAAAGAAACAGATTATCAAAGATATTCAAAATCATCAAATCAATGGAAAAAGTTGTCACAGATTGTAACGGCTTTCCATAAAGAAAAACGAACTTTCCTTTGATCTTCTTCAATTTTCACCATACAGAAGTAAAAGAAACTGAAATTATTGCCAAATCCAAATTAACGACAATTTGAAAACTAATTTGCCTTAGTGCTTCGTCTTTCTTCAAATAGTGCGGTAAAAATGAATCGACATTGATGACCCAATTATTGATAAGTACTTGTACGACGTATATCATTAATTCTATTTTGCTCCGAAAGATAAGCAGAAACTGCTTAACACATGTGAAAAAGGTAATCGAGAACAGGGATGGGAGACCAAGAATACTAGCATCTTTCTTTACTTCGTCACTAATTACCACGCATTCGAACTTGCGCTCGAATCCTCGTTATATCGACCATCAGAGCGTGAAAGTCATACTTTTGGACATCGCCATCATCCATAAAATACAGGCTCCCATCCATATCCTGTAAAGTTTCAAGTTAAGAATAACCTCGCCGTCTTTTTTCCTCATGAATCGAGGAATCTTCCCATTCCGGAATCTATGAAGCATACACGTTCGCAATTGTCTTCTGCGCTACTTCCCCGAGAGACCATGCTCATAGTGCCCCTGTTTTCCACCGTAAAAAAAAAAGAACAAGTGAAAATAACAATCCTAGCCTAAAATATCGAGGCTGCTGTCGTCATTCTTTTGAAAGACGTCATCGCGATAAGAACTCCGTAGTAATGCATCGCTGTATAGATATACTTATAGCTAATGCACTTCTAGAACTATTTTGCTATACCAGATAACTTTTATTTGAGAAATAAAATCTGCCTGATTCATATTGCTACTGCAAAGGTATTTCAAAACAAATGATCCTATTAGGCTATTATTTTGTCCGAGGAAGATCAGGCTCCACTGAGAGCTTTTTCATATCTATTTTTCGTATCAGCAAGTAAATTTAGCTATACGTGCTTTATCTGGCTTAAGCTCTTTCGCAATCCTTATCAATCCGATAACGACACAATGAGCGTGGAACTCTTTTCATGAACGTTACCTTCATCACAATCTCTCTGTCGATTGCTCATTGCAATGAATCAACATTCTACTAATCAAGCAAATGAGTATTCTATGACCCTATTTTTTCAAGACTTATTCTATGGTGATTGTTTTTTTTAAATATCCGCGGGTCCTCTCCGGTCTTCCCCAGAATCTCCACCGCTCCGCGTTAATCGGGTCATATTCGTTAGCGCAACAGTTTCACTTGACTTCGTTTGCAAAAGGCCAAGCGTTACATATCCCACTGTGTGCAGTATGCTCAGTTTGCCGAAGTTACGCGATATACACGCGGACTTCTGAACAGATTCCAGAAAATCGTCATTCGAGATAAAGATACTGGCCGTGCAAGCAACGCACACTAAACTACGAATGAAAGACGGTGCAGTCACATGATCGCCGACACGAGAAATCCAAGCCGAAAACACATCTCGGTCTCAACTTATAATCATCCGTGTACGTGCATGTATACCCGTGAGGCTACATATATTTGTATAGCGGGATTTCAAGGTCTCGTAGCTCTGACGTAACGTTACACCTCGGAGATTTGTTCGAAACATCCATCAAACCTGGACTGGTTGGAAACAGCCTACAGTGTGAATCCTCCCAAACCAACAACGAAAGCATCTGTTCTCTTCCAACTGTCAGTCGCATTTGCGGCGATGTTTTCATCAACGATAAACGCGGACAAGCTCAGAACCGTGCACACATCAAGGTCATCGGTGAAACATTGAAGAATCGTTTCCTATTAGGGTAAAGAGAAAAGTGTACAATTTTTCTTACCGTGTTTATTCGCTCGTCAGGTACGTTTCGTCAATTTGCCATGAAGAAAACATCAAACTGTAACAACGGTTGCGCGACGTCCGTTTTCTTCTCGGATAAATCGCAACAAACAGGCCAATCTCTCGCTTTTCGTTCACTGATTCACACCTTTGGCTACAATCAGCCGCGCGAGACGTGTCCCGGTGACTTCCGCGTCGGCACTGATTACACAGTCCCGGATAAACTTTACCGCTAGATCGATTACGGTACGAGTTAACCAAGAGAGTCTTCGGTGGCTCCCCTCCCGCTGATCGGTGCCCCTCTTCCCACCCCTTTTTTCCCTCCTTCCCCTTTCCTTACTTATTTTTCGTATTTAACTTCCGCTCGTAATTTCAGCAATGCGAGATACGGAGGAACAACGCGATACCTCGTCTTTTCTGGTCATGAGAAATAAATGGAAAACGCGTGCCGTTACAGCGGCGCCGACTAGCCAGACTTGCCGCCGGCTTCGCGTGTACAAGTACCGCGAGTTCTCCTACACGTCCCTCGCGCTATGCGAATAGATTTGGACTCGTGGCGCAATATGTTGCGTAGTGGGGGCGCTTGCGCGTCTCGCGGGCGACCTTTATTTACATAGAAACGGAGAGGCTCTGGTATGTCGCGTTTGCACACACGATAAGCTGTGTCGAACCGAGCACACAGACTCACATCTCAGAGAAAACATTTGCCAACGTATACTCGCGGATAACGGTTATTTCGAAGCCCTTGACGTTGAGGACTGTCTTTATAATAGGCGAATGCGAATTACACTGAACGGTTTGTCGAATCGAACGTCTCCGAAATGGTCTTTCGATGAGTATGAGTCTATTTACGGAACGATTGGTCGGAGCCCTCCACCGGACTCTCAAATTCAATGAGTGGGTTGGAAGAAGTTGAGGAATGCTCCTCAAAACAGCCAATCGTACTGTATTCAATATTATATCGTATTCAGTGTCTTTGAAAATGCTCTTTGTATTCGTACGATCCTGTTTATACAGTTGTTAGTTCCAGCCTTCCACCAGATCTCAAAACCCACGAGTACTTTGAAAGAAATTGAGAAAACGTCCTCAAAACAGCCAGTGATGTAGAAAGTCAACGTAACTAACATACAATACTTTCAAAATGTACTTTCTCTATATTTGCATTGAAGAGTTACTTTGGATATAAGTATCTCTGTATGAGTTTGGGTGTGTCAATTTAGAAAGATCTCTGAGTAATATGGAGGAGATACAGCAGCACACGTGAGGGGTACTCTTGGCGAGCTCCAAGACTCTCGTACACGTAAGGAGATCGCAAATGTATAAGTGGTAGGTGGAGAGAGAGAGAGAGAAAGATAGATAGTAAGATTAGTCGCGGATAATCATACTCCGATCAGTCATAACTGAACGGTGCGAAACGACGTACATATGTCGTTGTTTTTCAATATGGAAAAGCGTTCGTCTCGAGCAAAAAAAAAAAACGACCACTCGAACGAGTGTCGAGTCTCTTGAAAACCGAAAATAGGAATTGTGAAGCTTCGCTGGGAAAACAGCGTTAGTTTTAGCGTCATTTTTCACCAAGATGGATAAAGCCTCGGTGAACCTTGAAGACTTTTTGAGGGGTGAAGGGGAACCCAAACAAACCCACACAAAATTCTTGTTTTTATTGTTCTTGCTTCCTGATAGGGATTCACTTGCATTTCTTATCGTTTGTTTGGGTTAATTGCAATCTGACATATTACCAGACGAATCCAAAGTGCGTGCCTGGTTTGATCGTTTTAATCGTTGAAATTCTACTGAATTTTATTGCAATTTGATTATTCATAACTTCAAGTGATGTCAAGGGATGAGTCGA
The DNA here is from genome assembly GCA_030523105.1 of Ophioninae sp. A BG-2022a. NCBI lineage: Eukaryota > Metazoa > Arthropoda > Insecta > Hymenoptera > Ichneumonidae > Ophioninae sp. A BG-2022a. Next base: position 147,035 of record JAPYZI010000024.1, read on the forward strand.
AAGACATCAAGATATCCTACACGACGCAAGTTATGGCTAATGAGAGTCGGAGGGCTAATGAGAGCCGGAGAATTTTAAAGAAATTTGGTTCATTGATTCTCCTAAGCGTCCAGAGGTAACAATGTACTCTCGGGACAATGCACGTTATTACACTTCGTACCAGCATGTATCTCTTTTGTTACGAGTACACCCGGCGCGGTGAAGCAATTTTCAGGGCACTCCCACTTTCGTTTCGAAAATAAGTCATTTTTTTGTAGTTTACGACTGAGAGATTGCCTGAGTGTCGGCAGCCATGAAAGAAGAATAATGACGGTATGAGCTGTTTGTACAGTTTTACAATGTACAATTATTCTCGCATCATGAATTCTCGTTTGAATTGAAATACAAATAATAATGGACTCTAAAGAGGTTTACGAAGGAAAAAAAAATATCCACGGTGACAGGCGCCGTCGGAATGGAATATTTACCAAACTTCATATATTTTTTTGAATATAAGAATGTCGGGCTTTCCGCGTCATATTATTTTCTTCTACCGGTCGCCCTTACTCGAAATAGTTCTTTTTCTTTTATCGTTTTGTCATTCAGCTTGTTCGAAAATATCATTTTTTTATTACTTAAAAAAAACATGAATTATAGGTAAAATGCTCGATTAAATAAATACTAGAATGTGATGATTCTCCAAAATAAATATTTTTAATTATCAAAATCAAGGATATAAATATATTAATTTAAAAAATCAAATTCATCGATCCTGATTTACACGATGATAATTACATAAAAAATCAGATTTAAAACGTATGCGTAAATTATTATGGACCAATAATCCTGGATCTAGAGGTTCAGTCTCTTAATAATCTGCATTCGATGAAATGTCATTTTCCTGCAAACTTCAAGTTACATTAATTATAAATAAACTCCAGATTCGTTTCATTTTTTTAAACTACTGCCTCACTCGTCCTACCTCTCATCTCTGATGAACAGCGATGTAACGTCAGGAGGTTGCTCCTTTCCTGAGAATATCTCTCCGTCAACGCTCTCCTTATGAATTTTCATGATTCGTCGGAACCGGGACACACATCCCCGGAATGAGCCCACGAATTCCGAGATTTTACGTCAGCTCTGTCGCCACAAGGCGAACATTCCCAAAAGTTAGAAAAACAGTTCTGAACGATGAACGATCGGCGATGAAAAGTGTTACACAACCGAAAGAGGCATAGCCGTCGACGTTCTATCACGGAGCAGTAATGGCGGTTGTGGAACTTGACGCAACTGGAAGTTTCAATAGTTTTCAACGGTTTCCAATCTAGCGAATTGCTGCACCGCCCAGTCAACGCGAATGGATTAAAGGACCTACGGAATTCAAGAACTCCATTATTGGAGACACTGGCCAACGTTTACAGGTCCAGTTGACTGTTGAGAGAAAGGCGGAGGTCATTGGCTTCTCGATCTCCCCACAGGATTGGTATCTACTGAGATCTACTGGACTGTAACAAGTGTCGAAAGGAACGTCCAATCAACCGATCGCGCTTCTGGTGTTTAATGAGTCGTGAAAAACGTTCGAACGTTTCACCATAGCCATCGTGACAAAATGGCGTTCTCCCTCCCGACGAAATGAGTCCGCAATTGAAAATGTTCCAGTGGCCAGATTTCAGTTCATTGAAATAGAATGGCGCATTATCTATCAAATGTTCGATTGAAATTTTATCGGAACCATGAGTTATTTCGAGGCTAGCGTTGATGGAAATTGAATATAAACTGATACGAACCCAAACAAACCTAAATAAAACTTAACCGAATTCAAATAAATTATAATTTCTGATGAGGCCAGCATTCAACAGAATTCACTTCTCCACTTGTCCAAGGGATGTTGAAGGTAACATACTCTTTTTGAAATCGAAACCACCCAATCTTTTTGCAATCAATATCGCAATTTCGATTTCATTCTGTTTTCGTGGTTGAGTCCTTTTGCAGTCGGTACAAATAATACATTCGCAAAGGAGAACCCACGTACAAAAGACAATGATTCAAAACAGGTGGTTGACATTCCAGTGATCACGTGACATTCTGTCAGCAATAAGTCATCGGTAGGTGTACATTGGCAACGCGCGAAGTAAGCAATACGAAATGTCAACAATCTTGCTGAGCAGACTTCCTAAGGGACGTTACTTTCTTTCCTTGGATTTTTATTTATGTGTGCATTCTCGCTTAGAGTTTGTGGAGAACGTGAGACGCTGACGCCTGGATTCCGGCATCAACCGCCTGCAACCTGAAGGTAGCCATCTTTTCGCCTCCATTTCGTTCACGACAAATTTATCATGCCGTGTCCTATAGGATGCTACAAGCCAGAGTGGAATCTGTATCACGTGATATATGATCTGCAATTTCTAAAAAATAAGTACTTTTAGACGTAAAATAAAACCATTATGATTTGCCTTCCCTAATTTTACAGAACCTCACGCTCAGCTTTGTTTCAAAAACTTTATAATCTACGAGAAGTAGGGATCTGAAAATTGTAGAGTTTTTAAGATGAAAATATTTTCAAAATTTGTCCTTTACAACGCTTATTGATTTGTAAAGTATTTTAATTATTTAAATTAGTTCAATAATTAAATAGCATTTTAGTATTTTAATTAGTTCATGGCAATCAAACGTATCAGAAAACTTCACGATTGAAGCAAAAAGAATAATTTTTTTCTGTCATCAAAAAAATGTATTCGAAGTCTCATCGGAGTCTGACAGTTTGCTAATTTATCGCATGTTTAGATCTGCTAAAATGATCACGTCGCGTCTCCCTCTTGGTCTGTACAAAAGAAAAAGCGGTGCGTGTCTCCTGCCCTATGCACGAGAAATTCTCAATGACAGTTGGCACGTCCTCGTGACCAGTGTACGAAGTAGTAATAGTCCAGTTGCAAATGAATGAACGAGTCAGCTATTATTTATTAATGAGCGATGATTCTTCGCGTAAGCCCGATACGATATTTTCACATGAATCCAAGCGTAAACCGAATGACAATCCATTGACTAATCATTCGTTCGACACAGGATGTCGATTATGGAGTTCAGGAACCATCGAATTTTCGTTTCGGACGGGTACCACGGAGAACGTATTCTGTCTCGCCACATTAATTAGACGAATCCCATTACTATCTTGGAGCAATACTCTCGGTGTTGAATAATCACGAGAACGATTAATATGCATAGCCGAGGTTTCTTCCTCCGGATGCGTGTCGACGCGACGGTAAAGATGTCGCGATTTTTGGCATACGAGGAATGTTGCTCGAGAACGAGCAACGTCGTGGTGTCATCCGGCGCTCTTTTCTCACCATCGAAAGAGACCCCCAACTGCGAGCCTCTCATTCCTACCTTTCATTCCGGATGACCTTTTTTCAAGCCTTTTTTAAAACCACCTCGTTCAATCTTCATCGGGTTTAAGGCAAAAAAAATGTCAACAAAAAAAACATATTCCAAAGGACGATTCAAAAAAGACCACAATACTACTGCTGATTCCTGAGATTTTTTTGCCCAACGGAAGTAGATCGTACTTTGCGACTCGTTTGAGTGGATTTCATTGGGTTTGGTTTCTTGTACATTGATCAGCAATGATACGCGACAATAACTGGACAGTCACTGAATTAACATGGAGTAATTAACGTTGTCAGAATTGATTTTGATAATGAGTGTATGAGCCGCCACAGACGAAACGTGCGCATGCCTCCGAATCGCGGGAATGCGCTTTCCGACCGGAAGCACAACGAAAGAGGAAGTCCCATCTACGTCAGCAGATACCCCTTATCCCTCCTTCCCACTACTCCATCATCGCACTTTCATTCTTGTTTTTATGATTCTTCGTCCACCGCGCTCGCACATCCACTCCTACGCACACTTCTTACTCCCCAGTCCTCAATAATGTACGTTCTTAAGATTCCGAGTTTGTAACACTGCCTAAGCAAGGGTCTAAGCAAAGGGTGCCTAAACATCTGCCAAAGAGATCTTTTTCTTTTCATTAATAATCAAATAGCTCCAATTCAGCTTGGACGTCCAGAGCACTTCCAATCGGAACTGGAAGTTCCAATAGAAATACCAAATTTATTGCCAAATGCATTAATCAACAATAACCAACAATATTTTAGATCGACAGCGACATTGTCTATCAGTACTGCTAGCTGCTTGCCAGACTTCTCTTTAATAGGTTTCCAAATGTTTCAAGATACAAAACCATTCTGGAATTGGACCACTAGCTACAATTGTCCATATTTGCTGAAGGCTTTTTTCAGGGTTTCATTAAGAGAATTTGCACGATGCACGAATGGCAATAATTGGCGACTATAGGGACGGTCTTCGTAATCAAATGTACAAATACATGTGGGTGTGTGTAATTTTTCGCATTTATTAGCTCGAACGGCCGTAAGGCTGAGGGAAGCCGCCGACAAAGTCTGCTACCTCGTTACTCGCGGTGCATTTTCGATTAACCGGACTGCCTCCCCCACCCCCCCCCCCCCCGCCCCTTTCACCGCGCGAGGACCGATATTCCATACGTACGCGCGCACCTTCCGTTTATCATTTTTCTCGCTTGAAAGGACGTACGTGCTGAGGTCTCCTACACACACACATAGATATATTTCCGCGCATGCTCAAAGTGCGTAAAAACTCATTGAACGTTAGTAACGTAGGTATGTACGGATTGTCTGCCAAAAGTATCGGAATTCAGAAACGGTGACAGAAGCCATTTTGGCTGTGGTGTCGACTAGAGAAGCCCTACAAACCGTTTCTTGATGTTAGAAGAAATGTAAAAATACTAATAGATCCCAATAAGGCAGCGATTAGCCAGTTCGCATCTAGCTCAATTGGCCTAGCCAATTTAGCAGCACGTAACTCAGAGATGCTATATACTTCGACAATTGGTACCCAGCGTATAACGAAAGCTCGACACGTGATATCGGCAGCTTTGCAATTTGGATTTCTCAACTCGATCGAGAGGATTGCAAACTGGTTACGTTGCGAAATCCAAGTGTAATTCGAAGAAGTCCGAGTCGGCTTATTTTTCATGACAAAAGTATCGTTTATAAAGCGTTTCTTCGGATGGCGCGTTGCAATTTGCAAGATAATTCATCCAGGTGGGATAGAGCGGATCGGTAAAGCCGAAGGAAACGCCGATAGGTCTATCGCATGTGCGGCCAAGAATCTCGAGTTAGGCTTGCAAACGGGTTTGAAACCGCGATATAGAAGCTCGATCCCGCTCCTTTAGAAGGCTCTTCGCCTCGCGTGCAACTCGGTGGAAACGGAGCAACGCGATTCGCGCGTTCGCCGATCCCGAGCACACCCTATCCCGTGTGTCTCACGGCTTCCGCCCTTTGCGCGGCGAACGACAGGACCGCCAACAAATTGGAGTACCATCCACCTCTTTCCGCCCTTACCGCGCACCTGTAATTGGCAAGCGATGCGCCTGGGCGTTTTTCTTCGTCCTGGCCTCGATACGTAATTGCACGAAGGAACGACCAAGGAGAGACCGGTGTATACTCGAGGAGCAAAGCAAGGAGAGCTTCCTTGGTAAAACCGAGGGGGGCATCCTGCGCTCATCTGATATAGGTACCTTTGACTCTGACGCGTCGACGCGCAGCCATCGACTCTACGCGACAGGCGTTGAAAAACCAACGCTTTTTCTCAAGAAAAAAAATAATTTTTTATTCACTAATAATGTATAGGGAATATTGCAAAAATTGTTGGGCGAGAACTCTGAGACGAAGATCGAAGACATTACGGTTTATTGTGGCATCGCTTGTGTGGTGTCTCATGCGCGTAGATTTTCGCAATTTTTTACGAGTGTAGAAAATCATACGAGTTTTACGTATGTAGGATCATAAGATATTTTATTTTTTCTCCAAATAGAAAATGATTATTTGAATTTTTTCATGATTTTCTATATATGGGATTGAGTAAAAAGAAATCCATTATTTTCTGGAGTTTACCAACTACAAAATGAGTCAACCAATTACAAAACTATCGCAAAAGTTTGTTTGGTACGAAATTCATCTTTCTAGCGCCGGCCGTGACCCGATCGGACTTATACAACGCGAGATACAGATAACTAAAGCTATCTATTCGAAAAATCATGGATTTCCTTATACTACACCTAGTATCTATTTGTACATTATTTTTACGTATTTCAAATATATTTTCGTAGTATATTTATAAATCTGCCGTAGAGAAAAATTTTTAACTTAATATATTTCCAAGTTTGTTTCCATCGCAAATATGACTGGACAGAAATTTATGCGAATTCTAGCAATATCGTAATTTTCAGAAGATATATGTCTACAAATATAATATTAATAATATTTTATTATATTATCCTTCAACAATAATATTATATTATTATTACAATAATTGATGTTGTATTGCACACACATGTGCATATAAAATTCAAGTTCTAAAAATCAAAATATAGATTGTCGCATTTGTCTCTGAAGCAAATTTGGAAGTTAAGACGGGATAAGTATAAGCATTTCAGAGATATCATACATTGAAATAGTCCAATTTGAGAGGAGTAGGACTCACGCGTGTTCGATTTCAACGACGCAAAGACAAGCGTGTTCGAAAAATCCCGAGGCGTATCATCTTCTCTCGTCGTGCACACTCTCATCACCCTAATTGCCTCGATATCTTGTATCCAAACAAAACAATCGATTGCACGGCGCATGCGACACAGTAGTCCGGTCGCCTTTACTTTGAGCGCATCAGAGCGCAGCGAAGTATATAATAGCGATTAGCAAAAAACGAAGGGAGTATTCGCGAGCGTTTGAGAGAGACCTCGAGAGAAACCGGAAGTGGCGGTGCTACAAGACCAATCTCTTCTCCGCCCTGTCATCTTGGTCGGCTCGTAAAAATTCTCCTCCGGCTGTTCCCTCGTCGCTCTCTTTCTTTCTTTCCGCCGCTATCTTCCTTTCTCACCCACTTTCCTATTTACTATCCTCGGATACTAGCCACCTCAGATATTTTAGCTCGACGCTGATTCGCCATTCGCCAGCGATGCGGGTAGACGTTCGTGAGAGAAATTCGACGACGAGCCGCCGCATCATCGGGGGCAGCGAGACCGATCATTCGGTCGGGTAATTTTCTTTCGCTCCAGATTGACTTTAGTCAGCGGTAGATTTGTACGGGCTGCTTTTGTGACGCTCGTTCCTCGCCACCCAGTCCTGCCACTGCGTCCTTATTTGCAGACTTTATTTTCGCAATGTTCGCTAGCATCGACCGGCATCGAACGTCCGCGTGGATAACGTCTTCGTTTGATTGGCAACATTCAGGGTGCAAATGGAAAGTTTGATGGAAAGCTTGTTTGGGTTCGATCGAGTTGGCGTGATTTTGGCTAGCACCAATCGTCCTTAATTATCCGTCACGGAGTATCATCTTCAGCCGAGTGCAAACAAAAAGATGGAAAATGGAAAATTCCAGTTGATCGTCAAAAAACATTAATGACGATAGCTGGATCATCGTTGTTTCGTCATAAAAGTCGCGCATACACTTTCCCTCGTTTTTCCATGAGGAATAATGGGCGTGATCGGGAGCAACGACCCGGAAGAAGAAAAACGCTCTCCATTGAAAATGGTCGTAATGGGAAGGGACAGGGCGAATCGGCGGAGCATTTACACCGTAGGCTTTTATTCGCGGGACATTCCCATCATCATCCGCGTCAAAGCGGCCGTCATCCTGGAATTCCGCGTTTCCGTTGACAGCCCGTATAGCCATGCCCAGATACACCGGGGGAGTACTCGCACAGATGAACCAACGAGGGGGAGAGCTCAAAGTACAAATGGAAAGAGAAGAGAAAGACGGAGGGACACGTGACGATACAGAGGGCTACGTGACGATACGTAGGTCACGTAGGAATTCACCGGCAGTATCCTCTCGAGATGCTACTATCATCGTCCAATAACAGCGAGAGGCAATTTATACCAACCAGCAGAATGGAAAACGTGTGATTAAGAACGGGTTCCAAGAGCGAGGAAAATTGAGTAGAAAATCGTGCGAGAGTGATTGCAGCTAACTTTCCGTCGGATAAGCCGGCAACGTCTACAACCGTTTACAATTTCCTGCTTTTCCATCTTGAACCGAGTCGGATCACCTACAGTCCTCACGAATAGAACCGACCGCGTTATTTTGTTTTCTCAAAACAGAACTCGATAACAAATTACCGGATACGTTGGAACGTTGTCGCGGCGGTAGGTAAAAGTTTACGTGTCCGCCTTACGTTCGCGAGGTTATCAAAACTCTTCGTGTTTTCCTACTCTCAAATAGCAGTGACAACTCGCTTCGCTCTCCAAAGAAAAACGAGAGCGTTCCGGAAACCGTGCGTACCTCGCTCTCCGAGTAAACCTGTGTGTTTTCCAGATTTGCCGAATTCCTTCCTAATTCATTGTTACAACCAGCATTAGTTTTCTTCACGTTGCTAATCACTCCGGACGGCTTTATACATCCATGAAAGAATCTCGACGATATTAAGTTGCAGTATTGCTCAAGTAATTTCTTAGACATACCAGAAATCAAGATTCCTTGATTTCCACTGACGACAGCTATCTTTTTAGGTATCTCACTGCGGTTGTATCGAACCGCAAAAACGGAAAAAACATTTTAATACCTTCGTGCCGATATGATGTCTATTTATCAAAAGTCTCTTTTGTAATAATTGCCAACTGAACGTTGTGAAATAGTGATTTCGACTCTGTGAATGAAAGAATCAACTCTTGTGCATTTAAATAACGAAATTATTGCAACAAAAAGAGCGACGCTAGATGCCGTTCTAAAACTGTAAAAACTGTCTCATTATCCGAATAATAGAAAAATCTCGAAAATATATCTATAGTTTCTAACGATGGTGGCAGAGCTATTTAATTGCAAGTGCTCCGCGTAATCCAAAAAGAGCAATATTTAGGTTGCGTTGATCTTTTTTCACTTTCTCGACTGCAAATACGTTACATCCGGGATAGAAATCAGTTTTTCTGCGTGCCTCTATTATGTACCACCGATACCTGTTTCGTTGAACAGAAACAAATCGTGAAATCGGTTTTCCATCAATTTTCCACATAAATTCCCCAGTCGTTTCTTTCATCGCCATTTTAAGTGTCCAATTTCATTGCGCGTCATCGTTGCATTGTCAAAAGTTGTAATCTAGCATGAACGACCCAGTTGCCAAATTATACGGTTTGAATTTGGATGGCTGGATGTTTTTTTTGGTCAAACAGTTCAATAGTTTGGAAAAAATGGTCAAAAAATGAAATAAGGTTTCAAATTGCCAACCCTTTTTTCTATACGCGTGTATAGTTATGTGTATGTGTGTGTATGAAAGAAAAAGTCACATCACGCGTCATATATCATTAGCAGGTAGCTTGTTAGGTGGTCGGTTTGTGGAAAATGGCGACCATTACAACACGCGACCGTTATTAGCTTCTTCTCGAGTTGTTCCTCAACGCTCTGGCTGGCGGACATGTTACGGATTGCGCTTCTATATCACGGTATATCGGCACGAGATGTCGAGCATACACGAGAGCATAGTGCGCCTATACATTAAAGCGTATCAGTTGTTTCGCTCACACCCGCCATCACAGGATCCCAGCGGTCCCAGTAAAAGAGATAAATCATTATTCATAATAGGCTCCCCCTTCCCCTTCCACTCCGTTCTTCACGTTTCTCCTCTTTCGATCTCGTCGCAACAACAAAAAATTACCCGCGCCGCGGGAGACTCCGGAGTCTATACGAGTTACATCACGCGGTTCGCTAGAAACGTCCGAATCTTTCTTGGCTCGGCGGAGAATTCGACCACCGGAAATCCCTTGAACGTCAAAGTTGCCGAACTTTAGGGATCCGGGACAACTAAAACGTGAATCTTTCCATCGATCCGATTCAACTGGTGATCGATAAGGCACGTCATCAATTTTTCCAAGTCCCTCAAGAAGTACGTATTATTATTTACGGTTTATAATACGCGCATTAATATTATCTGTTTTGATGTACCACTGTCAATTTGAGAATGCAAATAACGTTAATCTTTCCTTTTTTTCCAAATTTAGTCATCCTTGTCTAACCCGCAATGAAGTGCAATGAAATTATAATTATCCAAATTAAATCTAAGTATTGATACTCCTCCGAATTTATTGGTTAAACGCCCTTCTATAAATACAGCATAAAATTGTCGTCGAATTTTCGTGGGAATGCGTTTTTGTAAGTCTCGATTCGAAATGCTGGCGGTGTAGTACCGCAATCGTTTTGACTCCGTTTAATGGACTTGTTTTAACAACGTGACATCGCATATAGGGAGGGATAGCAGGTTTTTCGGAACGACACGAGTATGCGTGACAAGGACGGGGGATCAAGGGGACGGTAGAGTAGCATTGGGTAACGCACGAAATGTACGAAAGAACGAGGAACACGTCTTCATCCAGCATGCCGAGGACACCAGGTGGACTTCTTCTGCGGTGAAGGATTTAAGGCGGCACGGAACCGCGGTCAAGACGCGGCGGCGTATTTTAAGACTTCTCCTTGATGGAACTTGCAACGATCATCATTTTGGGCCTGTTGGGTCAATGCGGAGTTGCCAATTGATAATACCTGACTCTTGAGGATGATCTTCGATACTTATTCGCAAAAATCGTTCATTCCGGGTTCAAAGTTAAAGATCGCGTTTGCTTGGGTTTGTTTGGGTTTGTTCGAGGAGCTAGTTGTCTCTGCAAGATTGGAGTGGGAGAGGGATGGCCGAATGAGTTGGGTACACATGTAAGGGTAATCCGTGCGGAATATATCGCGAGTGAAGGGAGAAAATGTGGAGAACGATGTCCCGGACGTTGCCGTCGTGTGGGTCCAAGCGTGCCGGGCATAACACCGCGTCTCTTCCCTCGATATACTTCGCCGCCCGGTTTTGCCCCGTTGCGCGACCCGCGTTTTTCACCTCCTGTTTTCTCTCTGGCGGCAAACTCCTACGGCCGCCGGAGTGCATTACGGGCAATTAGACGCCAGGGTGGCCCCAAGGTATGTCCGACAAACGGCCATCCTTCTCTCCTTTTTCTCCCGTTCCATCTCTTCCGCGCTTCTCTTCTCGAGCCTATTCTTCCTCTTCTTCTGCGAGTAATACGAGAAGAGCTGAGCTCTTTCGTACTCGCGGGACGAGCTGCTACAATTTTTCCTCGTTCCTCCCCTCGCCGGTTCCTCGCCTCTCTGAGCAACCTGCACAACCTCCTGTCATGCTACTTCGACTCCGTGTAATGACACACAGAAAACAAAAGGATACAGCTGAGAGTATCGTCGTTTACTCCCCCTTTCTCCTCCCTGTCTCTCCCTCCATGGCTGCCATCGAGCTTGGCTTCGTCGTTCAACGAGAAGACGATACGACAGGCTTTCGCGATGTTACAAAAGATCGTGGCTTCCGGATGGAGATCGGTCTTGACATTCGGACAGTTATGCCGACGTTTGACAAAAGTTGTATAATCTGGTGTACCATTATCAAAGATTGCTGCGTCAACCGGTCGGATGTTTGCAATTGATCAACTTTCCAATCGAAGAAACTTGATAAGACTGCCAGATAGGGTTGACGAGGCACCCTTCATCTCTGTTCAGAGTCTCCGAATGTTTTAGAATTTCCAGGCATTCTGGAGGTCTTCTAAAAAAGTAGCTGTTCGATAGAACCATGCTTTGTGGTTTGTCGGGCCAAACGAACTGATCGGTTTCCATTCAATGTAGCGTCTAGTCTTTTTCACTAGGAAGCACTACTTGCTTTTGAGATTTGGAGATAACTCTCGAGTTATGTTTTCCCGGCGCTCTAGCTGTGCGGTTGGTTGTTCCCTCAAGGTATAGAAGGGACGTTATCGTGTTCTTCATTCTCATCTTCTTTAGGTGCTGCGACCCTTTTTTTTGTCACGTATTCCTAGTCTTGAATTTTTAGTCATTTTTTTCAATGTTGGCTGGCTTGTAGCCACACTCAAGTTTTTGCCGCACTATGCTCGTGAGACCGTAAGTAGACTCTGAATTCGGGCAGGAAGCATCAATGGAAGCGTCATTCATTGAAAGAGAGCAAAACGGAGAAAGAAATCGGAATGTCTGGAACAGAGGTCAGGCATTCCCCGATGACGACCAGATGTTGGGGATGACGCACGAGAGGGATATAGTTCACTCGTAGAAGAGAAGATGGATTTTCGTCAGGCCGATTATGGAGGCTCGTTGCGCGCTTCTTCAACCGTAATTACCATCAGTCTCGTAATTAATTTACCGTGCGGAGACCGAGGCACTCATTTACTCGGCGATCCACGGAATTCTGTACCCTTTAGTTTCTGTCTTCACCGCACTTCACAAACTTGCAGTGGTCTTTACGACATTGTTCATCATTCTTGGTTAAGATCAAAACGGCACATCGGGCACGTGAAAGATATGGTTTGAAGAGCCTTGCTGATAGTCATCGATATCTACGCTCCAACAAACGTTTACATCCAACTATCTTGCTCGAGTCCATTCAAAACTGTTGGAATGGCAGCGCGAGTAGACTTTTCATCCCTTGCTCCTCAGGAGAACGAGAATAACGAGGATTTCAAATACGTGAAATTTTCATGTCTGCCTCACGTGGCGAGATGCCGATGTGGCTCGCCATTCGCCTCCAACTTGCTTTTCACTTTTTTCCGTGTTGTTGGAGAAGCGGAGAAGGTGCGGTAGCGTGCAGTGCGGTCTTGGCCGGTGGTCGAATACCGTCTCGAATCGCTTTTTGTGGGAAAAAAATGTTGACCCGAGTTTAGTGGGATCGCGAGATGAAAGAGGAAGAACAAAGTAGCTTCGGGTTGTGAAGAGACAAGGACCAGGCGGTATCGTGTTCGATCTCTTGGTGATCCTCGAGGTCTCGTAACGGAAGACGCGATCAGCAGCTCAGGAAAATATCACGCGCCCCTCTTTTCTTTCCTTCTCCCTTTTTTCCTTCATCTTTTGCTAACTGGCACTCTTCTCGTTTTTCGTTTCGTGCTATTATGCTCGGTACGCGACAGTATGCCATCAGGCTCAAGTGGTAGATCATTCTCGCGCTGATTCTCCTTCCCTGCTGATGACCATTGTCACAGGGATGAGAAAAGAGATTCCTCCGTCACGGGGGCGCGGCGGCGCTCCTAAATATTTTACAACTGGCCGACAACGGCTCGGGGGCCCCACAGAACGACCCCCTGCGCCCCAATGTGTCTGTATACATTCTGTACGTAAATTCAACAAGTTGGGACGGTCATCTCTGTCCATCCCTTTTTTCGTATCTCTGTGTAAGATGTTTTACCATCACCATGACCAATCAAGTGCCGCGTGCCTAAGCGCGATGCCTGAGGGAGCAAGAGAAAGGGGGGAGGGGGCATTGCGAACAGCATGTAGACAAGAGGAACAATAGGAAGATGCCGGGAGAGTCAAGCAGGTGCAGGATGAACTCGCAGTCCTTCGGCTTCGTCGCTTTTAGCAAACAATGGCCGCCCGATTTTCTTTCGTCACACTTCTACAGCACAGTGCTTTCTAGCCTCGATCGTTTCCCTTGTTTTACATCCGTTGCCCGAACAAAAATCTTTTCTCATTGAATCCATCTTCAGAAATAACATTTGCACCATTCACAGTGAAGATCGAATGGGCCGGTCGTCGCAGCAATCGTCGAACCCTTATAACGACTAATACCCATTGTTTCCAAGTGGCATCACCCAATTGGTACCAGGCAACGATCATGACAATTAGATGGACCAGAAATCGCCGATGTTGAGAAAATATTCAACGTTGATAGAAGCTTCGTGAGAATCAGAGTGGCAGGTCAAAAGAGCCAACGGCCCAGGCGCATTACCAATTGCGAGCATTTCTCAGGGTGTACATGCGCTGATGAGAGATCCATTTAGCGGCTTCCGCGGTGGTCCAATTAGAGGGAAACGATACGTGGATGGTTGTCCAGGTTGTTTGATGCGCTCTTGCGCTACCGGGTGCACTGTCCAGTACAGGCGCGTGGGTTCGCCAATGTCGGCAACGAGAATCGCCAGTCTCCAGCAGGATCGCGAAACACTCCGGTACCATATAAAATTTCTCGGTAAACTGTTGCAGAAGGTGAACGCTCACTGCGACGAGTCGCCACGACTAACTGTGCGAACTTTCTTGCTCCTCATAAACCCCGATCAGCAAAGAGTCCGTTTCTTCTTCAAAGGTATATTAAACGTCTTTCTTGCAGACCAACCGATCATTCTGCGAGCAAGAGAGGAGAGACGAAAAGAGAGCAATGACAACCTCGAGTCACAGCCATTCGTCTTTTCAACAGTTACTAGCTGGAAATGGCTGAAGGAAGAACAAAGTGGCTGAGGTTAAACAGAGATACATGAGGCACACGACTGACACCGCAAGTGGATTAAAGGAAAATTACAGTTAACCCGCTGATATTCACCTGACATTGCCAGACACGGGTTACCTCGCATCTCCGAGATTCCCCCGGACCATCTCCAGTGCACAACCCTTCCTAGGACCGAGTACCTGTCGCTGTGGCATTCCGATCAGTTTGCACTTTGTCGTTCGTTTTTTTTTTCTTCCATTTGTCGGGTCGGCCAGTTTGATAGGGCTGAACCCGGTATTATTTCATTAAGCGAGTATGGGGTCATATGTGTGCCACGAGATATTTCATCGCGTATGATATCTGACGATCTAAAAATCACGATTGATCAGAAATTGTTATTTGGAATGGATAAATAACGATGGTCGATGAATCATTCGTTGAAAATATTAATGATCCAGTTATCAACAATGTTGCCAAATGCCTTTGAACATGACGATCTCAATTGAGTCAGGAGTATGAGACTTTGGATGTTTGTGGTCGCAATCAATAGTGCACCCGTGATACAGGGAATTCAACACGATCGCTCGAATATGTATCAACCCGATATGGTTTTTTGGACACCCACTCTCTTGCGAGCGTAAGAACGAAATCCAGCTGGCATTGAGCCAAAGTTGTCGCCCGAACCACCTTTCCGACGGGTCTCTGACGGTGCTCAAATATCTCCGTGCGCATATATGCGGACGCAGAAGCCTCAAGATCTTAAGTATTCCCGCATGAGTTATGTGATCGCGGATAATCGTTTCTTGTCATTTTACAAACACAATCAACTTCGATACTGCCGTTTTCGAAACGTTATTGTTCGGGGGAACGTTGGGGGCTTTGGTGTTAATACTTTTTTGTTCCACGGAGTTTAGTCCGGCGATTTACGTGGCGATTGATCATGTGAAAAACGATTACAACGTTGAGTGAGCTCGCGCAGTTTCAGTGTCTACCCAAACCTCCTGGACTATACACGCGTATCATCTTTGAAATGATTATGGTCAGTTTCGCTGCGCACACGTTGTCAGATACTCATTAACATTAACGGATTCGTTCAACGATAATAGTAACGACTTTCTAAGAATTCCCCTCGAAATTAATAAAAATATTATATTTTTATTAATTGAATCCTATTTAATTAAATTACTTTTGATTATAATGATTTCGAGAATTCCGTCAACCATTTTAATTACGATAAAGCAATAAATGACTTTTGTGAGAAACGGGTTTTAATTATTGTATAAGTGTAAAAACGGAACGTTAATTTTATCCCGTTCGTCATACATATGCTATTCAAAATATTCCACGCATTTCCTCCATTCGCTAAATTCAGATATTACTGTATACAATCCTGATGCTAAATTTAATCGAGAATCGCGTTGTTTCGTGATACCCAGTGGACATTCTCATGATAGGAGAAGAAAGATTTATGATAGTGGTGGAGAATAAGAAATTCATTTCTAGAACCAAAAGCAATCTATCGATTAGATAATCCGATTTTTTCGTGTCTTAACATTTCAGTTCGTGATTGAGACCAGTCGATTCATGTCCCGTTTCTCCATATCTGATTATATCACGTTGCAAAAACAGCCAACTTTAAAAACACAACTGTGACACCATCTATACACGATAAGTCATGAGTGACGCCGATTATTCAAAATTTCAGGATTCATCTGTCCTAAACGTTGAGGAAGAAATTGTTCCAGACAAGATACAAAAAAGTGGATCCAATAAGAAGAGAAAAAAATCGCCGCTAAGCCTCAGAAATTTTTTCAGCAGAGGTAAGTAAAAAGCTTCATATTAATTACACCATCGAATCCAGGGTGATTCACAGTCAAATATGAATTCAATCGAATCAGAAAGCTTCAATTAACATCGGTAAAATTGATCAAAATTATTCGAAGCCAAGCTTTAACGATATACCAAACTGTCACGTAATATCAAACTCACCTTTGATCAAATAATCGAAAAAATCATTATAAATTTATAATGAACCTCATTGACCATAATTGTTTTTGATTTGTAAATTAAATATTATTACCTCACCATCTATTTCCATTTGAAATGCTGATATGATACCGTCATTTATATTGTATATTTTTTCTTTAGCTTGGTGGAGGTTTGAATCGAAAGCGGATGGAATCGACGACGAGGATCATACTGCTGGGGATAAAGTAGGCACCGCACACTGTGAGTCGAACATATTGTTTTCTATTCCACAAGATTCCATCTCTCGTGTCATTTCCATTTATCGGCAGTAGCTAGAAAACACATTTCTACCGCTATTCCAGCGGCTAAGCAGTCTGGTGTCCCAAGCAATCAATTTACCGACGTACGGTAACTTTCCTACAGTCGGTAACCAATTTTTCACAAGGCATCGGGGTACTGGCAATTGTTACTACGCGCAGTACCTAACCGCTGCTTTTAGTGTCTTGCCTTTCCATTGGTGGCGCTACGTGTATTCTTACAAAAATAATACGCGCGCAGCGGCTTCGTATATCGGGTGTCGAAAACAGATTTGGTCAACGACTACCAAAATGGCAAAACATGTTTTGAGAAAACACCGCAAATTTTCATCTAAAGCTAAATAATTAAATAAAAATTGCAAAATCACTACGGGTATTTTTTTCATCAATATTTTTATAAATTCCGTATTTTTATAAATTCCGTATTAAAAATACTCCGTATTTTTTTTCATCAATATTTTTATAAATTTACTTTTAGATATGCTCGATAAAAATGTATCGTTTGTTATTTTATTCGCTATTATGACAAATTTAAGATATTTTTAAAAACGATGAATATCGAATAGTAAGTTCGTGAAAAATGTTTATAAAAGCAATACGATTAGGAATATTACTCAAACAAATCGAGAATAACATTTTTTGCACACAAAATTTCACTATTTGACATATTCATCGTTCATTATTTTCACGAACACTCTTGAGATTTGTAAAGAACAAAAATATCAAAAAATAATACCGTTTCCTACGAAATGCTTAATTCCAAACTTATCCCTCGCTCTTTGAAATCCCGAGGGATAAAACTGCAAACCGATCTCCTCGAGGGACATTTGATCCGGAGGAAGCCTCGAAAAACTACGAAATTAAAGTTTAACGACGAGGACTGCGAGCAGGCGTATCGCGCGAGAAAAAAAAAACATAATCCCGTAATAACGTAGAAACGGAGGAATACCCGCGTGAACGAGCGTGGAGCAAACGACCGTGAATTAATTTTCAAACTCGCACTACGATGAAAAAATACTGTCCGATTCTATCGTTTTCATCAAGTCGTAACGTTCATGGTCGCAGCATTCGTATATCCGAGAGTCTTCTCGACAGCTCGTGAACTTCCGTTGGAATCATTTTATTGACGGAGTCGTGAGGAATATTTCGTTGAACTGTGTCGGAGCCATAATCTTTTTATTTTACTTTTTAACGAGCTGAAAAATGATTGCGTTTATCGTTCAAGGTCGCTAAATCTACGCGGTACGAGAGTATTGAAATACATATTTACGTATACAGTAAAATCCTGATTTTCCGCCATTACGATATTTCCTTCCTTTTCACCTCAACTCCTCCTATTCAATATTACCGTGAAAGCTTATTTCTGTAAGTCGACAACAATCATTATCGATCTTACAAAAACATAACCTCAACCCCAAGAAAGACATAACCCGAAAACGTAGATCCGATAATTTACCAGTGCTCTTCTCGTATAGTAGAAAATCGGGGTTTCACTGTAGGTGTGCATTTACATAAGAGCACATTAGAATGGATGGTATCCCGTGCATACCCAAAGACGTTTTTCTCAGCGAAAGGAAATAAAGCCTCCAGGGATCTAGATGTTATGTCAATAGCTTTACGTTTACGCAAAGCCCAGAGAGCCCTAGGGTGAGAAACCTACCAACTGATTCTACATTGCGCGACAGATGTGCGAGCACCTACATCTCGAGGACTTGTTCCTGTGTGTACGCTTTATGCGACGATCTGACTAGTCCATGTCTCATAAAGTACTGCAGGATAGGAAGAATACCTACGACCTCGTACGTTAATCGCTAGTCTTATCGATCCTCCCCGTAACATTTTATATTTTCAATCTCTTTTTAGGGTTCCGTACCCAAAGGGTAAAAACGGGACCCTATTACCGAGACTTCGCTGTCTGTCTGTCTGTTTGTCTCCAGGCTGCATCTCAAGAACCGCTATAGCTAGACAGCTGAAATTTTCACAGATTATGTATTTCTGTTGCCGCTATAACAACAAACACTAAAAACAAAAAAAAAGAATATTTAAGGCGGGTTCTCATACAACAAACGTGTTTTTTTTGTGCCCTTTTTTGCTCGTCATCAATAATGGCAACAGGTAGGCGCTTGAAATATTCACAAAATATTCGGTTGTATTTTTACTTTAATAATAAATAATAAAATTAAAATAAAATAAATATTTAAGGGGGGTTCTCGTACAAAGAACACGATTTTTTACCGTTTTTTGCTACGGACTGTACGGAACCCTTCGTGCGCCAGTCCGACTCGCCCTTGCCCAGTTTTTTTTTTCATTCGTCGTTCGAATATCTTCGTTTTTCACGTTCGAAAGAAAATCAAATGGTTCGTATATTTATTAGCATCCTTAAATCCACCATTAGCTTCACCGATCGAGATACACCAAACTTTTAAACCGCGACCTTTACTCATTTGCATTAGCTCAGGGACTAACCGAGGGCGGCCAGACGGCGCGTTCGACACCACATTTATACCTACCGAGTTTTTTTTTTAGTAGCGCACCCGAGACCGACCGCTTTTCGGTTTGCCAAGAATTTCAAAGTGAAATTTCACTAGGATGGAATCATCCAAGTGCAAGCTTAGTAATAAATAATAATTTCTAATGACGAATAGTTATTAATATACAACATTTAATAATAATATATATATTTTTTTTGTTATAAAATATAAAAAAGATATCATTTTTTTAATTGTTATTATTCTTCCTTCTTATTATTATTAAACATAAAATAATTAAAAAATGCTATTCAAAGTAATAATATGATAAGCTAGAACATTGTCTGCACATAAAATTACTGGATAAATTATTTTGTAGAGATACCATTCGAAACTAAAATCCAACGAATTTCATGTTAAAAACAATGATATTTCACTACCCACAAATTCCGACGTATTTTTTAAAAATTCGGTATGTTCACCTGCGTAGGCATAAAAATTGCGAGATAAATTTATAATCGCTTTATTGCGTGTAGCAAATTCAAATTACCAGTTTTCTATCACCGTTCGAACAAATGAAAACCCGTCGATCCAATAGGGTTCAGGACGGAGCCCAGATTTCGATAACAAAAAGGAAAACGCTAGTCTGGCAATGCCCATGGCTTTACCTCTCCCACTAAATTCTGTTAGTCGAAGTAAAAGCTGGTAACCCAGCTGGAACCTTTCGCGCTGTCGAATAGCTGCCGAATTTTCTCGTATCTATCACTATACTATATATTGTAACAGATTACGCGTTCCTTCTGTTTTTTTGTTGGCTTCAACGGGTATTCGGTAGTTTTTATCCGATCTCCATAGAAGGTTGCTTCGGGATCGATTTATGATTCGCCCGATATGCGTTCACCATTATAACAATAAATGTCTCAGGTGACCCATAAATACCCATCGTTCGTGAATAATTATTTGAGTAAAGAATATATATGGATGCTGCAGACAATTCATTCTACATTTCAGGATACGCACGATTCGTTCGATCCGTTCAAAATTTATGAGTCCATTTTTTTCGTTGAGTCAACGGGGCGTGTGGGGGGGGGGGTGGATATCATGTTTCAAATGGAATGTTGAAATATAAAACTGTAGTAAAGTTATTCGTGATCAACTAGATCGAAAATTTATCTTGTGCAAACGTCTGAGGCGATCGTTATATGGAACGTAGAGGTCATTGAGGTCATTATTGATAAACAATAATATAATGAATCCAAAAGAACCGAAATATACACACGTGATTGGGTAACTTAATTAGGTGATGAAAAACTTTAAGAACTCGATAAAGATCGTCGATACGACAATGCCCCTCTCTGAATGTTTAATCCCTCGTCGCGCGTCAAGCCTTTCGCGTTCATGATTCGTATTATTCCCCTTGCTTTCTCCCCAGCACTTTCCCATCCCTCACCTTTCACCCTTCTCTTTTCCCTTCCTTCCACTTTCCCTCGTCGTTTCCCTCGTTCTTTCGACCCCCCCCCCCCAACTCGTTCCATTCTCTTCTCACTGCCAACTTTCGTAATTAACGCCGTGACAGCTCGAGAATGTTAATTCCGTAAACTATGCCCGTCCACGGAATAACGGTCCGGTCTCCCCAGCTTTTCGAAAGCTCCTGCTAGATAAAATTGATCATCCGTCGAAGTGCGTGAGATACGGGCCATCAAACTTGGATTTTACCTAACGCGGCTACGTAAGATCTCAAGTCGAGGGTTGGGGCAGATTAAATAGGGAGAAAACGGAAGTCGAGGAGACCATTCTGGCGTCTCCTCAAAATTGCATTATCTCTTGGATAAGGAGATCATCGCGGCAGTCCGAAGATTATGAATGTTGGATTTTTAGGGAACTTGACTGGAAATGACGGATGGCCACGTTGGTCCAAGGTCATTGGCCAGCATCTTCATCTTCGCAGTAACGGATGGCAACTCTACGCTTCAACTATTTTTGTTATTTGCGTTGCCAAGAGAACGACGAAAAAAGGTTCGGGAAGGTGTACATATGGGTCAACGTACGATCGTTAGTCAGGTTATACAGGGATGCGAATGGGAGTATCGAGTTTCCGTCACGTTCCATCAAACCACACAATAATGTCTGTCCCGTGCATAGTTCTGTACGAAATATACCATCCCCCTACGCCCGCGTGACATATTGCACACTAATATCGGCGTCACAATATATTGGCTCCTGTGTGCACTCCTGTACCCCCGCATACACGTAAACATACCCCGATACGTATATCCTCCCGGTTAACTGCGAATCAATTTTGCGACCCGAGGGATCCTCAAAGGCCACCGAGCGACGTCGCAAATTCTCCGATAGCTTACTTTTTCCAAAACTATCGAGAGGTTGTTGCGCAAAGCACGTGCAACGAGCCAATGGAGGCTCAAAGTCTACGAAAATACTTGGATATTAATAACAGGAGCTGCAATATGTACCGGAAATAGTGGCGGTGAAGTATCTACTGGGAACACGTTATAGACGTAAATTGAACGGAAAGGTTACTGTGGAATGGTCATTTCACCTTGATCAATGTTTTCCTGATTAAAATATTTCTCCACTATTTATTAACAATAATTGTATTACTCAAAGAATAGAAATATGCAACATTTTTTTGTGTGAGTGATACACAATTAAAAACAAGGCTTGGTCAAGTTTTAATCTATATTATCTCCTTCAAGTTCTTTTTTAGCTCTAATAAATCATCATAATTCTCTTCGTTTTGGTTACAATTGAATTAATGCAAAACTTTTTACGTAATTTCACTACATATACGCAATATATAATTTTATACATATATACTTATATTTCTTATCTTCAATAACAAACATTTTTTAATCAACAATTACCCAACATTGTTAATGTACATGCGAATGAATGTCCGAACAATTTAATTGAATTTTAAATTAAATTTGAATTCGTCGTATGCAAATCCATGCGAGCAACTGTTACAGCAAAATACATTCGTTAATTACGAAAGAATGATTCCACACGAGGATCGTTTGTCCGGAAAATTTCATTTTCACTCATATTTATTCGCCGCTATTTTGGTCTCGAGTGACATTCATACGTGGCAGTAATTGAACGCTCAGAAAAGATTCTTTTTCTATTCGGTGTGTGATTGTGTGTGTGCGGTGAACGATGTCCAGCAAAGCGAGGAAGGGTAGGACGGAAAAGTGATTACGGAATTGCAGTTGCAGTTCAAGCCCCCCCCCCCCCCCCTCCTCTCGCCTCCTGCCCTTTTCCCATGAGAACGAACGTAAATGGTTCTGGTTGGGGCATGAGGCCAAGAGAAACGAAGCGATTGAACAGATTGTGATGGGACAGTGTCGTTGAGCAGCAAACAATGAATTGATAGTCTTCGCGTGCAGGGAAGACGAGAATTAATTATCACGAAAACAATATATACTCTCGCCCTTCGGAAGCCACCAGGAACTTCCGCTTTGGGCGCATATGGATATAAATGAAAAGCCGGAGAATCTGCCGCGCGCGCACTCCTCAACCTTTCCATTCCCGAGATCACGAAGAAGCGAAGACCGAATTCAAGAGCCGTCCAACTTGCGAGAATACCCGATCGATATATCCACGGGAAACTTCAATCCAATTTACTCCGAATATTCAAATTAATATGGAAATTTTTGCAATACTCTTGAAATCTCCGAGTCTCCGGTCGGAGAAATCATTGTCTTGGAAAATATAGATGGTTCCCATTTCCTTTTATAGTTCCTCGTATCATAAATAGATTCCTAACTCTCGTCCCCCTGTCTTCTGCCTCGTCACTCTCCTTCCAATCTTCTCCCTCCATCCTTGCAAAATCCTTCAAGCTTTTTTTCTTTTTTCCCTACGATACTCCCCCACGCCTTCTCTCGTTTCTTCGACGTCTTTTATGTAACAAACCTACGAGCCACTTGTTTGCTTTTCATCCGGTTGGACAAAAATCGTCCGTGGAATAATTAATTGCAGCGAGAGCTTCATTTACATAGCATTTTGATAACTATCGAAGGCAAGTTTCTAGGTGATAGGGAAATATCTGTTTTCAGTTTTCAAGTATTCCACGTAGCTAAAAACTCAATTTATCGAAAACAAAATATATGTATTCGAAACATTTTTGGTCTACTGAAACCCCATCGCGAAAAATGTTGGTAAAACCTATATTATGTATTTAAAGAAAAAACAACTTTTTTTTACTGTTAAATGCTTCAATCTTTTATTCGCTCAATTATGGACACCCATCGATGAATCTTGGTATTGTGGTCGCATCGGGGTTGAATTTCTGGTGGGGAACTGAACGTGGAAGGAACAGAGCGGAGCAGGGAATAAACGTGGTGGGAATAAGGGGACCGATAATAACGTCAATAAACGTGTACCATAAGAAAGTTAGTTTTATTTATTTACCCACAAATAAACGTTCGAACGATAACTCTAATTAATTCTTTGATTTTTTTCACATCCCATAGCTCCGTTTTTTTTTTCAGTACGTCAAAATAGTCCTTGAGTCATCCATCTTCACAAATACATGTCTATATTTACACGGGGGTACGTGTAAAGACGCGTTTCTCTCCGCTTCAAGCAAGAACAGAAAAGTGGATATCGGGGACGCGGAGAGTGTCAGTTTAATTGGATGAGAATCGAATCCAACTCCCGCAGGTGAGTCCGATGGTAGCACACGCTTCGCGCTCGCCTTCCGTTTATTTCAAACGAGAGAAAATTGAATAAGTTCCCGGGGAGGGGAACGGGGGAGGGGGGAGGGTCTCGTCGAGAAAGAACACTCGCAGAGCCACCCTTATCAAACGAATAACTTCGATTAGAGAATTTGTACGTTTTCCACAAGCTATCCCGGAGTCTCTTTACCCGTTTCGGCGGCGTCACGAGGACGCCCGGAGTGGAAAGAAGAAAAAGTTTTTAAATGTGTTCAAAAACGCCGCTCACGGATCCCACCGGCCATTCTCAACGCGCCGTTACAAAGTTTCCACGCTCTGACGCTCGTATTCTTCGGGAAAACAAAAAAGTTTGAACTATATATTGACCTCGGTCTGGCTGCCATTACAGGCGGCCATTTCTCTCCAACGACCATTGTATCTCTCATTTCTTTTCTCGATAAAGCACACGTGCCGAGGATCCCCTTGATACACCGAGTACCGTTAACTGAATGTCGAGGAGAACAAAAAACAAAAAAAAAAGAACACAAGTAATCGAAACGAAGGTTGCTGGAAGGTAAGGAATGTACGTGGTATTTTTGCAGTTCCGTTGACGAACAAGAACCACCTTCTCCGTTAATTGAATTCAATATGTACTCATATAATTAATTCTATCTAAAAAAACAATTTGTTAAAGGTCGTACGTCCCTTTCTCTCGTCTCGCACTCAATTTTGGAAAATTCAAAATTACAAGCGGCTGGTAACGCGTTACTCGCCGAAAGTTCTTCAGCAAGCATCAAGAGAAAATGAAGTTACGAGGGGAGTAGAACGAGTGTCGGGTTGACAAAAAAGATACTGTGAAACGAGGGGATGTTAGAAAATGATTGGACTTATAGATATATGCTTCGCTGAAATGTTCAACCTGATGGGACTGAAAAATTCACGGAGTCTGAAGGAACTTGGCTCAGAGCTATGGAAACCTCGCTCTAGACGTACTAAATACTGCACGCAGTCGAAGAGAGACCAAACTTTGATTTTCTCGGGAACATCTTCGTTGTTACCGAAAAGACTGGCAAAATCAGTAACTTCTTTACTCCGGGGAGTATTTCTCAAAAAGTGTTTCGCTTTTCGATCGTATCTTTTTGGTTAAAGTCGCTCGAACGAATTTTGAACGAATTTTGACGTTTACCCAAACTTCGGTAATCAAAGAATGATGGGGATCGAGATCCAACCGCGTTCAGAAATGGCTCGACTATTCAACGGTGGCTTACCGTTGGCATAGGCACGCTTTCGACAATTTCCCGAAATCCCTGCTATATACGAAAATTCATAGGAGATTTGAGGTTGACACGCGGTGATGGAACGATACAAGCCCATCTTCCCTGCGTCTCTTCCTGGTATATATAAGCCTCCTGGCATCTATACGGTACTATATATAAATACGTATACCGAAACGTGACGTGAACCAATTGGATGTTGTGTCATCCATTGGAAAGTCACGTGGACATCATCATCAATACCCCGAGAAGCTTCAGGGGCTTAGCAAAATCAATGAGAGAAGAAGGTTAGGGTATAAAAGTCAAGAATACACGTACTCACGCGCAGGCGTGTGTACCTTCGTTGAATCGTGAATTAAAACTTTAATGAAGCGAGCCAGACGTTATAATTTCCGTACGACATTTCTCGTGGTCAGATGGGAGAATCGTTTCGTCGAGTTATAAAACACTTCGATTTAAGGTAGTCCTCTCGATGCGGACTTGTCGTATAGCGAAAAATGTCTGGATGATGATTTTCCGAGATTTTTAATATATCCATACTAATATTATAAATGGGAAGGTGTGTCTGTCTGTCTGTATGTTTGTCTTTCTTTCACGGCAAAACGGAGCGACGAATTTACGTGATTTTTTAAGTGGAGATAGTTGAAGGGATGGAGAGTAACATAGGCTACATTTTGCCCCTTTCTAACCGCCCACTTCCCTAAAATGGGGGGTGGAAGTTTGTATGGAGGATTCCGCAATTTTCAAGGTAGGACGCTAAAAATTGGTATGCTGAATTTAAAGCGAGCGAAGCCGCGGGCAAAAGCTAGTGAGTTAATATTAATAAATATTAAACGAGAGTATCCAAGTGGATGCAATGCGTTGACAGTTTATTATAAATCTTTAACTAATTAATTAATAATCATTGCTCTGACTCAAGTATTACATGTTGCCTATTAGATTTACGGACGTACTCAACTGACGCAGTTTTTTCATGTTTCTTCGCTGTCACGATATAATATCGTAAATTCTGTATCGCTAACCGGAAGTTCATATTAAAATCAATATAACTTACAAAATTGTACGACAGTCATACTTTTTTATACGTCGATTAGATTTATATGTATTTAATCAATCTAAATCTCATTTCTTGTAGTAAGTAACCGGATGTTGAGTTTTCAACCTAGCCAAGCAAAATTGTCTCGAAAAATTTACAAATTCAAATATCGATTACTACAAAATTAGGCCGATAAGTGGCATTGCAATTTCACAGAATAACTAAATATATAAAATTTGAATATTTATAGAAATCAAGTAAATCTTATGAATCAAACCACCACGGTAGCCTTAATATCTGAAGCTGTGCAGAAACTTTGTGAATGACGGAAATAATCGTTTTTTCAATAGTTTTGCAAAAATTAAATCCGATAGGAACGTTCTCTTCCATTATTTTTGCAAAAAATTGGTATGTTCGTTTCGCGACCCAAGTTTTCGGGAATCGCGAAAATCGAATTTGTGATTGGGACGGATAACGAGTTTCGGTTGAATACATAAATATAGATATAGTTATGTGTAGATATCCTTCGTTCCAAGGGTTTTGATTTCAATCCGATACATATGTATTCGTTACGCGTCACGTTTCCCCAAGTAGGCAATCCTCGATACCGAGTATTCTTTTTTTTTTACCTCAACAATTGGACGGCCAGGGTTGATGCGATATACTTCTCGTCCGAACTACGATGACGATAAAGTATTGTCCCGGTGATAGGTTCGGTTGATCCAACCCTACCTATCGCCGATGACAATTGCGGCGAGCGAAGCCTGGTGTGCCAACAAATTTACCATCTCGTTCTACTATAGCGTACAGCTTGAGATGGGAAGCACGACTGTATCGTTTGACCACACGCTGAGCTGCACCCCTAGAGAACTGAGTGTAATCCATTTTACGTGTTCTTTGAAAACCTTCCGGTATTCGTGGTGCTTTGATACGTGCGTGCACGTGTAGGCCAATCCAAGTTTCCGATCGTTATTATTAATGCGGAAGTTTCTTCTTTAAAACATTTTTCCCATTAGAAATTTCCTATTTAGGCAAAAAATTGAAAAGCCGTTAGACCTTCATGAGCCAAATGGAATTTTGAACAGAAATCGATAAAGAAGAGAATGCACAAAGAGCAGCCCTAGAAATCGAAATCTGGAATAATAAACCGACGATTTACTGAAGTTTATCATGTTTTTTTTTTTTTTTTTTTTATCGGAATTGTGAAATGAGTCGGTTTTCAAATATACATCTCAAGTTTATACGACAAAATCTCACACGACAAAATATCACACGACGAAACATCATTGTTTAGGTTTGTTTGGGTTCGTTTGTGTTTCATTGCGCGTGCTTGTATGCTTATTTGTGTGTGTTTGCATGTTCCTTTGGGATGGAATAGAAAATCCAAACTTCGATTGACCAGAAGGCTCAAAATTCTGAATTTTAATAGCTATTCCGAAACTACAAATTTCCTAAAGCTTTTACTGGCATGAGTTTCACGAAATTTGTAGTTTCAGAATTATTAAATTCGCAATTTTGAGCCTTCTGGTCGATCGAAGTGAAATATCCCCTTCGATCGACCAGAAGACTCAAAATTCCGAATTAAAAAATTCTGAAACTGAAAAAAATTATAGTCGTGATGTTTTGTCGTATGATATTTTGTCGTGTGAGCAAGGACCCGTTTAAACTCTCTGCACACGAATTAACCATTCGTACGAAATAAAAATCGTGCGGAAGTGTAAGTTAGTACAATTTTAATGATAAATATTATCCAAGACATTTACACAGAGATGTGTCTCCTAGAGTCGAAATACTTATTAGAAAGAATTCCATTTCGAATGCATAAAATTTGTCCGTGTGTTTAATCCTCCTGTCTACCCGACTTGCATGAATTCCCTCGTCCCTCGGCAATTTTTATCAACCCAGACTTTCCCAATGACAGATACATACAAAAACAAATATCACTGTTTTTTTCGTTGCGACATCATTCGCCAGCTGTTCCGAACGAGCCTGCAGCGACAGTTCAGTTACTCAGTGACGAAAAGAAAAAAAAACGTACAAGCACAAATGCTACCACGATCGATCTCCTCGTCAATGACATCGGAAGTACAACACCACTATGAAATATATCGATGTGCGATCACCGCGGGCTTTTTTGTCACGAGCAAAAACTGTTTTAATTGCGCGAGTTGTCGATCATCGCCAGCGGTTGATCATTTCATTCTTTTAATTGTTTTTTTTGTCCTACGTTGATGTATTGACAAGGAACTTGGTTGACCGTTTTTTTTTTTTTTTTTTTTAATAACGAAAAAGATTAATTATTGGGAAAGCCTCGCAAGAGTAAATGGCATTAATATTGATCGGATTTGACGACAAAGACGTGGCTCTTATTTATATCGATGGAGAAAGCGATTTGAAAAGGTCCCTCTGATATCACAAAATCCGTAAATGTTAATTACGTAAAGGAAGAAAAGCTTAAGGTCTGCCTTAACATTTTCATTCGCGACTTTACGTTCCGAGCACGTCATATTACTTTCCAGCATGAGCGGAGTGTCGAATATGAGCGCCCTAGCTAAGGGGATTATCATCCCTTCGTACCGTACACGCACATATTTATATCTACATACATATACCTATCTGCGTAGACACCCTCTTGCCAGCACTCCACCATTTCAATACTGAATGTTGTGTAAACTCCAATGTCCCCGAAATCACACTTTGATTAATGCAAGCATATTCGTGCGAAGATTATTTCGAGGCCTGTCTTGAAAACAGCCAAACAGTCTGAACAGTCAGCATTCCATAAATACGGTGGATTCGATATAGCTTTTCATCGTGTATACTCACTTCAATACAGGGCTTCCAAAAACGAATAATGATTTTGGAGGTTCTGACAGAATGACGTTCCAAAATTATCGTTGGTTTTTGGGACACCCTGTATATTTGTATATAATACTACATTGTTTTTTTCGTTTATGAATTTTATTAATATTATACATTTTATTATATCGTTCAATTCTTCTTTGCAGAATTTGCAAAATTGTCGTTGGTTTTTGGGACACCCTGTATATTTGTATGTAATCCTATATTTTATTTGTATTTTTTTTTCGTTTATGCATTTTATTAATAATATATCGTAAGCAGAATGAGCTTAATTACAACTTTCAATTTCACTGATACGTACCTCGATAAAAAATCGGAAATTACGAAAGCCATTAGGGCTTTGTACATTTAAGATGTTCACTTTTTAAAAGCGAGGAGAAAACTTTTGTCAACGTTTGCGTGAACGCGAACGTTCGCGACGATACTTGTAAAGACTAATCTCGCCAGTGTGGGTTAGAGAAAAAAAAATTACCCGACTCGCCGATAGCGATCTCGTTAAGTAAACGCTGGGCTCCTCAGCTCGGCAACACTTTGTTTTGGTTGAACGATTCGG
The DNA here is from genome assembly GCA_030523105.1 of Ophioninae sp. A BG-2022a. Lineage (NCBI taxonomy): Eukaryota > Metazoa > Arthropoda > Insecta > Hymenoptera > Ichneumonidae > Ophioninae sp. A BG-2022a. Next base: position 176,485 of record JAPYZI010000024.1, read on the forward strand.
ACGAAAATTTCGTGAGGAAAAAAACAAACAGCGTATGTAAATCGTGGGAGGCGCGGGTGATCGTCGAATGTTTTGCCTCTTGCACGCGAGAACGAAGGATTCGCTGATATCGAGTTCGAAGATTGGAGGATGGCTCTGACACGCTAATATTATTATTATCCATTTTTTCCGAATTTTTAATCCTTCACAACTATTTTAATGCTATTTATCGGGCATGATATGTTGAGCATTCAATAAAATTAGCGTTATTCACGATAACTTCAATTTTATCGATGCCTATGTTCGAAGCTAAACAAAACCAAACAAGTCGCGAGAATATTCTCGAAAACGTTCGATGGACATTGAAAGCACGAAACCGCGGTCGTTTTTCCATCGCAAAGAGAAAACGTTTCTCGCCGTAACCGTGATAGGACAAGCAAACAAAGATTTCATAATCTGTATACATTTTCAACGATACAAAAACAAAAAAAAAACATTTGCCTTGCCGTAAAGACATCGTTCGTTCGAAAAAAAACTTCACAGAAAAATTCCACACGTATTCGCAGCGTCGCGATCTCCCGTACTGCCGAAGTCGCACGAGAGACTGAACGAGTCTAGCGCAGTGATTGGCTCGCGCGCGGCGGCTCCGAACGAGCGCCCCCCGCCCTCTACATTCAGAAGTCGTTCCGCCGCTAGTGCGACTTCAGCAGTACACGGGTTCAACGCACAAGGAGTGCGTGCGAAATTTTCGCGTGGAGTTTTTTTTCTGCGAAACGAAGTAAACAATCGAACGACGACGAAGCATCGGCAGATCGACTCTTCTTGTTATTGTCGCTTCGAAGTTTCAACGTGTTTTGAAATGTTCGTATATCTATTCGCTCTCTCGTACGATGACGGACTTTTTCTCTTCGTGATCGAAAAACTATCGCGCACTTCTATTTTCGATTTCTATCGAACTTCTTTTGGAATATCCACGTAGCTTTTAATATTCGCATCTGGATAATTAAAATACTCGCGAATTTCGGTTTTTTTTTAGTACAGGTTATGCCGTTATTAATGAATCGCGTTAAAATAATAATGGAAAATAAGTTAGAATTGTGTAATAATGTATAAAAATACCCAAAAAAATACGGTGATAATAATAATAATAATTATTATTATTATTATGTAATCGTGCTGTTGGTTTACGTGGACTCGACTATGACGCGGCTCGCTATTGGCCGAGCTGCGAAATCTTTCTCCAATCCCCGCGCTCGATACAAGCAACTCCTGCGTTCTACGATGCGAGAGGCAAGACAGTCGACGATCGTCCGCGTGTTCCACGATCTGTGTACGTTGTTTGTTTTTCTCCTGCACAATATTCGTTCGAGTTGTCCCAGAAAAACCAAGTGTTGCCTACTGGAGTAGCCAAACGTTTTCTCGACCAATTCGCTATCGGTGAGTCGACAGATTTTCTCTTCAAATCGAACACTCGCGAGATTGAAGTTTAAAATTTTCGTCGCGAATTATCGGGCTCGTGCAAACGTTGAAAATCGTCTTTTTTTCCTTGCTGTTGGAAACTGAACGTTTTCAATATGCGAAAATGTTCGCGTTTTTCGAAAATTGAGATTTGTCATTGATATACTATATCGAAGTGGAAAATGCGTTCCTGCTAATTCTGGTCGCTATATATATACGTGTTATTAAAATTCGTGAAACGGAAAACAAAACAAAATGGTCGCCAGGCCTAGCAATATAACGACGGGATACTTGATCGATGGAGTCTTCATTCGTTACTGTTCATCACAGTAAACATACACGCGTTATATATGTATATAAGGTGTAGTAAAAATAAATCCATGATTTTTCCAGTAAATGGCTTTAGTTATCTGTATTTCGCGTTGCATACCGATCGGGTTACCCTGGATAGCGTTAGTAAAATGAGATTTTGTACAAAACAAACTATTCCCACTATTTTGTGATCGGTTGACTCCGGAAATAATGGATTTCTTTTTACTACACCTAATATATAACGCGACTCTCGAAAACCGGCGTCGTAATTGCAGTTTTTACAAACCAGGGCATGACGATCCATAATGATCAAATATAGTCACAGTAGAAATTCCTTGGGATACTAGTACTAGTACTTTACAAAACTACTAGGAGTAGTGTCTCAAGGACTTTCTTAAAACTCACGAGTTTTTATAAAGTACTAGTACTTTTTTAAAACTCGTGAAAACCTCAGATGTACAGCAATAATCAATAAGCAATTTGTTACAGCAATTATTAACAGCAATTTGTAAGTACTTTTGTAAAGTGCTAGTACTAGTAAAATCATAACGCTTTTCAAAAGTACTAGTACATTTGTTAAAACTCGTGAAAACCTCAGATGCACAGCAATTATTAATATATCACGGATACAAATATGAAAATATTTCATTTCGATTTTCTGTACGAATATTACTACAAAAATTGTGGTATCAATAACAACGAAGCGAGTAACTAAGAACAATTTGGGAACAATTTGGCTACGTTGAATAATCGTAAGCCAACCCGTCACAGCACCCACAATATTATTCTTTGTTAATGGAACACCCTGTATATATCTTTATCCATATACACAAATGCGTCCGTATATTTCCCATGAAAAGAAAACAGCCGAAGAGTAATCCACAGAGAGTATCGTACAGAATAGAAAGACCACCCGTGGCAACAGGTTGCCTAGCAACAGTGGTGTGTTCTCCCTGGAAGAGAATATGATTCCGCTCTCTGAATACAGTACTTCCCCATACGGATCTCTAACAAGCAGCTTCCCGTTGAACTGGATATCGTAGGAGTGGTTTGCACTTTTACAAGCTGGCTCTGCATATCCGTACCCGAATTACTCGGCGCATCGGTGCGCCGATTAAATCAAAGCAGGCGAAGCCACGAAAGTGGGCAACACTTTTTCTATCCGTTGAATCCTCGCGCTGTCTCTCAAACTTCCCGAATTTCGAGAATTTTATCCTGATCGACGTATTACAACGAATTTATCACGTTTCCATCTCCAACGATGAACGCTTGAAGGATTCAATGCACAATTTCGTAAATTCCATAAAAAATGGAAAACTGCAGATGCGACCCACACCGACGTTACGAAATACGCGACAATTCACGTTTTTTTTTTTCTTCCTTATTCACACGAAGACACTAGCCTACGCTCAAAAATTTCAATCATGCTGAGCGACTCTTTGTCTTCCCTGAAAAGAAAAACTGGAACCACAATCCTTTTACGTGCGTACCTAAAGCCTTCTCAGCGGACACATCCCTCAACATATTTATGCCCAAACATAACCCATATATATGTGTGTGTGTGTGTCTCGTGCCTTTTTCTGGTGTTTTTGAAGGGTTGAGCCGCAACGTCGGAACATGGTACGCCATAACCGATGATTTAAGCTTATCTCGCATCTTCTTTTTTCTCACGGGTGCTACGGGCTATTCGAACGCTTGCGCGCGGCAAGCCGAATCCCCGTGTATGCCTGTATATTTCGCTGAGCGTAAATAGTCGACCGGTGTGTACTTCAGCGTTTTACTCCTCGCGAAAAAGCTCACTGTTCATGGCTGCGGGATAAAAACCATGGAAAGAACGAAAAAGAAAAAAAAAGTGAAAAAGACGAAAATACGAGACTCGTATTAACTTTTACGGATGAGAGTGAGAGAGAGAGAGAGAGAGAGAGGTAGCATCCAGTTAAAAGATACCCCGATGACCAAAGCACCAGTGGATTATTGCGTGTACATCGTTCGCTTTACAATTCACGTGAGAACGTATCCCACCGCGTACCAGATTATCAAAGGGGACATGGCGCGATCGTCGAAAAGGAAAACGTCAACCCCGAGGTATCGTTTCGCATGGCAACCCAGCTCTAGCACATACGTACCAGGCACAACGATGAAGATCAACAAGGCGCAAATATTTAATCATTTCTCAGTGTGGACCGAAATTTCTGCCATAAACGAAAACGTGCTCGGCGCGAAACCTTCGCAACCTTCCACATATAAGGTTGTTATTAACGATGTTTGCTGAATCTTCGTGAGACAACTCTTAATACGATTAATATAGGTATCATTCTTCTTGTAGTCGAGTCAGTATGATCGCGCATTGATTATCCTCCGCGATCTTCATCTAGCTTATACTCAAGGCGATTAATCGAATATTATCGATAGGAGCAAATACGAAAATTACATAGGAGATAAAATTCTATACAAAATAAACGGATGGATAACTGTATGTAATGAAGTAGAAAAAATCTTTAAGTGATATAATGATATAAAAATAAATTATTTAATATATGATAAATAATATAAAAATGTATTATTTATTGATATAATTTTAAGAAAACTCGATATGAGAAATTATATTTGAATCAGTTTTATTGAAATCAAGTTTATTTCAATTTGGTTTTTTTCGTTTCTTTGTATTCATTCGAGTGCTTGTGGATAAACAATGTTTCTTGTTTTTCCTTCTGGTGCGTTCGCGAACATATCAGGCGATTTTCCAATAAATTCTACTTATCAGAAAATAAAATTAATCAGTACTGATGCGCACCACCTATCGGACAACAGTAGTATTACGTCAGAAACCTTTCATATATATATAGAAAGAACACGGACCAATAGCACGTTTAACCCTAAAATATTAGCCCCACTGTTGAAATTTCTGGTCAGAAACCTTCACCGATGTTCACACAACATATTCTTAAAATTTCATCCCGATAGGCCACGTAGTTTTGAAACGCATAGGGAACATACATACAGACAGACATGCATTTATTTATATTTATATATATATATAAATATAGATTCGAGTTTATTCCTAATCGATCAGAATTTCGTTTTTTTTTTATCGAAGACTAAAACAGTTAGGTAAACCACAGTTTCCACTGCACTGTGCTTTGTTTCGTTCAGAGCTGCACTGGCGATGAAAAGAGGAAAACTGACAGTTCTGAACAGCATTGATGTACCGACCACGAGAAAAATACATTTGCAGCTCAACGCAGCATTCTGGTAGATAAATTGCGATCCTCGGTTTATTACTATGCAGCTGGAACGCCCCTGAGCGCGATCAACACGGTTTTTGATAAATAATAGATGTTCCGGTTCGAGAACGTTAACACGACCGAAATTGGTGTGCCGGTGTACCAACGATACGAGCCAGCAAGTGGGGAAACGATGGCTCGGTATGTCGGATGGAGTGTATGCGTGGGTGTGTGTTGGTGAGTTTGCATCAAGGGCTGATCGTAAATCACGTCAAGAAATATATAACGTTCAATCGGCCGAAGTTTCTCCGGGGGTTCAAGAGGAAGCGTCAAAAATCAAAATGATCCGTATACTTTACTTCCGGTTTGCGCATATGATACATCAACCGCAGATAAAACGCAACTTGAATATCGAATCGAACGAATCGTCGATTGTTCACCGAATGACGGATTTTTGCTCGTGACCTTGCGATGGAGACGAGATACCCGAGGATTCGTTCCGTCCTTGGCACATCTTTTCTGGACCCGTCTTTGGACGAGTCCAAAGTTGGGGGCGTGGCGTTTTTCAGCAATGCCTAGATATTCACCTTGATACCATTTGCCACAAGTTCTTCCACTTTCGTGACTTTTTGAAAGAGGATCTTCGTTATTCAACGAAATATACGAAATTCGATGATGGCTGATTTTCCAACTGTTGATCCGAGCTAGTTCTTTTATTCTTTGCATCGCGGATACGCGGAATCTTGTAAACGGTGTCGTGCAGCGCAAACGCGTATACGTGACGGGTACATTTGTTGCCGCCCAATGCTGACAGGAAATGAAGAAAAAAGGCGCGTGGTCAGTGGGACCGGAGATTCCATACGAACTGGGAAATTCGCCAAACACATTTGGCAACGGTGAAACTTTGTGGATGCTGGATGTGGTGGGAGAGGTCGACAGCTGGGTTGCTCGGGGAGGCAAATAGAGCTTGTTCGAACGTTAACACGACTATTATCTACTTGCATGTGCATCACCCTAAGAACATGATGAACCGCGTCGATCGGGATGATCCTCGAGTTTATCGCTTTCTTGTAAGGAGTAATCAATTAGTTCTTCCAGAGAGACTGTTTAAAAAAAAAACATAATAATGGAAAAAGTGATCCGATGCGTTGGCCTAGTAGGTATAACTCTCTAGCCAGCGGATTGGGAGGTCTTGGGTTCAATGCCCAGCTGCGGCACTTTTCGTCAGGAATTCCGTTAACATGTCTATTAAAAACAAACAAATATGCAAAATGGCTGATATTGTTAACATATATCGAGAACATGCGTATCAATATAACCAAAAAAAACGTTGATAATCCAATTGGTTGATTTTCGTAATTGCCTGATTATTTTTGATGATTATAAAACTAAGAATAGGGACTTCACTTGACTCGAACAAAAGAATGGTCCACGAATCACATTTTATCATGCTTACAGCAACAAGTGCAATGCGATTCAGCTAATTAGCCATCCCATCTTGAAATCACTAATGAACGTAAATCAGAGGGTTTTCGTTAGAATAATTATGAAAAAAAATATAATTCACGAAAAGTAGAATTTTTCTTAGCGAAAAGCCTCGTTATCGGGAATCTCTTCAATTTCCATAAGCAAACGTTTTTCAAGAGCACGTCTCGAGGACCGTTCTGCATATTTCTACAAGTTTTGGTATCTGAAATTGGTATATTCGTACGATTCGTCCTCTCCGGAAATTTCGAAGTAAAATATCGTCGGAAAAATCGATCACATCGTCAACGAGCACGTCATTTCGAAGTCATATATTCCCAACCCTTGGCTCGTTATATTGTAGTACTCTGTACGAAATATTCAGCATATTTTTCAACATCTTTTGCAACGTGTGGCCTTTTGTACCGCGACAGATTTTCTGTAAATCGTTTCTTTTTTACCTCGCGCATCACCCATCCGGAAATAGCTGCGTGAAAAATCGCTTATCAAGATTTGAATGTATACCTTCGTAACTTTGCAAACACGTTTGCTTATTTTGCCGATTTTATCGAAATTGAAAACCCGGGAAATGAATATTTCAACAGAAATCGTTCTACAGCCAGCATATCTGTATCCACCTCGATTAAATTCCAATTATCGGTAAACGTGGAGCAGCTATGTGTCTTATGAAAAAATAACCATTTTTCGTCGCAACATTTTCGTACTGTTACATAAAAATAAAAACGATTCGAAAATAATAATAGTGGTTTCTGAAATTATCAGCGTTTCAAAAAATATCGTTCGTACGTATTCACGAAAAACTTCACGAATTTTGAGGGACGTTCTTTTTTATTTAAAAAAATAATAAATACGGGATTCATAAATGAATAATACGGAATGTTTCAAAGCTGATACAGCATATTAAAAAAAAAAACATATTGAACATACATACTAATAACGAACGATAAAGTATTCGGAATGGAAGCCTCACATAAATAATTCCACGTATATTTGTCGAAAAACTTTTCACCGAAACGTTCAGGGATATTTCGCTGTTGACAAATACTTCCAACGATGTTTCTACGCCCCTGGTTTCTCGCATCGTTATTTCGTATTTGTGCCGTTCCATGTGAGAAAGCGATTGATAGCCATTCCGGCAATTTGTAACGTCATGTTTGCGAATTGGCATCAAGGTAACGGAATAATCGTGATCGCAAGAAATATTACTGCAAAAAAGCTCGGAGGAATGCGAGAGCTGGGGTTGGTTCGAATCTCGAATGCAATCGTTGAGAGCGACGGAAAGGCGGATAGTGTGAGCGCAGGTGACAGATTGTCCGAGGCATTATTAGCGTCACGTAAAAGAACGCCATGTGTGATAGGAATACTACTAGGGCATACAAACACACGAACCCACGGATCCACATTAAGACGGATGGGAAATGCACGATAAATCTTCGAGAACGTCGAATTCTGGAAGAAAAACAGACGAGAACTGGCAAACTCATTTCTCTCCGCTATATCATTACCGGCGCCACCGAAGCATCGCCAGGTAGGACAAAAAAAACATCGCACGAAAAAGACTAACGTTACGTGCTCAAGCATGAAGAAGTTGGTCGCGGCAAAAATATGGCAAACCATTCTTTCGAACGGAATATGATCCTTCGCCGGGTAAGAAGCATTCCCTTCGTGCTTCATATTCTGGAATCATGTATATTTTGAAATTTTATCAAATTCTAAAGTCCGAGCTTTGTAAAATCTATCATTCGAAAGTTACGATCATGTCCAACTTTTTGCACCTATTTTTTACGATCCCCATGAAATTTGCAAGCAATTGTTCCTCGTAATAGTATTAAATCTATTAATTGTTATTATTCAGTATGAAATTGTAAGTATCTGAAGAGATAAACCTAGACGAACGATGTTTCTAATTATCAAGCATTATTTGAAAATATCATTTTCCATGTAATAATAGAATATTTAAAAAAAAATAATGATCATTATTAAAAATCGTAACTTTTTTAATACGCCTGATTTTACAGGTTACAGTAGCCTAACCCCTTAAGTTTTGGACGCGAAACTATGCCACGTCGGCAGAAAAAGTTTCACGTGAAAAAAGACGTAAAATCCTCAGTCCATAAATCACGATAATCCGAATAAAGTACAAGCCGCGAACGATATTTGGACCACGAGAGTGGGACCTCCCTTGATGTGAAGAATAATCAATGCGAGCATCCTCCTTGAGATTATTGCTCGGTGGACAGATTCATTTAAACTTTTTTTTACTGTTTTCTGCGAGATCCAATGGGATCTTCTAGCACGTGTATATCTATACGAAATATCTCATTGGGATGAGACACGTTACTGGATGACATAGCTCGTTCCGTTATCATCCACTATTAATAATCCTCGACTTATGAGACAGGGGCTTTTATGTGCCAGTAATACCGGTTCCCTAAACCCTTTTACCTTGCTCCTCAAACTTTCCGGATTAAGGCTCTGGCTTCACTCTCGTTCGAGATAAGTTCACTTTATCGTTGATAACTAGCAGTCTTCTTGGCCCTGAACGAAAAATGTCCACTCCTGACTATCTTTGTCTCCCGATACTACCTCCATTTTCGACGAAATTTCACGCTGCTATGTCGGAAGCTAAATGATTGCTCACCAATTTTGGTAAACTAGTTGGCGCATCAATTACCGAAATTTATCAATCCCGGTGAGGAATGTTCGAATTGATGAAGATTGGCGTTATTAGCCTACTTTTGCATTTTGTACATCGCTGATTGTATCTCCGTGCTCCCTAATGAGATTCGAGCGATAATTTATGCAGCGGCCATTTTGGTTTTTTTTTTTTTGTACGAGGGCGGGTATTCGTATAACTATAATGCCTAGGCCGCGTTCAATTCTGAAGGGCCACTTGACAGTCGCAAGCTACCTCTCTCTCTCTCTCTCTCTCTCGTAGCATTCTCATTCTCTCTACTTTTGCACCACGTCAGCCGTTCGAACCAGGTTTGTTAACGCTGCAGTTTCGTTCGTGCCTACTCTCGTTCGTATCCCTCTCAATCGATGAATACCTCTTTGCCTGATGTCGTTCATCGTCCCTGAGTGTATAAAGTACAACACGAACAAAGGAATAACCCCACTCGGCCAGTCAAGGGGCCCTACTCGCTGCGACGCCATAGTCGTTTGACTTTTGGACTTCTTCCTTCCGATTGGCTTGAGAAATTAAGGGGTTAGACTACTATGAAACTTTCAAAAGGGTATATTTGTAATTGCAGCTTGGAACTTCCGGTCAAACTTTGCAAGAGTTTTTCTCGAAACAGTGCTTTCCAAAGCGGTATTCATGATTCCTCGAGGTAGTTTAGGCTTGATTGAAGTTTGTCTGCTTTATTTGTTACTGACGACAAGGGTGCACGTTTTTTTTTTAATGAAAAATCGAAAAACAAATGCTTATGACTTCCATTTCCAATTCTTTTACGAACAATCGAGAACAACAATAGAAAGAAAAAGTCCTCTTTTATTCTATGCTTTTTCGAACATCCGAATTTTTTTTCCATGCTATTTTTCTACGAAAAATCGAGAAAAAAAATCAAAATCTCGTTATCCAGCAATTCTCTACGACGATGAAAAATTTAGATCGCAACCGCGGAAAATGTTCGTAAATATTTAATAGGCAGGAGAAATAAGGTTAGTCCGTCCAACTGATGAGTATCGCGAACGTAGGTCACGCGTTGAAAAAAAAAAAGAATCCTGATCCTTTAATTTCCCGTAAAAATCTGTTATCGCATTGCCAAAGACGAGTGGAGTGTACGTGATGGGAGAAATTCCCGCAGTTCTGTACAGCAACGCACACATAGCTCGCGTACCAGCGGGAGTTGATCCATGTCCTCGTTGCAATGCACAAGGCAAACTTTCCGGATAAGTTTGCGGAGGCTGCGCATCGGAGAATGAGAGTCTCGAGCAAAGGGTGCCCATCTGAGCCCGTTTGATCCCGCGAGCATCGTCTTGGCTTTCGAACCTTCGTGCCTTCCAACGTCCATTTTCCTTTCTCCCTTCTTATAGCTCTTAGCATCGATCTTTTCTATTATTTGGAAGAACCATCGTGCAACTCAATTTGCAACGATAATTGAAGAAGTGCAATTATAAATATTGTCTTTTTTCATAGCTTGAACGAAAAGTACCGATAAAATCGTCAAGACCTTTTTTCATCTAAATCAGACTCGTATTTATCACAAATAATAACGAGAAAATCTGATCCCTGGTTGACATTTGCATGCAAATGAAGCGGATTGCGTTTACCCTGTGTTGTCTTGACCTAATAGAGGGATATCACGGGGATGCTATAGCGAAACGGTCAGTCGACCATAGACGTTATATACGAGAGCAAATCGATAGAGAATTGCTAATAGGATTTCGGTTACTTCGTAACTAATGAATCGAGCGGGTTCACTGATCGGATACACTGATATTCATCGATGTGAATCGCGTTAATCAAGCATACGACCGATGATCCGATCAATGTAACTGTTAATCGACAACCTCTTCGGACATCAAGAATCTGCAATCATAACGAAACGAGCCAGGACTGCTTCACCATCGTTCCAAATGTTTAGAAGACTTGCGAAACAAGGACTTCGATATCGTCATCGAATAACGATCGTTTCCAACTCTAAGTGGTTCGAGTACGAAATCTTGGAATTTCTAAAAACCCAAACAAACCCAAACAAGCATCTTGATATCTTCAAGGAATAACGACCATTTCAAGCAGCAAGTGGTTCGAGTACGAAACGTCAAACTTTTCTAAACCCAAACAAACAGAAACGAGCACTTTGCTATCGTTTCCGAATAACGAACGTTTCAAGCAGTAAGTGGGTTCGAGTGTGAACCTCAAACTTACCCTCAGAATGAAAACATCCCAGTGCGCAGGTTTCGAAAATTCCTGTGGGACTAGTTGTTGGATGTAAAACGTTAGAATTGCATTGTTCCTGTTTGACAGAGATCTGTTTGTTGCACGAGTCTCAAGCCACGACGAGGGGCAAGATAAAGAGAATTTGTACCCAGAGTTCCGTTTCACGTGTACCCAAATCCGGAAACGTGCAGCCTGGAAGTAGACAAAGTTCGCCGGAAGAATCTCCGATGTAGGTGTGAGACCACATTTCATGTGCCACTCGTACCTACATGAGCGCCTTATGCGCACCTACGTGGACGCTGCTCCGATGAGAGTTGAGGCAAAAAGATCCTCGCGTGAAGCGAGTTGGTGAGGAGAGTACGAGGAAGCGTGTAGGTGAGAGATCGCGAAGCACTGGAGCGTCCCGAGAAGACGGATCTTGGAATTTGTACCCACCGCTTGATACTTGCCGTTGGAGCGAACCTGTCGTGAACAGACTTCTCCCGCACTTCGAAGCTCTACCAGGAGAACTACCGGCGAGTCCTTCCCTACCCAGATCTCCACCTTTATTCAATCTTTCGTTTACCATCGGAGGTCCTCTTCCAACGAGGTCCTGTGGTGAAGCACTTATTCAACGTTCACCCAAAAATCACCTGACCACACCAGATACTCGTTCTTCATTCAGGAATCGCTCCGATTGCGCTCTGTCGCCGCTACATTAAGGGATCACGATGCCACAAACGTTTTGAAAAATCATTCGCTCAATTATAAAAATGCCATCAAAACGGACTAAAGTTATCGAACAAAATGGCGGCTATTTGATCTAAATCGGATAATCCTAACTATGTTTTATCGTAGAAATAAAACGAAAAAGCGCTTGGAACTTTTTAATTAATATAATGTAAGTAATATGTTCATCGGTAGTACGTCATTATATCACCGAAAAAATATCACTTGGCAAAACATTAGCCAAACAAAGCATCATTGCTTGGATTTATTTGGGTTTGTTTTCGTGTGTTCGTATGTTTGTTTGTTTCTGGGCTTCCTGGGGGATATTTCACCCTCGTGATATTTTTTCGTGTAACCAGATGACATGGAACCGTGTTTACCATACTCATAAAAACATTAGTTTTATCATTAAAATTGATCGTGTTTTTCGTTTTTTTTCCACCGTACATCGCGAAAGTTGAGAAACGACAGAGAACCAACAATAGATTCTTTCATTTGGACCGACATTATTTCGAAAACATCGTTCAATTGCCATTCGAGAAAATTACGATGGATTTTTACAGGCTGGTGCACGATGGTACACAGATCCTAAAGATTGACGGAATTTTCAGGAGTGGCTACACGGGAGAGACGAATTCCACTTTTCTCGTAGTGGCACAAACGACCGTTTATTTTAAGCAATCCACGGACGTTCAGGGAATCGTATAGCTGTATCGATCGATTCAATACTCGATCCTCGAAACGAGCTCGTTTCCAGAATCCATTTTCACAGTCTTCATCAATGTCCATGCCGATCCCCTATGACGTTTTTGTTTTTTTGCTCTTCTTCAGTTTTCTTTCATCTTCCCCCCCCCCCCCCCCCGTTTTCTCTTTATTTCGAGAAAATGGTGTTGACCAACGGTAGTCTATTCGCCACGCGACTGGATCAGCCGGGCATTCGATCAGGCCCTGTGTGTCCCGCTTCTATGCGATCGCTCACTGTGAGAACGAAATTTTCAGATCGCGCGGGTAACCACGAGCAATCTCATTCCACAGGATAAAAGCGAAAGCGACGAGAACGTCGAGTGTGCGATAATGAACCAAACCCCCTGCTCATCGACAGCTTACTCGTATCACGTTCAATCTCTTTTTTTTTTAATGTCCTTTTTCACATTCTTCATTCGCGACGAACGTAGAAACGCCTCGAGAAAAATGCCAGCTGTCGTTATCGTTATTTCATGATTTTTTTTACATTTTTAACCGATTTTTCTAAAAAGGCGGAGGTTCTTAGTTGCCTTTTCGAAAATGAGTATATGGATGAGCTATTCTCGATAGTTTCAACATTATCATTCATTTTTTTCAGTAACCTTGGTATTTGATTCTCAGAATGAGGAAGTTACTGCTGCATAAACTACTATTATTACCTAATAAAGAATTTATTTAATTATTTAATAACTTCTTGAATATTCAGTTATTGAGTAATAATTGGATTATTTAATTACTAAGTAAAGTAAGTACAATAATTTATTGTTAAGTAATCGCGATAGTTAATTGATATATTTTTCACTTTTTAGGGTACTTTTTGCAAAGACGGTTTTCTCTTTTCCAAAAATCTTATCTTTTAAATGAATCATCCGAGCTCTGGTTTGTTAACGATAAGAGAATTTTCTTATACGACTATTATCAGTTTCGTCGATTTCATATTTTTATTGAGGATTTGACCTCTTCTCGAAACGACAATGATACTTGGCGATTATCTCCTCTCTTCAGATCTCAATTCAAAAGAAGTCAAGATCCCATTTTCCGTTCTTACTCCAATTCCCTTGCTCATGCTGCACAAACTCTATCGCTTCTTTTATTATAATACCTTGAGCCCTTACGGCAAAGTCGTATTAGCACGTATAGTCTACTGCACGGAAAAAAAAATCCGCAAGAATTGAACCGTATAACCGAGACTTTCATTTTATTATTCGAGATTGAGTCACGTGCTCCCTCATCCAGATAAATACCGATAGAAATTATCTTGGAAATTGAAAAATTGTAGTACAAGACTGTCGATTCTGACGTAGAGATTTAATCACCTCTCTTCTCTCTACCTATACAGGCAATTTCACTTAAGCCCGAAATACGTTCCAGAATTATCTGGAATCTATTCTTGACACTATTAGCTAAAGGAAAACGATTTAAATGAAAATCTTATTCAATAATTCCAGATTATTAATCTCAGAAACGGAAAGACGGTTCGAAGAATTTTAATATTTATTGAATAATTGATATAATTTGGTTCAATGATTAAAATCAATATATAAATAAATAATTAAATACCACATTAAACTCCATAATTAAATGTATAACGTTACATTCTCGGATGCCTAAATTTAATACCTCAAGAATAGCATCATCTGTTTCTGCCTACTTGGCTGCAGTCGTTTTGATAGAGGCACAAATGCAACAATTCCTTTTCCTTTGGCGCATAGCGAAATTTCCCAGTACGGTACAGTTATCCAGCCGAGCGAGGAAAACGTATTCGAAGTACCCGAAGACTGTACGGTTTCCTCTATTATAAATTCGCTTTATCCCCGAAGAGTGCCAATATGGTTGCAACAATTTATTTATTTTTTTCCTCGAAGCTTGAAGAATGAAAACATTCGGATTTTTTTTTCAAATGAAAAATCATGCTCCACGTCGATGCACCCACCGCATTGAGCCCTGCCAGCCGTACGCGATTGTGCTCGTGTATATCGCGAACGGTCCGTGGATTATCCGCCCCGCGATGAAGGACATCTCTCCCCAGATATGCAGCACCGCGTTGGATATTCTCCGCGTTTAGTCACCCCCCCCCCCCCCAACCCCCCGCGTCTTCGAGCACGAACAATACGGGGCAATCCTACGAAAGCGTCCATTCTAATTTCTTTTTGTCTCCCTTTCTTTTTTTTCTCTTTCATTCGTAGCCGTAGTTATTTTTTTGTCTCCCTTCACCTCGGATTCCGGCCTAACATTCAGCAGAAAATCTGTCCGACTTCGCGAGAACCAATTGGACCTTGCTATTTTCCCTTCGTTCTTCTCCCTGCTTGCCCCTCCGAAAAAAGTGGAAAGTCACAAGAGTAAAATAAGAAGAGCAGGAAAAACCGTCAGACTTTGAGGTAATTGTTTTTTTTTTCTTTTTTTTTTTTGCTTCTTCTTCAGGCATCTTTACGATATAGACGCATACCACCAGGCAACGAAGAATGCGGTGAAGAATATAAAGGAAAAACGTAAAAAGTCTGAAAACATAGTTTGCCCTGTAGTATTGGTAAAATTCCAGAAGTGCAAAATGGATTTACACGGGTATTGCGAATACGGTATATTTGTTGTATACTTTACTATCTTTCCTCCTTTTTATTCCGAGATTTCCCGCGTTTGAGACTCTCTTCGTCACCGAGAAATATTGCCACCTCGAAACTTTATTCGAGACCTCGTTGAGGAAGAGTGGAGGTATAGGAAACCTCAGGTATCGAATCTCTATCGCCGCAGTTCTTCAAACCTATCGGTTCTTCCGTTGACAGCGAACGAATGAAAATCGGGCTGTCAATTTGAGCTTCGGATCGTAAACACCTCGCTGGATGCATTTTTTAAATTAAAACGTACAGCAAGTTGTCGATAAAATACTGTGCACTTGTTACTTCGCGATATGGAGTAAATTGGATGAGAAAGAGAAAAAAAATAAAAACAAAAAGAATCTTGCTCATGAGTATCGAATCGTTTAATTTTGAATTAATTGAAAGTCTGATTAGAGCGTGTCCTGCAAAACTCAAAAACTACTTTGAAGAAGGCTTCGAAAAAAATGCGCAACATACGATGATGTATAAACTGTAATGCTTTGTTAAAAACTAGAGCTCCAGTCGCTTCCACTATTAACAATAAATTTGCATTTCCAAAGCATACTTGCTACTGATTTAATGGCACAATCTGGAAATTGCATAAAATAATAATTGCTCAAATAAATAAATAATAATACGCGCATCGAGTAATAACCGCTCGAAGATAAATTCATGTCATCCTTTGTTCCTTGATTTGATAAAAAATTTTATCAAATTATCGTGAGCTTTTAACGCGTGAAATATCGATTGACAGTTAAGTCGACTGAGAGGTCGACCTCTCTCCGACCTGCGCTTTTTCCGAAGGTGAATTTACCCCCACATTTTTTAATGTCTCCATTTATTCGTATATAATCTTATTATTGTATATTTGTCGAGTCACTCCCCTTCCCCATCTTTCTCATTGTTAGCGAGCGTAAGATAAAGCGGGCCTTGCTACGTGTACACGCGAAGCTTATACCAAAATTTAATTGCGAAGCTGAAAAGCTTTTCGCCGACGATCCCTCTTGCCCTGAGGTGTATACCGACCATTCTACTTTCTGAATTCCGCTCCCCTCGTACCTTTCGCCGTGGAGAAACTCTTCCATCTGATGTCATCCGACAAGACCCTTATTACCACTCCTGCTTGTTCGTCGTCGATACAACAGTCCGAGCAAAAAATTCACCATTCGCTTCGGTTCAGTTGCAACGTTAGCTGCAATCGATTTCCGAATAATTTGAATTTCCAAGACGGCCAGGTCGAGGGCGAACCCATAACATCGTATATCCGAAAGCTCAACCGTGTCGAAAAAAAAGTTACATCTCTGCGACAATTTGCCTCGATTTATGAAGGGGTTTCGTGATTTATTTGAGAATTAATTAATCCCCGGCGTGCGATTTATACGCTGGTGGTGGTACGAAGAAAATTGTGTCTGCGGATAAATTTTGTGGAGGAACTTTCTTCTCAGTATTTTCGAGGCATAATTAAGGAGGCAAAATTTCCAGGTTTTTTTATTTGCTTTTCATTATTAAAATCCTTTGTCCAATTAAGGATTTTCGTAATGAAAAGTAAATGAAAAAGATTTTTACAATGAAAAGTAAATCAAATTTAGCTCGAGATTTTGAAGCTGCGTTAAGATTTACCGATTCTTAATAGATTCTTTGCATTTCTCAATGAAATATTGTATATCAATATACAAAAGTATCGAACTGATATAAATCATCAAAAAAAAAGGATATCTTCAAAACTGATTTTTATCGCATCGCGAAAAATCCACTCCAATTATCTTTTGTTATTTATTCAACTACGCTTTGACGAATCATACGCGTATACGAATTACGTAGAAAATCATTTCTCATTGTGTTCTTTTGCAAAATGCGATAATAGATTTTCTCCAAATATTTCAATGACTGTCACCGAGTATCGATTTTTAATACGAAAAAGTTCTCATCCCTTCTGGGCGCTCCTACACGTCCTAGTTATTAACCTCTTCTCCGCTCGTTTTCTCTAATTACCGGATAATTAATGAGACTCGTGAAAAGGGTTGGAAAGTACACGGGTCCGTATAGAATATTGTAGTGGGTAGAGAAAGGGAGAATACGGTTGCCAAAAGAGTAAGGCCGATATTTCGAAGCAACGGTTAACCAGCACAGACCGAAATGGAGAAACCGAGTGAACGCCGAGATCTTCTCGGGTTCGATAATTGAGACAGAAATACTGGTCTGTTGTTGGACCGGATTGCATAGCAGCTAAGACCAGGATTAATTGCATACGATGTGTGTCGACGTCAATATCTCGAAACAGAGCCGAGTGGCTGATCAAGGAGTCCGAGACCGTTTGCGAAAATATCAATCAAGTCTATTGTGTTTGCGGTAGTCGAGAGTGCTTGGGAAAAGGATCGATGGAGAGCTTCGTCAATGTTGCATTCCTGAACAGCGATACCGTAAAAGCTCCGATCTACATTGCATCGAGTTTACGCTTATGTTACGAGGACGGAAAAGGAAGTCGTTTGTTCAATGTTTTCTTTTCTTTTTTTTTCAAAATAGAAACCGTTCCCTCATCCGGTTCATCCTCTTTAAGAGAGCGCCTGGATATCCGTCGGTCAGCCAATTCCAGTTATACGTCTTCATCCTTCCATATTGATTTACTCAAATGTAAACTAGCCAAAAGACAGGTTCATTATATGTCCAAATATACTCATTTTAATATTGAATAATCGTAACGAAGTGTAATCCAGATGATGCATGAAATCATTTCGCTTTATCGAATTGAGTTCAGCTCGAACTGTCATTGATTGGCTGCGTGAAAAATTCGACGCGTCAATTCTTTTACCTTAAAATATATTAAAACGTGGTAAAATTGTTCTTGTAAATTATTGATACACGAATGTCTCGAATCTAATGTGTTTACTTCCACGTGAAAAAAAAAAACATTGTCCGGATAACAAATAAAATAAATAATTCACGATCTTGACAATTGTTACCGAGATTGAACAAACGTCCATCCAGAAATCCGCGCCTAGGCAAAATGGAAATATCCGAATCTTGCATCAGGTGGTAACGAATCATTCATTCGAAAACAAAGAATGTCGCCTTCCTTTGTTTTTGGCTTGGAAATTCACCAGCTGCCTGAAGCTTTCTCGGAAAAAACCCATTTTTTTCTCCTGTAAAAAAGGGTCGCTAGCGTTTGTACCAAGCGAAATGATAGGGAATAGAAATGAACGAGTGAAAAATAAATAAAGAGTAAATGGCGCTGCAATGCTTGGTACGTGTACTCTAGAAATTCCGAAATCGAGCAAGCGTGAGAATCCGACGAAATATTTTGATAGTGGCCCTTGATGCTGTCGCTTTCTCTGTATCAATAACCACAAGCTTCCTCCGATAGAACCAAACTTATCTTCTTGGTCAAAGCTGGAACGCGACTCAACATTCTCTCCACTGTGGAGTTAGCAAAGTCTGTTTGACAAGAACGTAACCTGCAGAACTCGGAAGCTATTTTGGATAGAGCATTGAAATAAAAGACACATCTACAGCATTATATAACCCGTGATGCTTCGTTATTAATAAATACTCCGATCACCTCCACGACTAATAATGGCCTGGTATCTTTTCGCATAATCTGGGAGCGATGATGCTCGTGCACCTTTGTTAGGTGTTCCCGATGGATTAGCCTATTGATGAAGCTAAATCAAGTATACTTGATGGAAAAACTTATCCAAAAAGAAAAGCTCCGTATGAAAAAAAAACTACGTTGTCCCAATTTCGGTCCAAACGTTTCTATTATCCAAGTGAGTCTATTTCAAACGAGTTCCGCGTAACTAATTAATCCTTGTCAGAGTTGTATACGTAAAAATGTATATATATATATATATATGTATATAAAGTCAAGTCGAGAACCTCCTCATTCTCTACAATTCGGTTAAAAACCTTTCAACTCATGGATTTAATCCAAATGGCAAAAATCCCACACTCGAGCTCCGTCCTCATCAAGGGGCACAACGAGCAATGTGCATTTTCTCATAATTGGATACAACCAGTATGAATACGACGCGCGGAGGTTGATTAGGACGTTTCAAATGGAATCCGATGACGGACTACGGCGAAGTAAAAAAAAAAAAAGAAAGGAAAATGCACAAAGATGCACAGTGATAACAGGAGCGATGGGGTATGCAGATGGGAGGCTGGTTACGCGGGATTTCGGTAGATACGCACGCATACACGCGTAGCGCCGCGATACTGTGAAAGACGAGAGAGTATATACGTGACATCGGGACGTTCCAATGCGCAAGGGCGTTGGCGCTGACGACGGATCGTGCAGGAAGCGTCCTAGGTGAGGAGAAATGGGACGATGGTTTGATAGTGGGGTTGGGTGAGAGGGTGCTCAAAGTAGTGGGGGTTACCGGAGTATTCGTAAGGGTGGGAAACACCGAGACGAGAGTTTCTCTCGGTGGTTCAGTCCGCGCCCCGACACGCACTCGTACGCGCAACGGGCAGCCCTTTTCCCTCGGGTATACCGAATATATATTTTTGAGAATTCGTGATAATTAAAGAAAAAAAAAGAAAAAAGAAAATCAACATAAAAAAAAGAAGCAACGATTTTGTCGATTAAAAAATATTGCCAAGTGGCAATTTTTTGTTTAATTGAATTTATTTTGTTTTTTCTTTGCTCATCGTTAACGATGTGTTGGAAATATTAGGCCAAAGATACGAGAAGGCGAGCGGGAAAGTTTTTCAAAAGTGAAATTTCGCTCCGGAAGTTCTTCCACGACTATTAATATCATCGAGGATCTTTGAACTTGAGTAAGTTTACGGATGTTCTTAAACAAAAATAACATTATGGCTGATTGGGCTTCAATTTTCCCGCCATGAACTCAACGCCAGTCTTAACTGGCGAACTCTATGCGGTTCACGGATCGAGCTCGGGAACAATGAGATAGCACACAAGAGATAACGTTAATTCGAAGCTTTTCCTATTATTTCGCTCCAATTCCCCTCCGTCGGGCGTGACTTATCGTACAACAACCACAGATCACCCAACTTCCAGAAGCCAGGCGCGCGGCATCGCCTCGCGAACGTGACGAAAAGTTTCCCATCGAGTTGGAAGAATTGAATGAATTCACGGCTTGTGCGGAAATACCATCTGACGATTGATCGCTACGGTGTCCGGACTTCAATGATTCTGTGTTTTAAGTGTCACGTTGAAATTTCAGTGATGGAAGTTGATGGCATTTTAGGTGGGAATCTCAAAAGTGATATCGTGGATGCAAATTACTCCCCCTGTCCCATTAATAGCGTGAAACAACTATTCTTTCGGCTGGAAAAATCTTCCTTTGACAACAAACTCTGTCGAATCCAAAATGATTCAATCAACAAAAAAAATCATTTCAAAAATGTTGTTTTAAAGCTGATTGATAAGGAAACGAGGGTCTCCGGATTTTTATAAAAATGTCCATATTTTTTAAATTGGTGTAAACATGCGATATGTATTTTTTATATCGATGGAACTCCATTTTTAAAAGGGGAATAAACCCTTGCAAATGGGGATGTTTTTCGTTTTCGGCGATAATTCTTTAACGGAAGAAAATACGCAAGGTATTCAAATTTGCGATCATGTTCCATTTTTTTCGAGAATTATGTAGCGAAGATGAGAAAAATGCAGATAGCAACAAATTTCGTATTATTTATTGACAAAAGCTAATTTTTCAATACGTATCTTTGAAAATATTTGTTTCTGATGTAAATTCACGTACGTGTAAATAATGGAACAATACCGGTTACATATTTATTTTGTTTTTGCGATTCCTGAGAATTAAGGGGTTGAAAGATTTATTCGATTTTTAAAATAATAGTAGCTAGTCGTTTAACCGGTCAAATTCATGTCAATATAAACATATTCTATGACGCGATATCATGTTTATGTAAATTACACTTGATTCATCCCTTCCCACATTTATCTCAAAAGGAAAACGATGAGAGTTTTCCATCTTCCTATAGCTAAAAAAAAATGTGGACACCTTGTAAGTTCAGGGTACTTAATTGTTCCGGAAGATCTAAAAAGTTCGGGCTTTCCGACGAGTATCAATAATTTATCAATGATTTTAATGATGTCTTTATAATTCTGGGAAGATTTTTATATTTTATTAAACGAGGCGACGATCTCATTCGCACTTTCTCTTCCAATTTTTCATCCGGGTGAAACTTCACTATCCGGCAGTTATCCCATCCCCTAATTCGCCATCTTCTCGACTCGGGCGTTATCCGAGCCTCGTAATTGTACCGTCCTCGTTCGCCCCCTCGTACTTGTCTCGTTTTACTTCTCGCGAGCTTTTTGCCTCCCCCCATCACCGCCATCCCTCTTGCCTACCTCTTCGCGTAGTTCGCGGTCTCCTTCAATGACTCCGCTCTCTGAATCTCTACAATTCTCCCGCTCTGGCGTCTCGGGTATTTTCGACTGATAAATTTGTAGGGTTCGATGTGAATTTCGCAGGGCTATAGACGCAACGTATTTTCACGGATTTCTCGCATTATCGATCACGTACCATCGCAGACGTCAAAATGCAAATCGAACATTTGGAAAAATGAATATACGATAAACATCTTAGGACTCTAAAAGATCTTAAGAGGTTGAGCAACTGCGATTACCTTAAGAAATTCTGAATAATCGATAAAAACGTCGATTAAAGCCAAACTACTCGTCATGAATTCTCGAAAAGTCCCTAAAACCGTTTTAAAGAACATAGTTTCGAGATAAGAGAACACATCAAAAGTTTCCACCGTTAGTTCTATAATTGAAATCATAAGTTTACTCTCAATCTGCAGTTCCACCACCATATGTTGGACCTACCTCTTCAGTTTAACTTGCTTCGAGCAATGAGTGTTCTTTTTTATTTTCACAGTAGTACGACACCTTGAAAATCAGTTTTGAAAAACCTTTTTGCGCTCCTGTCCGGCAAAACGTAATTTAAAAAAAAAGTAATTGCACGAAGTGAACGAGGCCCGCGAGGAACCGACAATCATTGATTAATTTCTGACCCTCCGTTGGATCCAATTGCTTTCGGGCCTCCTGAATAATTGAGCTATTGGAGATTTCACGACCTTATTAATACTTTGGATACCTGCTGAATACATGGAGTAGGACATTTTTCTTACTCTGCGATTGTTGTCGATGAAACTACCAGCAGGTGTCATTTCCATTCCGCACTCTCAGAATAGTGATAAACACAGGCACCGTTAAATTGACGATGAATTGTTTCACCGGATATTAGGCACGTCTCCGCACCGAATGATTCGTTGACGAAAATGATTGTTCTGCTTTTATACGTCAGGACTGCGCGGTCACCAAAAGTGATAACTAAGTTCTTTCGTTCCAATTATATTAATGGTATCTGCCACGAAAATGACCTTTTTCTTATCCCCGGTGACGGATTATCCTCCATTTCGTGTGGAACTTGATCTACCCCTCGTACGAAGTTTCCTCGATTAGCCATCAGCTCAAAAAGCATTCCTCAGCGCAAGCTCGCGATGCTTTTCCAAGCTGTAAAAAAAAGAAGCAGTAAACCGCAGACTTTACGATAGATTGGCGAGACCTTTCTGGTGTCACGCCCCGACGATACAAGGTCGCCGCATTCGTGACAACTTCGTGGCTGTTCCCTAGGCAAGCCGCGGTTTATCCATGAGCCTCGTATAAAGATACGAGGGTGCCATTAGCGAAAAAAAAAACTGAGAACTAGCGTCCTCCAGGTCCGAAGACATTAGTATGTGCCAAGAGCTTAAAACTCTACCGAGATCTCCCTTTCTCTCCCTCTGTTTCTCCTGTCCGCTTTCTTCACACACATTCACGATACTCTCATTATTTTCTTCATCCCTATGCGGTAGTTACTTTTGCACTCTTTTCGTTGACTTATCTATTCTTGCGGACATCTCTTCTAATCCTCACTAGTGTGCCACGCAAAACGATCTACGGACTAGGGATAATTTTTGTTTTATGAGGATCATGTGGGATAACATCTTAGTCTTGATTAATGTACTATTTTTGCAGTTTACTGTTTTAAATTAAAGATTTACGATGAGGAAGTAAAGTATTTTATACGCTACGCTATAAATATATAATAACATATAATATTATGTTATATATATAATATTTATATTAATATATACAATATATAAGGATAATAAATATATCAGAGCAGTCCTTAGGGGCTATTGACGAATTTCAACGAGTGCGCCCTCCAGATAAGTTCGAAATAAATAAAAATGTGTCCGAACCAAGTTGCCAGTTGATCAATTTTCTGTTGTGTATAATATGAGGGGGGTAGAATGATATACCAATTACGAATAGATTTATATGAATAGTATTTTTTTTCAATTCTTTGAAGCGCTTAAAAAAATAATGACTCAATTAGTCTGAAAATCTCGTGTTATTCAAATAGGAAATAAAACGAGTTTACAGATACGTCTTCCCATTGGACTACAGCGCTGGAGTTCCGCACACATTTTTATTTATTTATTTCGTACCTATCTGGGGGTTAACATCCCCATCAACGACCACCCTAATATATATATCTATTCGCTTTAACGTAATCGTATTTATTGAGATATCTCCATTCATAAACTCAAATATAAATTCCCAAATTGAAGCGAAATTTATGGAAACCTCATTGACCTAAAATCCAAGATTAAATAATCCCAAGTTCGCCAAGCTCTTGAAAATCCTTCCGATCAAACTTCTTTAACGTTTGTGATTAATATTTTTTATAACCCAGTGCATTTAATTAAAATGTTTGTACTTCTCAATAACTTTTATCTAACCTCTTCTTTCTCGTTATTCTTTCTTTTTAACGTTCAGGCTGAGCCTTCATTGCCTCTTGTACCTCATTATCTAGAAGCATCTGATTCAATTTTTGTGCCCCGCAACGTTTGGGCTTTACCAACCTTTAACTCACTCTGTCTCTTTTTCAAGACGTAATGGGGTTGAGAGATTTTGTTCTCCGGGTGGAATTTATTCTGCCCTGACGTAACAAAGGCAGAGATAATTGCAAATTTAAAGATTTTCTCTCAACAAACATTCCACATTTGCAGAATTCAAGTCAACCATGTTTATCAAGCTAATAATGCAGCAATCAAAGAAACGAAATTTCCAGTAAATTCGTTACAAATAGATTCGATTCTAAAACAATGATGAGTATATTAGCATATAAATTCTATTACCATTTAGATAATCCACTTTATATTACTGAATCTTTCTTAAATCATTTTTCACAACCGTTTGGATAAAAAATTACGCTGGTTGGCATTTTACAACGGTAATTCCGCTGGCTCATACACGCGTCTAATTAATATTAATTATCATTCCTAAACTTCGAAAAAAGTAAAAAATGATGATGCGTTGAATATCTGAATTAACTGTAATAATTAATATCGAAATCCACGCTCAATGGAAACAAAAATCAGAGCCGACGTTTGTCCCGAATAATAATGGGAGGAAATTCTCATTTCATTGTGAGGAAAGAAATACAGAGCTAATTGGGAATGGAAAAAAGTGCACAACAGAGTTCTGTATAAAAAAACATGCATTAAAAGTTAGCCTCAATTATGAAATATGTACATAATGGATTTCACTAGGCAGCCATCGTCGGGTCAACCAACAATTCCACCGGGTATTAAATTATTTAGTGAATCGTCGTCTCTTGGGTTCCTCCAACGTGAACAACTCAAAACTGTCTTGACCCAGTGACGTGATCAGATGATGGGGTAGGATATCGTAGACCCTCGTACTTCCCGAGTGGGACATTGCGGCGTATAAACCACGGCAATGTCATCTACTCTGGGTAAAAGCTACACGTCTCTCATGGGCTCTTATTTGTCCGAGTTCGATTTGAAACGTAACAGAGGTGACGTACGTCCTTTCAACCGTCAGGACGTATGAGGAATGTCGTTTCTTCTCTTTGTGAGCATTTCCGGTGAACAAAAAAAAATCCCTCTGGGCAACGATCTTTTTTTCCTTCTTGGAGCGGAGAGAGATATTCCCGTGGTACTATTTTCAAATCTGTTTTCCAATAATAGTGGTAGGGACATAAAGCGGCCCTTTTCGTCGTGTCAGCCAGCTCTGACTCGTGACAGTTCTTGGATGGGTGACCACTCGGGGGAAACCCTGCCAATCGTGTGGGAAGCAATTTTACGAGGAATTAGATCACTTTGATGTCTACTTTCGGATTTAATACAATTCGTTTGTATTGGAAAGGGTTTAGTTTTTCGAACCGACGAATGAACAAATATTTACTAAACGTGTATCCAGTTGCCCGACCCAAAGATTCCAACGGTTTCAAGTGCATTTTTTTCTATTTTTACGAATTATATTTACGATCGGCAGAATGGCGAAGCTGGAGTTATTCGAGCCCATCGACTATCCAGGGAAAACCTTTTGCCCGTGTATCGACACTTGCGAGTCGTCTGATTTATCGGTACTATAAAAAATATTGCGTTCTTTGGCTTGGCGAAATACGATTCCCCGTAAAAATGCTGGTCGATAATAAATAGTCTACCCTTTGATCCTCTCGAACAATTTACGAATTCGTGGCGCATGCTATTGCAGTAAACTGCTGCGCCAAGATTGCCGTCATTTATTTACTTATTTATGATTCCACAAGTATCAACCACGGAAAACGGTACAATAAAAAAAAAACCCACACACTCATCTTGATTCTGATAACGATTTTTCGAAAAATAAGCGAGAGATTAAAGTTAACAAAATAATAATAATTCCCCTAATTAGAATTTCATTTTATCCGACTAAATATTGTAACAACTTACAGAAACCTAACAAATTTGTTTGCGATGTATTTGCACCTATTTAATTACAATTGTAATTAAACCAAAAGAGAGACAAAGGTACGAAGAAAAAAATATGCATATCTTTCAAATGTGAACATGAAAATATGAAACAACCATATTGGTAAGATCCCCAACTGGCACGTCCATCAATGTATAATTGAGAAAGTCCTCAAACTTTCGAGAGATATCGCAGACCCGTAGATACGTAACATCGAAGTTTTATGGATCGGTATAGCTACCCAAATAATCCAGTAGTCTTCTTCTTCACCATTTCCTGAGGCAATTTTCTTTGCGTCCGAAACTTTCGACTTTTCTCAATCAGGTGTATTTCACCGAATCTCCATTAGAACATTTCTCAAAGTCCTTGGAATCCTATTCCATCGAAGATAAGGAACGGTTCATCAGTCATTCGAGCGCGAGATTGCCTGACAAAATGAATTTAGCGGACGGATTATAAACCGATACGCGCTTTCGCTTCAAACTGCATCGAGCTCATCTTATCCATCCCCTATATTTAGGCTTGTCTTATGCGGATCCAAATCACGGATGGCAGAGTATGTATATATTTTAGGTACCATTGTGTCTGCGAGTATTATATAATTCAGTCACGAATGCCCGTCTCAATAAGCTGTCAGGAAATTGTCGAACGGGCGGCATATGCTTCCAAGTTTATATCTCCCTAGCAACCTTCCTCATCGCCGCAAAATCCTCACCGCCGGCGGAATAACACGTAAGTGCCAGAGAGACTTGGCATAACAACCCATCTAGCTGCATAACTACGAGTTAGGAATCAGGAAAGACGAGGAGGACCCGAGTGGTATGACAATGAGGAGAATGAGGAGATCCTTTGGAATATACTGTGGAAGGTTAACAATACCTTCAACCCTCTAATCTGGAGGTTGACGCGAATCTCTCTCGCCTGACATGGAAGACCGGATATCATACGCAGGATCGTGTTCACAATGGGAGAGCCAGGTTGTCTCGATGTAAACCAATCAACACTGGCTAAACGATATTAAAAAGTTTATTCTTCGCGTAACACATTCACTGACCATTAAATTTACTCGACGAGATAAAACGTGTGTGCTCCTCTTGTTTTCCCATTTCCCTAGCAAATACGTGATGAACCATTAAGGTAATTGCTGAACGTTGAAACGAACTTTCAACCGTGGGGAAAATGTTTTTCCGGAGGTATAAGAATCCTGTTTTCCACCGAAGAAAACCGACTGCCTTGCTGTTTTAATTAATTTAGCGGGTCTATCTTTTCTGCACCAACTTGCCACGTTTGATTGGAGTGCCAATTTACAGGCCGTATCATTAACGACAGGATTTATATTCCTCGGCTGATGCAAGTTCCACCGAAGTTTCACGCCTTTCCACGAAATGTTATCTTCGTTGTCTCGGCTTCGTCACGACTTTACACAGACTTTTGATTTATTACTAATGCTATGGCAGAATGGTATAATTTTTCGATCCCGAAACACCAATCGTAAGACAAGAGGGAAACATCGCTGCGATAGAGCTGCTTCGCTTGAGGAGACGACATCATTGATCTGAACCCCCTCAGGGTTTGCAAGGGGTCGTAGAACCCACCTTGCATCGATCACAAAACTCAATCTCCGCGTCTCGACCGATCGTCGCCTGCGGGAACAATCGAACGATACAACTACAAAGCAAAAAGTGTGCGAGACGAAAGGTAAAAAGAGACCAACAGAAATGTCCTGGAGTTTCTCTCTTGAATATTCCACCGTCTAAATGACCGGGCCTTTACCATCGTTGCATAATGCAAGGGTGCGCTTCCTCCTGCTTTTACCTCCAGTACCAAGATTCTCCTCTCATGGCCTCTTGGCCTTTATCACTGTCACTATTCCGCACGGAGATGAGTGTATCTCTCTTGCCTGTGTCACCTTAAAGTACATAACGCGTTCCAGACTAAATTGGCGAATCACCGTCGTCATTGCATACATCGAAAAGTCAAAATCACGATTTTGAAAAATCATGAAAACCAGAATGTTGGTTGGAATTGTCAATCGCACAATTGCCACATTTATACAAAATAATTAAGAGTTTATGAAAATGACGAGCTAACAAAAATGTTCATTCTGCAATACGTAGGGTCCAGCCTAAAAATGTTCCGATATACCGATGACCAATGTTAAGTAGACACAACAGCTGCAAAATATACTTCCCCCATCAGCTTAAGCAGAGAATTTCCGATCGCGTACAGCTTCAGGTACAAAAGCCTACTGGGTCTTTTCATCGTCGTTACTTTGAGCCCCTTTTCTGCAAACGTACATCGTATACGTATCGCAGTATTCTTCACTTCTCCATCCGCCTCTGGTAATGGTTCAGGGTTGCCTGCCAGCCGGTAT
Organism: Ophioninae sp. A BG-2022a; assembly: GCA_030523105.1. NCBI lineage: Eukaryota > Metazoa > Arthropoda > Insecta > Hymenoptera > Ichneumonidae > Ophioninae sp. A BG-2022a. The sequence goes on from JAPYZI010000024.1 coordinate 205,052, forward strand.
ATCGTACAATTTGCATGAAAATTCAGTACCGGAGCATTCGTTATGCCCGAGTGGCGAACTGATCGACGATCTGGAGACTCCAACAACGGCAATGCTAGCGACGTACAGTTTATGTTCGACCTACGGTTCATCAAGTTCGATCCATTTGCAATGATATACCGCAGGATTCTAGGATTCTATTGATAGACGTACATGCACATAATGTTCATGTATGTAATGGACTGTATGTACAATATATATATAAATACATTTCGACGTATCCATTATTATCGGACGAAACGAAATCACATTCTATTTCAAGGATACGATAGGGATAGTACAACTGTCGCTGCTAATTGACAGCATCATGCAAAATGTAGACAAAAGTGTTTTCCATAATCTTTTCTTGCGCTTTTGCGAGGATCCAATTAATGATGGCCGAAAAAATAAGGACACGTTAGATGTTTCGAGGTGATTACAGCTAAAGAGACTACTACTGGACTTGATCAATTATAAGAGTAACATTGAGCGTTCTTCTCTTCAAAGCCACTGTTATCAACATCTCGTCTCATGATTCCGCTAATTGCGGGTGTAGCTCGAATGGAAAAGTGTTTGAAACGGACGAGTAAACACCATCGGACAGCCCCTGCTGCCGCTTCTATCTCGACCACCTCGTAACAAGATATCTTTGTGGCCGGTTCATCGAGCATACAATACGTCCATTGTTATCCCAAGTGAACCGTCTCCTCCCAAGAACAAGGACCCAACATCCTTTGCAAGAAAAATACCATTTTTCCTTGTCAAAGTGAATATAGTTCACCAGATATATATATATAGTGCCAACAGCCATGGTGTTGAAAGATAAGATCACGAATGACAATCAAACCTGGGATGCTTTGTTGTAGACGTGTCGAGACTCATTACGGATAGTGGTTTCGAAACACAATGGTCATGAACAGTTGTCCAGACTCATCGGGCTCAATTACTGAAAAAAAATCAACGGTCAATTTGCTGGTTGAAGAGCTTGCAGACCGTCTGATGTGATATACAGAAACAGACATTTTTCTTTGAAACTACAAAGCTACGGGTGAGTGTGTTATAGCGTCGAGACATTTACTCGTATAACATTCTACAACTTTTATGATAAGTTTTACGATCCCAGAGATATGATGAACTTTTAAAGAATTCCGGTTTCCATTCATTTCTTATGTACGCCATCGAGCATTAAAGGCTTCCAAGGAAGACCGTCTATCTTCGTATCCGTTGCACCCTCCTTCGTCGAATCTTGATCGTTTGTAGTGGTTACCCTTTTGGTATCGCCGAACCTATAGTTCCCCTTGATCCTATAGCTCTCTTCAAACCCTTTGCGAGATTACTTCCAAACAGGATGTCTGTTTGGTTCGTACCTTGAGAAAAATACGAGAGCTCTTACCTTTCCAGAAATCCTCGGTCTCCAACGCTGCCACCAGTAAATTCCATAACTCTTGTCCACAAGTTTGAGAGGGTGCAGGCAAAAGGTACCTCCTACCCTCTACACTTCGGTTCAATCCACATTTTCCTGTACACTCACCTGGGAATAGGTATATGTGTGTGGGCCTTTGCACGACCGGTTGGACATCTGGCCGCTATCCATTTACTAAAATTTCAACTTGAATAGAAAGTTTCCTGCGAATGCTCCTTCTCTTATCGTAGCCAAGCGGGATGATCGTTTGCCAGTGACTGCGGCATTTGACGAGTATGATTGTTCCTGATTGCCCTATGACCCAACGAGCTCGTACTGTTTTATACTTTCTTTTCCTACTGAACATCTGTAACCCAAACCATTCATTTTCCAATTTTAAAGTACGACGAACTTCAGCTCATTTGTCCTTAGGCATTGTGAATATTTAGTTTTTCAATATTCTTGGGTTGTGTGCCATTAGCTTAACTAAGTAAGTGGAAAACATATAACAACGAAGGGTCTCAAATCTTTAAGTACCCGTGATGTAATGGAGAAGAAAATTTTAACGAGGAGCAAGTTTGAAAACGAGAAGTTTTCCTGGATTTACATTTTTCTCGACCCTGAGCGAATGAATTTCATGCGGCAAATTAATTTCCGAGCAGATTGTCTGTGAGCTTTACAGAAGGGCAGCCTCGAGTTCTTTCTCAACGCTTCTGGTACTTCCTTTTTGTTCCCTCCGGACATGATGTGTTTTTTTTTCCTTTTTTTATTTCAATATTAAAAATTATATTCTAAATCCACACTTTCCATCACCTAATAATTATGACAATAAGAAATATTAATAGTGCTTTAATTATAACGTATTTTCCAAGGACAAATCCGCACAAAACGAACTATAGATGGAAGTCGAAATGTAAACCCTGCTCTATTATTTCGAATTATCCCTAAATTCATGTTCTCTTCAGTGCGAGAGTAGCCAACCCCCGTTAGACCCGGACGAAAGCTATTTGTGAACTTCAGGGGTTTCAGCGAGTTCTCGTATGCTTACACTCTGACCCCTCACGGTCCATTGATTGAAGAAGGTAGAGCGGAGTGACCCTTGTCCACGACACGTCTGTTGGATTGGAACGGGCTGAGGCAAAGTGGAGACCCTTTAGACCTTACAGTTTTTCGAAGAGGTAATGTACCCAAAGGTCGATGAAAGTCATCAATAATTACCGATCAGTTCTACCAATATTTCTATCCTCATACTCAGTTTTATATTTTCGTATATTTATTGAATTAATTGTTGCACGTGTTGCAATTCCTAGTGAACGGATTGAAACTTTATTGAATAAAGTGAAACAAGGCCGCAAATGAACGTGTAGTTGGGTGATAAATCCCACGATTGCGCAGTTAATAAATCAAGCGACGATAAACACTGCATTTATGGATTAACACCACCCTGGTTGCATTCTTGATTGAATTATTATTACTCAGGAATCCTTTTAGTATTTATTACAGATATATATTTCTATATAGATATACATTGCTATTTTAGTAATTACGTTTTCGTTTATTATATTTTAATTTACTAACTAACTAACTTGCAAATCCTCTATTAAAATTTCCAAGTATTCCTCGTATCGAGTCTCTTATATCGAATCAAAAAAAGAAGATGTGGTTTCAACGTTTGTCCAAAGTTAAAAAACTTGTTTTTTTACCAATTTTGATATCTATCTGAATACGTGATTCATCGATGCATGAAAGGAATGAGAATTTATCTAATAAAATTACTTATTTAAAACGAAAAATGTATAAAAAAGCAATTTATTTTTTGCCCCCCCCCCCCTGATGTCTACCGGAATATCACCAGTACTTGGTGAAATCAAGTGAGACAGAAGTATCGTCTTGCACACAGAATCTGAATAATGTAATACATTTTTATCGATGGTGTTCCATCCGAATCCGCAACCCTCGTGAATACCACATTTCTCTTCATGTCACAGAATTTTTCGTTGATTCGAGGCAGGCTCTTTTTTTTTGTAGTCACAATGAATCACGTTCGTACCACTACACGTTAACAGAGGTCGAAGATTGACGTTTCTCCCACGCGAAGTCAGAAGGACGAGACTACGGGGGCGGAAAAAAACATTTATCTAGTCTTAACCCTCCGCTACATTTTCCGAATAAAATAATAAATCTAGCGTAAACAAAAGTCATATCGCATTACGGAAAAAATAGAGGGGACTATCTTAGTCACAAAATTCTTTCCCAAGTACGAATGATTGTTGTTACACTTTCATTCAAACAAACGACCAATATAATTTGTATAACGTATAGATGTAGAAATATGTGCATAAACGATATATCTGTTTTTATGCAAGTATTATAGAAAGTACAGAAAGATTCTTTGCTCATAACAACCCGAGCAACTTCTCGCGACTCAAGCTTTATGCGAAGTTACATCTATAGAGCAAAAGAATTTCTTGAACTTTTTCAAATTTCCGCTTGGCCTCCGATCCTCTGTGAATGAGATTCATAAAGTGTGCGTCTTCGTGTAAAAAAAAAGAAAGTATAGAAGTCAAATATCTATTTTCGAAATGACTCCTACGGTGTGGGCTCAAAACTTTTCGGCTAAAACAGATTTGAAAAAAAAAAAGAAAACAAAAACCAACAAACGGGACCAACTTTTTTTCTGGTACAGATATGTGCATTGATGCAAATTGTTACCGCAATGCGTGTATCTTTTTTCATAGTAGAGAAGATGATATTTATTTCAAGACCCCGATAATGGCCAGTCTTCCCCAGTGTGGAACAAAACCACAGATATTGCCTCTGCCATTCGACCGCAACCATGAGATATAACGTTTGATTAGCAGTGAACGCAGTTATTTTCTGTATAAAATAGTCGAATAAGAGTTCACGAATGGATGAACCTATAGCACCCACTTATCGGAGTTCCATATATAACGTACCCAACTGTGGTCGCGAACTACCAACCGTATATATACGTGGAACTGGATAATTCCGAATTTCAGGGTATAGTCACGTTCAGAGTATATCTTCGGTTATAATTCGTTAGAGTTTCTTCGTATCAATGTACCTGAACCGGGGTCTCCCTGATAATGACGGAAAACCACGCGTCGTCTTGTTTGTTGACATACGTTGACACCCTCTCTCTTAGCATTTAACACGCTCTAGAAAAACATGTTCGAAATCCACAACGGTTTGCCCCTTACCGTAGTACTTTCCACTAATTTGCCAACAATAAGAGTGATCGCTGTTAATTTATGAACGGGGTACTCGATGTTTACGTTACCATCCGGTTGCATCGAGAGTGAGAAGGGTGAGCTTGGAAACTGGGCTAACCGCGTTATCGAAATGTCCAGTGATAATTAATCGCCCATCGTGACAAAATCGAACGACACAGGAATTTAATCCATTTGCGTGTTACGCGTGCTTTCGACATAATCGTAGAAAGGGGCTAGCGTTCACTCAGGAAAACGTTGAGCACTCCTATTTCACGTTCGCCCAAATATTCGATCTCCAAAATGAATTTTACCGATGGAAGGGGTATCAAATTTCGGAAAATTTGTTCCAACGCGAATCCCACTCCATCGCTATGAATTTTAATGATTCATTATTCACGAGAGGTACCTCTATCTTTTTGAAGCATCCGTGACACATAATCCCTTTGATGAAAGCTATATGGCATCACCTAGCTATAAAAACACGATAATCCGATTTACAGGTGTGTACACGTCTGATGGAAATGGAAATACAAAACCGTGATCAAATTCATTCCGTCAACCATTGACGCGACTGGAACGCTTCCACGAAGATCGCTAAGCCGTTGAATCGATTGATAGAAGTTTTTTTATTTGGAAGCTCATCATAATCAGATACCTAAAAAGTTCTGCGCTAAGACCTCTAATAGAATATTCGATAGAGAAGATAATATCGAATATCATGTATCATAATGTAATGCGACATCGCTCTTTGAAGTAGAGTTCAATGGAAAAAGCTCTTTTGTTTGCAATATCCTGGCTGCGATTTTCCTCTGTAGTTTATGCATTAAAACGAGAACGAAGTGGAGGAAAAGTGCGTTGGTGAAGTATGGAAAAAGGTTTTTTCGTCAGTGAGACGAAAGTCCTCGTGCAAACTGCATTGAAACTTTGCGTCCTTCCTCTCACCGGATTTCATGGTCCACCGTATCTCCCCCTCTCGCGTGGTCACCTAATTACCTCCGGCGCGACTTTCTTCACTCCCATAGGATCAGCAAAAAGTCCGGAAACTTGTAGTTCGAGGTACCACATGGCATCCTAGGTGATGAGTCCTTTATACGCTGTATGGCCAGCAGATTGAAAACTCTGGGACTTTTTGTTCTTCGAGTAAGGCGAATCCGTGTGGAATGAAGTGAATTTGTGAACGACGGTAGGGGAAACACGCAGTCACCATGCGAGGGTCCGACGAACCCTCGTATGTTAAGCAGCGTTGACCCGGACCAATACTTGGCTAACCGCTCAACCTCGTACTGACTTGAGCATAGACCACGAAGCCGGAGGGGTTGTTTAACTGAGTTACCGATATTCTCCTTAAACGTGGCTCGCAAGGAACATCACTTTGGTGCGGTAGAAGCTTAAAAACTATCGGATATGTATTTCTGTCATCAGCAAAAAACCAGTTTCAAGATATAAAAGTAACCTGAGGATATGGAATACGAACGACTAATTTTGAAATTTTGCCGATAATAGAAATAGAAATTATTCTAATGCAGAATTATCAAAAATCTAAGCTATTTAATTAAATGTAGAATTATTCGATTAAACGTATTAGTTAATTTGTGACTTATAAAATAATGATTGAATTAATGCACGCGATTAAATTAAATTGACTTATATTTAGTTCACGTGCCACCTTCATGTTTAATATAGAAAAATTCACGAATAAATGAAGAGAAATAAAATAACAATTTAAAAAATAAATAGAACAAATAGCGTCGATGCGTACTCGTCGGATTAGAACGTGGAGAAAGTTTAAAACCACATTGGTGGCACACCTTGCGAAGAGTTAGCGAAACGCATTTCTCTCCGGTTAGAATTTATAGCGGCATTGGCGAAGGGCCAGCGTAACCCACTTCGCTGCTACGTAGCATCCATGAGCAAATTGCAAAGGGCCAAAGCATGGTATTAGACTGGAAAAACGGCATGTGGTAGTTTTCCCAGAAAAAAAGAGGAAATCATTCGAGATACAAAAAAATACTATTATTTCTTTTTTTTACTATTCTCGAAGTGACTATTCGATTTTTATTTTCACGCAAATGTCCGTTTTATGGATGAATTACGAGTTCCAGTTATTATTTAGGTTACATTATTCATGGACATTGCACATACAGAATATAATACTGTTCAATGAATTCTCTTTTGTAAATTATAACGTTTTCGTTCGAAATAATGTTGTCTTTCAAATAAATAAAAATGAGCGTTCAGATATGATACAACACATTGGAACTCATTGCATTTTTCGAAATTGTATTAATTTCGTTCTTCGTAGATTTAACGATATAAATTATCTTTATCACTTACTATCTTTTTCCAATGGATTTTTCATCGCACCATGCAGAGTTTTACAAATCCTTCCCAAGCAGTTCTACTCCACCCTAGTCTCCTTGAATTTACTCCACTATGGCCTCAAAGCCACCAAAGGGATAGGAAAACCTATCAAAATAGTCTGCCAATACTGGAGCTTGCATTTTATTGCCCATAAATTTCAGTTGTATCAACGACTGAGAAAAATAGCCTTTTGCCCAAAAATCAGCACCCAAGAGCGGATGTCTAAGCCATCGTCTATCCAAATATCATCCACCAAAACCTCGCATGTAGGATCATTACAATCGCTCCCTACCACCCACTACAGCAGCTGTTTTCAACATTGTGGTTGAACATCGATCTTTTGATATATTACCCCTCCCTTGTTCCGGCGGAATTTCAAAAAGCCCCCCCCCCCCCCCCCCCCCCCAGTTCTTATAACGTTTTTGTAAATAAGATTTCACGCCCTTTGGTCGTTATTCAGGAATACAAGAAGAATCAAATAACATCAGCCGTCTGATGGGGATTATCTCAAGCCGATTAATCTCAGTTTTACCCAGCCAACTATAAACGTAAGCCATACGATACCGTATAAATCCGTATAGCCGCGATGTAAGACTGGTACGTAAGTTGCCGGATTAAGACCCACATGATTTGTGGGTCTTGTGTACCTAGAAAAGGATTAACGTGTCTTACTGAATCTGCCCATTTCAGGATTTCGATGTTCCATTGAATCAGGCGCGACTTCATTGTCATGGTTGAATACCTTACGACTTTGTTATGTCCTCGAACTATCGCTTGTATCGACTTGAATGTTTTATTCGACCCCAGACATCCAGGACGACATCGAATACACTCGTGCAGTTTTTATTAATGCATCCTCCCAAAGGAAAAGCTGATATAGCTATAATTCTCAGTAACAATACGTTCTGAGCCTTTGGACAGTGAGCCACAAGGATCTCCCGATTGGCCAAGTACTCCAGCTATGTGCTAGTCGGATATCAAAGTTCCCTCATGGGAACTACCCTCAACCACACTCGCCTATCTACACTGAAGTGATTTAGAGTTTTTGTTTACCCATTGGGATAAAAAGACTGAAGGATGGAAAGTTGTTATTTTCACTGAGTACGGTCTCTTATCGCTATCATTATCAGGACTCCAAGACCATTAAGAGACACTTAAGTTTGCCGAGACGACCCTAATGATGGAACAACAATCAAAGTTTTTTTTTTCTCTTTGTTCGGATATAAGATTTAAAAAAAGGGTTTCGGTGTTATCTGTGCAATCATTAACACGACTTAATTATTACGTTTATAATATTTCATTATTATACAGCGGTTAAGACGGTCGTAAAAGTTTATAGGAGTTTATAGCTCGGCTATAGTACCTCGTTAAATCTCATACGTGAATAACAGATGATACTGTATATAGATATTGGTCATATTTCTTCTTTCAGAGTTAACCATGAGATATCGTGATTTCATAATCGTAAACTTAGTGGGGCGCAAGTATAATTACACTGTTAAATTAGCAATTGATGTATCTGACGTGTCTTGGCCCCAGATGTCGGATAAGACCGTAGAGAGCAGTTTCCAGTTCAGGAATAATTACCAACGACTTGTAACCGGAATAGGTGATATTCGTCTCTCGGCTAACCGAGGATGGTCGTGATAGTTTGTACCCGACCAACCATTGCGTATCTAAATCCTCCTAGCCCGCTAAATTTATCAAATTTATACGTCTTATCGATAAGTTGGTGCTTTATTGCACGATCAAACCGTCCCACCGGAGGCGAGCAAAGTTCGATCGCGATTATACAAAGATGTCTGATTCAAAGATTATTACTGGTAGTAGCGTCGTCAAAGTATTCATACGAGATTTGTAGATAAATGAGAAACGTTTAGACGTCTTCTTCAGGGCTAGAAGTTTGCTGGTGATGTTTTTTGGATTTAAGAACGTCAAGAATTTATTTGCGATCGAGTTAAAGCGAATTTAAAGCGGACGAATTTTTTTCCCGTGATTTCCACCCGTTTGACTGAACAGACAGGTCCCTTCAGTTTCCCTTCACTTGAAGGTAGAAGACTTTCTTGTTCTCAGCTATTATGCTATGGCAAGCTGTCTCGTTTGTCTTAATCTCCTTTATTTGATCAGCCAGTCTTTGTCCGTGCAGCCATTCATCTGAACGAATTGCTTGTACAATAGGGTTCACACTTCTTTTCATCATCAGTGTGATGAATGATTTTCGACCGACAGACTATTCTTTGTAAATTTACGTCAATAATTTTCCAATATCAAATACAAGCTGAGCGTGTATCATCTGATAGATTTTAGCTGGATAGTCATCGAGTAACAAAAATATAACTGCGTTCAAAAAACGACGCTTTTCTCGCGTTTGTCCAAAATGGGCTTCCCCCTTATTGGCTACGTCAATGATTTCAGCGCTTGTTTCCAAAATTGGGTTAGGAGGTTCAATATATAATTCTTCGTTACGAGAGTACGTTTTTATCAGGCTTTTTCGATTTTCCGAAAATAGAATCTCCGTCATCCAAGTTTGTCAACGATTTCAAATTTCTGGGGGCAACTTGATACTTTTGCCCTCTAGCGCATTGAGATCGTCCCCTAATAGATGGGAAATTTCTTCCTCCATGATTACTACGTTTGAATTTTCATCGAGCGTTTGCTCGTTCTATGCAATATCTTTCGTGATTAGTACTCGAAAGTCATCTTTCGTAACAAACTTCTTATCTGATGCACGAATTTTCCTTTTTGGAATTTGTAACTAATAACAATCCTACGCTCTTATAGATACGACTGAACTCATTATTCGTTTCCCCTTGTTGGAGGGTGAAACTCGTGTGAAGCTTGCCATCTGTTTTTCGCGTGAAAAATACAGTTACATTTAAATTTCCATTCGTCTGTTTGGTTTCTCATATAGCGAGACATAGCTCGAATGGAACTTGCGTACTGTTTCTCGTATGGCAGAAACAGGTGTACACGAATCCTCGTTCACGTCGAACTACCTGAGCATTCATCCATCGAAGGTCTTTCCATTTTATCCTCCTCGTGTTTCTCAGATATGAAAACGTTGAGCAATGCTGCAAGGTTATCCAACGGCATTTGCATTTTTCGCAATTCCACCTCGGTGTTCGAGTTCCCCCTTTTTTCGTTCTCTTAAAGGGAATCGAGAAAGCTTTCTCTATGCACCTTATTACGCGAATTTAAATATACTTTCTAATTGTTTTTTGCACGATGGATATTTTTGTGTGAATTTGTTGAGTACAGCGAAACGATATCAAGAGAACAAAAACACATGCAAGGCAATAACAGACATGGCAAACGCAATAGATACTGAAAATGAAAAATTTGAAAATCTTAACGTTGCGAAAGTGAGCATAGCTGAAACTAATATCAGTGATCATCGAGAATGATACGTCACGGTATAAGCACTCATATCCGAAGACGCCTCGGGTGAAACACGAATTTGATAAAAACTCTGCTGATCCTGACGTTTCTTACGAATTCGATCATCACATCGGTTACCAGAGGAAAGCGCTCTACGATTCATAATGTTCGCAAATAAATTCTCGACGTTCTTGAACCGAAAAAACGTCACTTGCAAACTTCTAGCTCTGAAGAAGACATCTAAACGTTTCTCCATTTATCTACAAATCTCGTATGAATACTTTACGAATGACGATTCAATTTGTCTACTAAGCTTGTATAAATACTTTACATACGATGATTCGATTTATCTACAAATATTCTATGAATATTTTGCATACCGTCAAATAACAGTAAATTTCATCATTTCTATTTTGATTAATTACTTTTTATAATTACAATTACTGTGACATAACAGTCAATTTCATAATTTTTAGTTTGATCAATTACTTTTATTAATTACGTTACTAAGCCCGAATTAAATTCGTAGAGAACATGTAACTTGTTTCACATATTTATACCTGTGTGTCCCAGTGCTCATGATTTTCGAATAGATTTTTCTCGCGAAAACGCAAGTTTCTTACGCATTGCAGAGGACAATTCAGAAACTTTTTTTTTTATTGCTCGACAAGTCCTTTAAAAAGTCTTGCTCTACCAATTCATAAAAAATGCGATATACTTTTAAAGACACTTTCGATGCACTTAAAACATGAAAAAATTTCGCACTTATTTTTGTTTGGGTTTGTTTCGATGTGGGTGCAGATTGCAGTGTATGGAAATATCGTGTGCGATTTCCTAAAGCTCTTATTGCGAACTTATTTGCGAACGACTACATCCCACTTGCGAGCTAAGAATTATGAGAATGTTGACAGTGCGCTTGGCGATCGATCGAAGGGCTTTTTTCCTTCCGTCGCACACTTTACTTTCCGCTTAACCGCAGTGGAAAAAAACTGATTGGCGGACCTTTTCCTTGTTGACTGTACTTTATGGATACTATCTCGAGACTTTTTATAGCCTTATATATACACACGTGGACACATATATATTCTCATCATTAGGAGGTTTGCGAAAGTGCCACCCAAAATAACGACACCGACGCACAGGAGTTATCCTGATAGCTAAATCACAACGGATCTATTATATGTGGGAGTTAATCGAAAATAGACGATGTGATGGAGAAATCGACGAAATTGTTCATTAAAAAAGAATCGAGATTCCTCAACGCCCTTCAAATGATAGAACAGGGATTGTTCACTACAGCGGCATTTGTTTGAAATAATAAATATCATAAGACACATTTAAAATATCAATTGGACATTTTTTCGTACATAAAAAGGTATATGACACATTTAATTAAAAAATGTAAAGAGACGTAAATTGAGGCAGTAAAGATGTAAACAAATGTAAATTTTTACAGCACACCCTTAAATTTTAATCTGTGTATACAATTGAATGCATTGTATGGGAAAGTGTTGTTTATTATAAAAAAACGATACAAAAATCATAAATCAACGTAAAAAATTAATTTTAAAGAAATGCATATATATGAATAATAAATTCAACCCTTCTTTGGTAGCGATCTTTGACACCAATGACGCTCTCGATTTAATTTAATTAAACTACACCTATGCTCAAGATGCTCCAAAATATTTTTTTCCACGCTGCTCTATATGATTATCCAAAATTTTTTTTTTCCTCGCTGCTCTTTGACGAATGGCACGCATTATATTGCATGCCACTAGTCAAAGCGTACATGGGGTAGGAAAGTACCGACTATCGAGTACCCTTTGTATTTACCTTTAATTACGCGATGCAAAATGACTTTTTAAGTGCACCAACAAGTTATTACTCACGGAGTAGTATCCATTGCATAGTTCAGACATATTGTTTGGGCCTCATTATCCAGTAGCGTTGATGAGCGATCTTGCCCTATCATGACGGCTTAATGGACCTTCATAACGCGTCAGCTTCTGGTCGACAGACAAATCTCCGTCGACAGAAGGTAAAGCGATTTCCGAGGTGTTTACTCGAACAATTTGAGCAGGTAATTGGTCAGCGATTTCGTGTTCTTGATCCCTCCTTCCCACACCGATTTAACTCGAACCTCTGAAAGCCGATTATAGGACACTAATTTGAAAATACCACCGTTACCAACGTCCATCGACCAAAGCTTGACAAACGACATTTTTTAAAGGTCCATTGCATTTTCGTTGCTCTAATCGCTTCTCACAAATAGTTAAGGTGTCGGATATATGGTCCATTGAAAAATGAGACTTTGTGGGATTTTTATTCGGAATTAACGGATGAGCACTTGGAACAAGAGAAAATGCTTTCTTCAATTTCTTGAAATGTACAGACGCTTGTCGACAATATGGTTTACTTCGCAGAATGATATAATTGTGAAATAAACAATGTCTTTTTTCGCAAAAAAGATCACCTCGGGTTTATTTATGAAAATAAAAATAACACAAACATTGTACAAAAAGTAAGTTAGAGCTGTCTCCTTTTTGGAAATGATTGTTTCAAATGATTTTACAGGCTTGATCCGGTAAGATAAAAGAGAGGCTGATAAAACCCCCTTGAGCACCCACCGCTTTCCTGGCATGTACACCCTCGTTTTCTCTTGCATCGAAGTAAAATTGGCCATGGAAAACTTTCCGAAATTTTGTCCCTCTCGGTGTTTCCCGGCTGTCGCGAAACTTGTTCCCTTCGTTAAAACGAGTCTAATTAGAACAGCGGAGTGGTTGAAACGTAGCGTACGTGTCGAACCGAGGCTAACATCGAAAGCTTCTCTGTCTCTCCTCTCCGCTGGGTGTAATAACGAAACGAGTCGGAATATATGCGGTATCAAGATATTCACAATCTTACCGTGAATTCGAAGAGCATCCCTCCCGAGTATGTCGCACGCTTCGCTGCATCGGCCGTCGTTTGCGCCACACTGAGCGAAAAAGTAAATGAAAAAGAATTAGGGAAATCTGGAGCGAGAAATTTTTGGGTCGCCAAAATTGAGGAAGTGATAGCCGTGGTTGGCGGATAAACGCTGCATTTTAATTAAATACTTTTCAGTAGAAATAAATTTATGATTCTCCGATAAAATCTGAATGACCATTTTAATGAGATTAATTTTTTTTTAAACACTTATTCGAGCTTCAAAAACTCCTCGTTCTAACGTTAAAAGATTCATTAATTTTGCCATATTTTTTAGTCGGAACGATATATTTCTGATTTTTTTATGAATATATTGAATTTTATACATTTTGTTTACAGCTGCACCGTCTTGAAAAACATATTTTCGAAAAACACGAATTTTCAGTTTTTATGACAGTTTTGTCGTTTTAATCATAAGTATCATTTATCTTGCACTTCCTGTATATACGTTGGACCTTTCTCTCTAATTTGTGTTGGCCCCAGCGACCAACGATTTTTGAACATTTTTACAGTGGTTTTATCCCTTAACTATATCTTCTGTATCTGTCGCTGCAGTGCTCTCTTTGAGTACGTATACATAGCCGAAAGAGCTACGTACCAAGTAGAGCTACTATGATACTATACGATAGGCACACGAATAATCCAGAATATACATATATATGCAAGCAACAGCTTTATTTTTTGTCGACGTCGGAGCCCCGAGGATCGTTGACACTTTAGCTTCGCACACGCGTTAGTTGCTCTTTCTCGCCGAAACCTCTGACGTCGGGTACACTTTACAACTACGAGCTCAGTTTTTCGCTTCGAGCATTCGCCCAGAAAAATTTCCATTTCCGCTTCCTCGCTCGCTTTCGCGACTTCCTGTCGAAAAATTTGGCAAAAAAGATATTTCATACGAAAAATTGTCGCAGCTGGGGTAATTTTTTAATCGCGTTTTACATCGACCAAAGCTGGGTCCTGGCACCTCAGTGTTTCCTTTTGTGAGATGACTTTCGGATATTGAACTATAAAAAATTAATTAACAAAAAAACCCAAAGCTACGTCACAAAGATTCTGAGTCTTTATTTGCGACTGAGGTACTGAAACGCTAACGGATATTTTAACGTCAAGCTCGTACTCGCCGAATGGGAGGCCAACTAGGCCGGAAATTTGGCAACGGTCAGGTGTACCAGCGACGAAAATATGCAATAAATCCGGAAGAAAATAACTCGCTCTTTTACTTCAAAGTTGGCAAAAAGTTCTCAGATAATGAGACTTTTCTGTGATGCAAAAAATGTTGGCTTCCCTCAAAGTAAACAGGGAAACAGAAGAACAAGCTGACGAGAAAATGTCGCATTCTCTCAAAGTGAACAGGAGAACTCGTGCGTCTGTAAGAAATCATTATTTTCCAAAGTTGCATTCCCTAGGATAGAGTATAAAAAAATGTCGCACTGTCTGTATTAATAACGCCGTTTTATTTATTTCCTAACACGAAACTCGTATTTTGAAAAAATTCCTAAACAGATCGAATAAAACTGCGTGAACTTTTGATGCCTTAAATACCGAGCTTTCGATCATCTTCATTTTGGTGTTTCCATTGCATATCGTGATTACGATTATCCATTCATATCGGTCTATTTTCTGCGCTTGAAAATTTCACGTATGAACGAAGTATCAGCTTCATGAAGTCTGAGGACGTTGTCAGAGGATATATTTCTCAATCTGTTTCATAAAAGGAGTATTGGGAGCGAATGTGTTCTCTACTCTTTTGCACAATTTGATATATGACAACGAACGTGCGTTAAAGGTACGAGGCGCGAATTACAACGAGCTCTGTGCCTATGTCGGCAACACATGGCGTTCTTCCTTCCATCCTCTTTTTCGTTCCTCACTTCCTCTTTCTTTACCTTGGATAACACGAAATAAATTGTTCCTCCAAGACGTACGAGATAGGTGCAATCGTTTCCGGTGAAGCTGTGCGAAGAATTCGCTTTGACCACTGACGAGTTATAAGAAAGAAGAAAACGGGACGAAGGAAGGAGTGCATGGTGAGAGGAAGATCGTCAGAGGGTTGTATCACGGAAAACCTCACAGGTTTACTTCCGAGTACACAACTAAGATGAATAATAGGATTCACTCGTTTTCCTTCCGCTACCCCCTTTGCTTCTCTTCCTTTATACTCGCTATTCCATTTTCTACCGTTTTCAGCTTTGCCTTCCACATCTGCAGCTTTAGGGTTCCCTGATATCTGAAAGGCAGTTACACAACTGGTGGAAAAATGATCGGTTATTCGGGGCACCCTTAAGATAACGGTAATGAAGTCGCGCAAATCCGTGACCGCGATATAGAAAATATTTCTCTGCTTCCCCCATCGCCGTCTCCCTCTTTCTCTTTCTCTCTCTCTCACTTACTCTTTCTGACTCTGTATCGCACAGAAGCTAAAAGCGTTTTGAACGTTATTCACGCTACGAGATACCCGTTCTCCCGTATTCAACATTTTCCACATCGCCGAATGCGCGGGGTGCGGCTTTGCTTTATTGCTTTAAAGAGGAGAGATCACCGAAGCTCGGATGAGTCTTGAGTGGTGAAAAGCTTTAAGGGACCGCGTACATCCTCGAGCAGGGCCAATTGGAACAAAGGTGGATACGTTTTACCCGTGAATTCCTTGCCAATTCTCATTACTCGAGAGGCTCATTTGTAATGTCGGAATGAGGTGTATTCTCGTATGAGACTCATCAAGAATACAACCGGATATGAGACGAAAAAAATGCACAGGAACAAATAAGGGATAGTCTGAGAGATATCAAAAACGCAATACTCCCTAAAGTGACGTAATTCCCAAAAGTCGTATCCTAAAAACGGTGACGCGTTTCCCAAACGTCAGTCCGCGATTTATTATTTGTCAATTATATTCAATTATTGTTAAAGGATAATTCAATTATTTATGTTGAATTGAGTGTTATTATATTCAATTAAAATTAAATTTCAAAAGAACTGCAGTTGTAATTGTTATTGAAATTCAATTGCAATATATAATTTGTAATCGCATTGTTATGTCCAATTAAATTAATTTATTAATTTAATGAAATATATTAATGCAATTAATGCAATGTATTATTACATCCCAATTAAAATTCGATTTTAATTGAACCCTAATTCAATTGTAGTTGAAATTCAATCACAATGTATCATTTGCAATCATAATTGAATCCATGATTATAAATGATGAAAACTGTCAACCATATTTTCCTTCAAAAGAGTTACTATTTTTGACACTGGAGTATTCCTAGCCTCTTTCATTTGCAATTCGCATTTGGCTGGACTTCTTTCCTAACGAACTCCGCTATGTCGGAAAAAAAAGTTACAATACTGTTTCACAAATAGCTGAAGCCCAGTGACGCTTTTTCTCGTAATGCGGCGCTCCCGTTACAGAGGGAAAGCTCGATTGGAAGGGAAGGGACGTTGGCTCTGAGATTTCCAAGTAGTAGTAACAGCTTGCGGTCAGACATGTTGGCTTATTACAGTCGAGCGAATCCCGTGGCCCCAAATCGTACCGACGTGACCACAAGTTCACCACTTCTGGTGCAGGAGCAGCAACGCCGGCTGCGTTCAGGCTCTTTATCCTCGTTGTCACACTACGACCAGTTTATTCCTGAGCGTCACGTCGAGCACTATCCAGCTCCTTTCTCCTTCCCTTCTCTCCCTCTCCCTCGCTTCACAGCATCCTTTGTGACGCGAAAACAGTGATCCTCCATTGATCAACGTCGGAATTGGGGAATATTTGCAATCACCAGCACGATATCAAAATCCCAGAAAAATACCTATTGCTATTTGCACAGTGCAATGTTGTAAACAACATAATTTTTTGGGACACTTCTGTTACGAACCGGAAATTACGGTTTTAACAGAAAACAATATAAAGGAATAAGTGATGCGATTGAAAAAAACGTTTTGGGCATCTATGTGTATGTGCATAAGAAAAGTTTTGCACCAAACGTTATTTGTAATAATGATAATAAAAATAATCATGAGGAAATATGTCATTAAAATGTTATGACCGATTATTGAACGTGAGGATAAATTCTTTTTCTTTATACGAATAAGGTAAGCTTGGCTAAGATTTGACCCAGCGTTTTTTTGTTATTGCGTATCAATAATAAGGACTGTGGTTCAATAATTAAGTATCCCCAAGAAATAAAACGAGCTCAGTAAACATAGTCCAAATTCAAATGTCAAATGTCAAATATTTTTCTCCGGTGAAAAAAAAAGTTTGAAGCGTGAGAAAGAATCGATGTAATTTTTGTTTTTTTTTTTTTTTTGTTATGTTATCTCAACGGGATTCAATTCTCGTATTTCCATTCCCCAACTGTTCGCCCAACTTAGTTTTCTCGCTCGAGGAAATGAGCACGTGGAAACGTCAATCTCGAAGCTTCCAATCGATTATTTGAACACAAGATGAGACGACGTTTACCACGGCCGTACGCCTGTACCGTGTTCTAAATCCTCCACAGGAGGTTAGCCGTCGACAGAAAAGGCACGAAGAAAATTCCACCTCGTAGTGGTGGAGTTCGAGACCGATCGGTGAACACCCGTGCACGTATCTCGTTCGGACACTCCTCTCCAGCTTGATTCTCCGGCGGTCGTTCTCTCGATGCGAGAAAACCATTGACCTCGAATAACCCTGACGGCTTAGCGCAATAACCCCCCAGCAACGTTCAGCCTTCAGCTTCGATCGGCTGTGACTGCCGGAGACAGGAAGAGAGGGAAAAAAAATGGTCCGAAGGATCGAGCGGGAAATAGCGAGGGTGAAAGGACGACATACCCCAAAACGCGATTGTAGAATCTTATGGTCGTATCTCCATCCCGGTAGTGGGAAAATAAATACCGTTAGTCTTTTTCTCTTAACATTTGGCAATCTGAATTATTTCGGATTATCCGATTTGTTCAAGCTTTGATGGACCTAAATATTTCATTTTACAAAACAAGATGGCCTATTGTTAAGCCTGCTCGATTTTATTTGGGATATAAAATACACACACCACTGTTACGACAATTTTTCCTACATTTAATATGCAAGAATTTAGAGAAAAAACTAGTGGAATCAATTTTTCTAAATAAATCGTATTCAATGTTCATTAAGGCGAGGTTGCATGGATGTTCTCGTCCTCCAACTCCTGCCTGTGACAGTACGTAAGATACTTGGCCCATGTAAGGTCCATCTTATTTGTTTTTAAGTACAAAAAAAATCTATGAATGTTAAAATAAAACCAAAATGTTGATTTAATAATCTATTCAATAATCAACGTAATAATAATAACTTTGGTTCAGAAAACAATGTTTACTATTAACTGTAAGCTTTTTGTAAAAAAGCGTCTTCTGGGCCTTATTCAGACCACTGTTCCTAATAAAGCCATACCCGTTTGCAACTTCGTACAAAAGAAATTGAAAAAATATATAATCTTCAATGTTAAACTTAATTTTTGATAACAACATGTATAGTACTGATAAACCACTACATATAATTAGAATAAAGATTCACTAAGTAATATTGAAAACATTTTTTGTTTTCGAAAGTTTTTGTACGTCGAAATTGAATAAACGCCTACGTGCGATCGCACGCGCTGCCTTCTATCGACTGCTAATTTGTTTGGGTTTGCCACAGCGCGATACTTCCTAAGGCAATTGCGGCCATTCTTAGTTAAACACTCGACGATGAGAGATCAATTCGTTTGACTTTGTAGTTTTGGATATTTCAAGAGTGGGCTTTATTAAGCACTGGGCCTTACATGGGTCAGGCACCTTATTTACGGGTCTATCCACGGGCCCAAAAAATATTCTCGCGACAGAGAATCATGTCGGACATGTCGATGGAAAAAAAGGTAACGCCGCTGTACGTAGGGTGGAAATGGAAAGAGCTTGATCCGAAGGATACGTAAGTCACAGAAGGGCGAAAGCCGAAAAGGAGTGTCAAAGTTACGACGGTCTGAAGAAATCCGAATTTCAAGGAATCGACGAAACGGTACGCATCACGGGAATTCCCTTACGTGTACACATCTCCATGACTACAGTAACTTGTGGCGGGGGGTGGAACATCTAGCATCCTTGTGGTTCGCATGAAAGTGGCTACCCTTAGAAAACATAAGATAATATCTAGGAGCACCATCGGAATATATTTCCAAAGTATACTGTCGTCAGTCATACGTGTATATTTCTTTATATACACGTCACTTTGGCGACACTTAAAAAAAGCTCCACAAGAGTCTTCCACTTCCCGAAAACGACATCTGGAAAAACTGTCACGTTCGAGAGTCACCCTTACCTCGAACAGGAATGACAGTCAGAATATTGTGGAATCCTCCGCCACTTTTTGGCATGGTTTTCTTTCATCCCAGCATACTCGAACTGACACTCACACATTTATTAAAAGGACAGACCGGGAAAAAGAATGACTGGGAATAAATATTGATTCGACGAAACGAGAGAATTGGTACGTTGCCGAACAGCGTCGTATAAAGAGAAAACCGAAAGTGGGACGATCAAAGATCAAATAGGAAATAAAAACACTCTCCTCAAAGCACTTCCGGGATAACCGGACCTTCGAAAATGGGGATGGAAAATTGGCGACGAATGCTGGTTAATAAGTTATCCAAGCGAAGATAAAATGTGTGAATTGTTTCCTCGAGGAATCGTAATTGAAGATTGCAACAGTGGAATGATGAAGTAGATTCGCGAAGGGACCAACCGTCTCTGTTATTTCGGAGGACTTTATATACGATCGTGATAAAGATGGGAAAACTTTTGAAGCTTGGTACAATGGGAGATGAAACGCTTTCGGTACCTACAGCGGAAGCTCTCAGGGGCTGATAGCAAAATGATTTTTGGCAGGTTGCCGAGTTGCCTCCGAAAATATAGACTAAACAGTGGGGCAGCATTGGCCATTCGCTCGGCTATTGGTAGCTCCTATAGAAAAAACAAACACATACTTGTATCTGTTATCTTATTGTGATAAGAATAATGGAGACGTTCATCCACTAGGACCTTCCCCAATAGCAGCTGCTTTATTTTTTCAAGTTATCATCACGGCATCACTCGTAAATACGTTCTTATATAAGTCAACATGTATCGAACAATGAAGAATTGATATATGCTGTATGAATTTGCCTACTTTGCCCGAATCCATCATTTCGATGGGTTAAGAAAGTTCTTCGAAATCTTTATGTTCAGTTGTTAATAACATATTACTTCTATGATCATTATATGGATGCTATGATAAATACAATTTTCGTTCCACTTCCATAATGGAGATAAAGATTCAACTTGACAAGGGATGATGTCCGCAGTTTCTGAAGAACAATCTGGGTTAGTTGTATCTGACGCAAAATAATACCTTTATCCAAATATGAATCAGACGTATATACGAAATTCTAAAATCACCATCTTGTTTCCACGGCAGAAAGAAGTGTTATTACCCTTTTTTCGATTCAATGATGAATGAGCCAATAATTACAGTAGGTACAGTGGGTATGAGACTCGAGCTATTGGCAGCATGAGATTTCGATAGAATCAAACCGTCGCGTTTGCTGCCTTTGATCTAGTGCCGTCGGGGGAAATGGGGTAGAATCGAAGTGAGGACTGGCTTCTCAATAACGTACGTAATCTGAATAACGTAACACAATTTCACATTCAACCTGGGATCGGTATACTCTCGTCCTTTTTACTGACATTGACGTCATTATTTTCTGTAAAAACGTCGATCAGTATTTTTATTTCTATTAGAAGCGATGCACCATTAATTGTACGCAAGTGACAGTTTCGTATAAAAAAAACAATCATTACATCCCCATTATAGTCGATTAAGGTACCTGACCAATGTAAGGCCCAGTGCCTAATAAAGCTCACGTTTTAAATATCAAAAACTACAAAGTCAAACGGATTGAGCTCTCATCGTTGAGTATCTAATTTTGAATTACCACAATTGCCATTGCAACCGCCGCGCTATAGCGAACCCAAACAAATTTTCAGTTGATAGAAGGCAACGCGTGCGGTCGCACGTAGGCGTTTCTTAAATTACGACGTACAAAAACTTTCGAAAACAAAAAATGTTTTCAATATTAGTGAATAGTTATTCTAATTACATGTAATCGTTTATCAGCACTATACATGTTGTTATCAAAAATTAAGTTTAAAATTGAAGATTATATATTTTTTAAATTTCTTTTGTACGAAGTTACAACGGATATGGCCTTATTAGGAACAGTGGTATGAATGAGCCTCAGAAGACGCTTTGTAAAAAAAAGCTTATATTTAATAGTGAACATTGTTTTCTGAACCAAAATTATTATTAATACGTTGGTTATTGAATGAATGATTAAATAAACATTTTTCTTTTATTTCAACATTCATAGTTTTTTTGTACTTAAAAACAAATAAGATGGGCCTTACATGGATCAGTCACCTTACTCGAAAGCGAGGGTGTGTTTTTTTTTCAATTCCTGCTCCCAAATAGTTTTTGAATTTCGCATCTAGTCTGGACTTTCAAAATTTGACCCATTATTATTGAGAATTATCACTGGCTGATCGATATACGAACATACCCGGCAATATTTAACCAATATTCTCTAGCTATCAAAAAAACATGTATTTTCTTTGAGCGTACACGTGTGAGTCGAGAGAAACGAAACGTTCATTCATAAAATACGAAGTCGATATTTGTCTGACTCGGGGATAAATTGGCTATATGTGCGTCGTTTTTTGCTCGAACGTACGATCGATGTGCCGAATAACACGCGGGCTCCTCATAAGCACGTATACATCACGAACGCGAGAATCGCGACGGGGAAAACCCGAGAAACGTCGCGGAGGAGAGCTAAAACGAGATTATCTACGTGCCCCGGTTCGGCATTTGCCGGCGGAGTCGCGATAGGGATCCAGAGGTTTTCCCGAGAGGTGTCGTAAAACTGACTACACGAAAGAGCTTCAGATATCAACTCTTGTTTGCAAAAAGAGAGAAAAATAAGCAATGAGACGATGGAAAATAAGTCACGTGATCTGGGAGGGAAATATACGAGAAATAACGTGGGAGAAGGATACGATACACATTTTTTTATAGACCTTGAAAGCACGAGTTGTCCTCTCGGTCTCCATCTCCCTCCTACGCGATAAGGGATGATTCTCCTTGACACGATAGTTTGTCTCGATAAATTTCATTTTTTTTTCTTTTCCTTTCTTTTTTATTATTCATCGTACATATTTTCTTCAGGTTGTAAGTGCAGTGTGCATTCACGTTGGGTAGAAGGTAAGGTAATGGATGCACCAGGATATATCTCGAAACACGAATAACAAGATTTTAGATGGCGCACTGTCTCTCCATCTCGCCTTCGAATATATTATTCATGCGTTCTCCGTTTTGTGCCACGGGTTCACGGGGCTAAGATACAGCGACGAAAAAAAAAAAAAAAAAAAAAAAAAAAAAAGGCTTGGTACTCTCTCCCTAAAGTCAAGTGACGAGCCTCTATCACGAATCCATTCTGTCTAGGCTCCCACTTAACGTTTTAAATATTCACCGAGCTTTTTAGTGTGTGAAGCAGAAGAAGAAAAAAGTACACACACACACAAACATTTTCATGATCGAAGAATGAGGGAAAGAGAAAAAGAATGCCTATAGAAATCTACAGGACGGATCAACATTCAGGCGTTCAAGCTTTTTGACTGGTGGATCCACTCGAACAACAGCCAACAGAAACGGTATATATAGTGGCCAATGTTCGCTGTAAAAACGGTAAAAAAAATGACTGCTCCGACGTGCGATACACGCCCGGGAGGATGCTTCGACAGGGAGCAGATAAGGGGAAATTTATACGAGACCGTTGATGGGTGAAAACGGCCCGCCCACTTCCGCGCGCTTCTGCATTTTATGGATTTTTTTTTGTTGCCATCAACGTTAAGAGATCCGGCCAATTCGTCATGAATTGATTCGGCACTCGGATACAAGAGTAGACGTGACGGTCCTGTCAAGCGATTTCCTCCCAATGACAGTTTTATCATACTCGAAAGAACTGAGGGAACATTTTTCTACTACACCATGTACGATGGAAATATTAGAACAGGTATTACGTTATTTTCGATTAAACTTCTAATTTTAAGCAAATTTAATTTTTTTATGATAGGTTAATTTCTGAAATTCTATAAATCCTGGAAACTCCATTTTGAACTTGGACTCAAAGTCCAAGTTCATTGATTGAAAATTGGTATGTTCCGCGAGTTGGTTTTCTCGGGTTGAGATAAATTTGGAATAAAACGGGTATTTTCAAATTACAAAATTTCGTATTGATGTCTTCATGTGCAAATGCGGATCTATCTTTGATAGCGCTCTGATGTCATCTATCTAGAATCTATTATTATTAAATTCTAGATGCTAGAATCGAGTCTAAAAAACATCTTTAAAAGTTATCAGTGTTCGATGAGCCAAATAGGAGCCAATCTCTCCAAGTTGGAGTTTATGGAGTATGGCAACAATTGTAGTACCCAAGAGCCAGTTACAACCAACAAAAATTGCAATAAGTGCGTACCAACGATCCAATCAATTTCGCCCTTGTACAGAAACGGAAGTTTTAGGAATAGCGCTAACGTAGGTTTAACTCCCCGTGTTAACTAAGTGCATGGGAACATCATAGTTATTTCCTTGGCAAGCTTGATAGTCTTGTATGGTATACAAAAAGTTTCAAAGCTGACGGTCCTCGGTTATTTGGAGAAACAGAGGAGTACGGAACTTTCGAGCTATACAAGCTGAACGGCGTTCAACTCTAAAGCTCTTCCCATTGTTCGATACTCGCAAGCGCTTTCTCGTGTAACCACGGAAACCAACAAAGACTTGTGGCTTTACGAAACTGGTAAGAGAATTTAAAAAACGCTTTCTAGAATCTTTTTGCATGGAAATTGGCTGGTTTAGTTACTGCATCATATGGAGGATCCAGTGATAATGTTTTTTTTTCAGTCCTCACAAGTGTGCTATTCAATATTGACGATATTATTAACAATTACCCTCATTATTCCTTGCAAATGACGAAAAAAAGTATATTTTTTCTGATACTGCCTCAATATCGTAATCACCTTCGGATCTTGCGTTTGTTTAATTCCTCGCATATTTTGTCGAACATGGTGGTGTATTTTCGAACAAGAAACAACGTAAACCTGAAACTGGTAGCAGGCCTTACGCACCCATGTTTATCACGTTAATCCAAGTATATTACTTAATCTCTTCTCCCGCCAGAAATGCGGGTTTCACTGCCACCATCCAATAGCGAAAACTCTGCCACCCTTGTGCCCCTGTCTTCGCAGAAGCATACCTTCGGCTTTCTCAACGAGGAAGACAAATTTCCGGGCGAAAGGACATCAAGAGAATACGGGAAACAATAAATCAGTGGGTTTCAAATAAAACACACTAATCTGCGTAGGTGTATTTAGTGATACGTATATAGATGTATCCTCTTTCGCGTATGAAATTACGTAGACTTTTACCATGTGAAAACGAGGGGAAGACAGCCAAGCAACCGTCACGAAGGAATACGTTTTACCCCACGTAAAGTTTTAATCCAATTCTCCTCGTCTCTAAACTTCCATATTGCTGATTAAAACTCAAAATACTTCGGAAGTTTTCGTAATCATTCGGGACTCAATTGCAAACTGCATAACCGTGAAATTTATCAAGGCCGAAGGATGTCTCGGTAAACAACGCGGATAATAAAATTGTTCAACGTATAGTGTGACGACAGAAGTGGGAGAGAAAAGTGAAAATTACATCGTTTTTGAAGTCGAAGAGGGAAAATGTGGGGTGGCCCGAATGCCCCGAGGGATTTCGAGGCGGGTGTCCTAGCATGCTGGCTGATTGATGAACGAACCTAACTAGGTTAGGAATTGAGGGGAAAGCAGTGATGAGGTTCGTTCCTAAATTTGTTGTTTTTATACTCGACGCTATTTTCATGGAGATATCTGGACAAATATTTCGTTTCAGATATACTCGCAGACTTATATCTAGAAATATATTAAAAATAATATTCGGCAGAATACTTTAGTCTGAACAATTATATTTATCCAAGTATTTAATCAGTATTCCAGCAATTGGCCAAACGGCCATTCATTCAATTATTGGTTTAGAAGAAGTCCGCGCAACACGAGACATCGTTAGTACGAACCCACTGATTTGGATCGAACAAAAACAAGAATTTAAAAAGGCTAAATCTCGAATTCGTGCCACGGCAGATGCGCAGAATATTATCACCCGGGATACGCGAATCGGCACCAATCAAATGTTTCATTCAATTTCACTTTGCACTCGCAACGTCGAAAAAAAAAAATCATGGGAAACGCTACCGAAACTGACGAGTAACCAAATGAATTTCATAGTTGTCTGCAAACTTTTATATTGAATTGGATTGGAAATCCGGTCAGACTCGTCGCTAAAAAACGTTGGTGGAATAAAACCCTGGGGATTATACCTAGCGCTTCGCTTCCGTCGCATTGACTAGTATCCATGCACTCGCTCTATTTCTGCACTCAGCTATTTAGCTATTTGCGCGTGGAGAATATGTCGTCAAGTTCAACATTGAGCATGGTCAATCGTAATGGCGGGTTACTACATCGAACGACTGCCGTGTTCGATCGTGTGCTCATCATAACTACTTGCTGCGTACTATGGAAGCTTCTCTCTCTTTCTCCCCCCCTTTCGCTCCTCTGCGTCTGTCAATAACAGTTGTAACACATTTCAACGCGAAGCTCGAATTTGCGATTGCATTTGCCGATTGTAGAACCCTCGGGATTGTAAGTGAGACGTGCATTGAATGACCCACGAAACGTTGTTGAAAAAGCTGGCGTTATTTTTATTTTTTATTCTTCCAATATATTTTCGTAAATAAGTTTATTGTATCTTTCATTGGTAATTATGCAGATGGGGAACTCCGACCCAATTTTGGCATCAGCGTTGTTTTTTTTTTGTTATTAATTGCTTTAATTAGTCGCTACTAGTGTGTTTAGCACGCGGAAGTCGATATTTTTAATTATTTCCATGAGTTATGGGGTTTTGAAGTTTGGCGAAAGATGCAATAAAATTCAGCATTTGCGTATACTTTGACGAAATAAGCTGAATATTTTAACGAAATGAGCCTTCCAGGATATACCCAAAAAAATCCAAAAAAAACCTCATAACTTATGAAAATAATTAAGATTGTATCGGTTTGTTTGGGTTTAATAATTAAAAATGTCAGCCTCCGCCGGCTAAGTATCATTAGTGATGACTGATCAAAACAATTCATGACAAAAAAGAAAATCTCCCGTCAAAATTGGGGTGGAGCCCCACGCCTGCATAATTACCATTTTATTTTTTAAGCCATCGTGAAATAATTATAATGGAATCATCATTCAGCTTTCGATGGGTTTGTCGCCTATTGTGTATTGTCGCCACACTCAATTTTTTTTCGCTGAAATCGTGACTCTTGACCCACTCGAACTTTTCCGCGGAGTGAGCAACGATGCAGTGTTGTAGCGCCTCCCGCTCGACACTTGGTCTGAATTCTTCGATCGTCAATTACGAGAAGCACCACTTAACATCATTAGAAATCACCTGAGTCGGGTGTAAAGAAGTGGGAGGGTTCGTAACAATCGAAAAGTCCTCGTCTCTCTTCGCGAAAAAACCATTTTATGTCGTTCCTAATTATCGTATCATTTCCTCTCTCTCCCTCTCTCTCTCTGTCCCTCCTTCTGTTTCTCATTATCTCAACTCCCTTTTACCGTACAGTTCCAAAGCTGCTTTTCACGAATTCCTAATTACGGCCATTGGCAAAGTTCGAGATCTTTTTTCTTCAATTTCTCTGATCAAATTGCACGCTGGTGTCATTTTTTTTAAAAAGTACCAAAATATAAGATGGTAACGATCGATGCGAAGAGCGCAAGAGCGAAAATTACAAATATCGCATTTTCCGATTAATTAGTATGCAAAAGAGTTAATGCCATTTTAATTGGTTCCTGGAAAAAGCCAATGTACAAACACTGCTGTGAAATTCCATTAATGCAATCATAGGAAAAAAACCTTTTATACTCTTTTTCAATATCTCCGTCTCCCAATACTTCTCGCACTTTTTCCCAAAGCGTTCTTCAGTGGCATTTATTTGAAAGATTTACCGTTTTAAATCGTCCGTGTTTTTTGTAACCGTTCTTTTTCGGACTATCTGTACGTTTGCGAGAATTACGTGAAATTTATGCGGGTCAGTTTGCTTGAGCCGTGCGGTTGAGACCGTTGGGTAAATGGAGTGTCTTATCCTTTGAGTCAACCACCTACGCACAAAGTTGGGGCAGGCGGAATGAAGGAAAAGGTGAATAGAGAGACCCATATTAAACATTGTTGTTTTACTTTTGTTTAATTTCACCAGCGTCTGTTTTTTCAACGCTAAGTTTTTTTTTTTTTTTGAAAGTGCGAACCTCTCGAACGCTCGTACCTTTGACTTGCAAAAACAGGATATTTAATTGGAGGAAACAATATTTTACAAAAGAAAGAATTACAAAGGGATTCGAATAAATCGTAGATTGTAAACATGTTTAATGACTTTCCTTCTATTTTTATTCGGTAATTCCGCTTTCGTTGTTAATTATTCACGTCGTTTTCCCAACTCCTCGGCTGCTTTATCTTTCTAATTTCTATGAACTCACCTCTGCTCGGTAATTCTTTGTTTTCTCGCCTCTCTCTTCTCCCTCATCATCATTCTCTTTGCAGGATTTTCATTTTACTACAACCTTCTTCATCCATAACGCTCCATTAAAATTTTCATGAATTACCATGGTAACACTGTGGTCTTCTATGTATCGTTACCGCTCATGCAAACTTGGATACTTTGACTGACTGATGGAATTTTCAGATGTGTCATTACTCCTCGAGTGTACTTTGAACATTATTTTTGATGTGGACAAATTTGTTGGCTATTTGGTCAACTGTTATCAAGAAGAATAGTTTTGAAATGTTTTTGATTTTTTAGCAGTCAGTCAACGCGACAGAAAAATCCATCACTGAATCGTATAATCTTTTCATAGAAGTGTCGTTTAGAATGTAACCCCATATCGATGTTGGAAACAATCCTTTGAAAAATTTCACGACAGTCAACACCTCCTCGTAAAAAAAGAGAAAAAAAATAAGTCGCAAGGGTGAGCCTAGTAGAATGAAATCTAGTGGAAAGATGTCAAAGTGATATTTGAGGAAAACTATTCAACGATAGATGTGATAAATCTCGCGTTTTCATCCACCCTGAAAGTGTCGAAAAAACGTTGTCGGGTCTAGGTCGGACGTATATAAAAGTGATCGAAGTGGAGTTCCACGATAGAGTGCATTCATCGAGTAGACGCAGTCGTGGGTATATGAAGGGGGCCGGGGGGTGGAAGGGTTCCGGAAAGTTAAGCTTTGCTAAAAGGTCGACGGAATTTTCGGGGACCGGATATCGAATCGCCAACCATTGATCATGAAAGAAAGGAAGAGAGGATGGAGGAGGGCGACAGGATCGTACAGCGCACTGCCGGTTGACTATTCCCCAGAGAGAAGAGATAGCAACTGGAGAACGAAGCGTGAAAAATGAGAAGGACACTCGACTCCGTTACCCATCAATGCCGTAGGAACAAAAAGAAAAACAAAAATCGAGGGAACCTGCCCAATCCACTCATAGCTGCATCAATTGTTGTAAATCGTTGCGTTTTATTTCAGAAAAAAGATACATCGAAAGAAGAAGAATTGCAAGGCTATTCCTCACTCTTTTCGCGGTTCTTTCAATCTCGCTCTCCGGGATGACGTTTTATGTGCGTCACTCGAGGACACACTAAAATTCAACGATTCAGGAGAGTGGATAGGTTTTGGCGTGGAAGATTATTGAAAGAGCGCGTAAAATGTTTGATGCCAATCTATGCGAAGCGCGCAATAGATTTTTTGAAATTAGCTCTTCAAAGACATGACGTTCGAAATAATTCAACGCTTCATGAAAATATTGAGATCCTGAGAGGCAGCATTTACATATAAAAATTGAATTTAAATATCGGGCTTGTCTAATTTAAGTATAATCTGCAAACGGCTATTATGGAGTGGCAGGTTTCATGAACGTTAACAACTCAAAGATAGAACGCGCGTGCAACAATGCTGCTATTTGAAATCGCGTTCTCTTTTAGCATTCGGATGCAAATCAACGGTGTAGCCTTCGAGATGCAACTCTCGAATGTTTCGAGATTTTTTTTTTTTTGTTGATATTGAAATAAACTTGAAAAACTATTGCCAACTATCCCGGACTTACCCTACTATTGGCAGTGTTTTTGTTTTTCATCTTCAACAATAATATCTGCTAGATAGATTGTTTCGTTTTAATAATTCGAGAATCGAAAGGGCGTTTCGATTCGCATGATATTTATGCAAATAACGACCGGAAACGAAAAATCTCGCTTTGAATCGCAGCAGCGGAAAACGTACAGGAATTCTCCAGTGAATCGTGATCCCCGAGGCGAGAGCATCAACTACTGATGAAAATGGACTGTCCCTTCTCGCGTATTCAACGCCACGCTTCGTCGACGTGTCAAAATGCAACCCTTTGAGAGAGTATGTGGGCCCCTCATTTCGTCCTGTCTTTCGTGTTTTTTCGTTCTCCATTTTTTATTCAACTGTGTTCATCGAGATGAATGCAGTTGTTCCGAGCTGCCCGGTGAATTTCCACCGGAATGCAAAATTGATGCATCCACGAGGCATCGCGCCCAGTTGAGTCAACTATTCGACTCGATCTTCCGTGTAATATATTTCATGGTTGGTTGAGAGACTTTCAGTACCTCCATAATGGAACAACCCTTTCCCTGTCTATCTCTCTCACTCTCTCTCTCCTTTCCCCTCGTAGTCGACGAAAAAGTGGAAAATTATGACAACACTGGAAACTTTCACTCGTGGCATCGAACACCATTATTGCCCAGTGTTTGAATAGAAAACACCACAAAAATCTTCTACTTAACTTCCAATTTCAACTTCCAATTCGAGAAACTGTATAAAATGATAAAAAAATCATTTTGATGTTTATTCGTACGTTCATTTAGAAAGTTGCATACGAAAATTTCATAGGAAAATATTAAGAAAAAACAATAGAAGATTTTATTATTTATTAATAATAAATAATAATTTACCGTTAATATTTATTATTGATTAAGATTTATTATTTATTGATAACAAATAATAAAAGATGTTACGGGTCGCGGGTGTGAATCCCAGTCGCGTGCATTTCGTCGTAAAATGATTATCTTTGATATCTCGTGACGGAATAGTTCCATAACTGGGCGCCGAACTCGAGGGAGCCGCTGTATCGATATAGGTTTTAGGCAATTTCCCTATACCCACGGCGAATACGATAAAGAGTTCCTACAAAGGGAAGCACCTTGTACAACTGGAACCATATATAGTAGTGAATAAATAAATAAAACATAAAAAATAAATAACACGAAACAAAACAAAATTGCTGAAGCAAATGATTTTTTTCAATAATATCACTATTGTTAATAAATCATGAAGAAAAAAGTTTCTGAATGTAAAAGTTTGGCAAGAATCACATATTATTACACGGAAGCCCATTAAATTTCCAATTAATCAATCATTGGAAATTTTTAATGCTCGTAAGACACTCGTGCACTTTAAAATACTTTATTTATATATCTGATTTTAAGTTGACTTCGCTAAAACGATATTACTTCTATACCATCTACCTCGAAATTAATGGCTCGAGCGAGATAATTTTTCGGAAAAATGTGAATTTCCGTTCCGGAAGTCAAGTGAACGAGTGTGAAAGCGCCGACGGTGCGTCAGGACATTAATAATACGAGAGCAGTGCGATCCGATGAAATTCAGCGGAAAACTTTTATAGCACGATCTCACTCTCCCGTACAACGTACAAGTGCTATCCAATAGTTTAATTAATTTATCGAGCGTCTCGATAAGACCTCCATATAAAATTAATTTACCGGGAAAGTAGCATCAACGAGAAACATAATTATTTGATGAGGGTAAAAGAGAACAGGATCAACCGTCAGAGAAATTCATTTCTCGCGAGGTCTGACCCAACGCGAATAACTTTTCGAAGTGCGCTTTCCCGTCTGGACATTTCCAAAATATTCTATCGATTCACGGCTGTTTTTGGAGCATTCTTGAAAATGGATATGTTAAAAAAAGCTATCCGCGAGAAAAGACCGTCCAACCTTAAATTGGAGCTTGGTCCGTGACGGTTTTAGCTACCGTTAGTTAGCTCTTTGGTGTTATTTGAGTAGTACGAAAAACGGCTGTAGAAGTGGTTTAACGCAAGGATGACGATGTAACGAGACATTTCGTATCCGCCTATCACGCTCAGATAAATACTGACGTATAATAGCACCGAGGACTGCCACATACGTACTAAACGACTTGTATCAACCGTACGTAATCGTACCTGAAGGGAACGGAAACTGCACCGTTTGATATCGATTTCAAAGCATCTCTGGAGGATACACAACGAGCACATCCCACTCATCTCATACTGATGTACTCTCGTGAAACATCAAACGCATTCACGACGACGGAAAACATTGGTTACACTCAGCGGGGTTTACCCAGTGCTTGCGCAGAGCTTGCGTGTGGATTACGTCTCATCGTTGGGCCAGATCTTCACAAGAGTTATACGAGTGCACGAGTAGAATACTTCTTCAAAATCCCTACGCCATTTGATAGAGAAAAAAAGCCTCCTCGAATCGCTTCGTCAATTGCAACGTCGAGTTAAAAAGAATTAAAAAAAAAAAGAACATTCGCTTTGCATATTGCCAATTTCACTGGTTCCAGAAGGTCTCTAATTAAGAAAACCAAAGATTGCGGAAATATTGTGGACGGCAGTAGACGAGGAAAAAGATATACTTGAAAAATACAATTGCGAACTGCGAAATCGGATGAGATAGGAAAAAAGAACGTAGGTACGCATTAAAAATTTTTCTTTTCGATTGTTAATTGACTATCAAGTGAATATCTCTTTGCTCTCAATTAGGATAAAAAATCTCCTGTGGGAATCGCGAATTCGTTAAATAATCTGAAAAAAAAGTTATTAAAATACACCCTTTCAGTAAATTCGTTATGGCGGATTCAATGTTGAGATGACCCGGTACGAACAGTTTTATCGATAGCCATGATAGCCTTCTTCGTCGACTGTTGGATTGGTGTAGAGAACTGGCAGACAGTGGATGTGGAATCAAGCAATAATTCACAGCCACCCCACAACCGCTATTCCATCCCCGTGGCATGGATTTGTGCACGCGTGATCCAAGATTGTTTATTTATAATTTAACGGTATCCGTGCGATCGCGGCGTTATATCGGCTGTTATCGGGACATTCAATGCCGTTATCGGAAAAGTATGTGAGGCAAATATCGATGGATATTTACGAGTTTTATCCTCTCCCTCTCTCTTTCTCTCTCTTTCCTGCCCTTTCTCGTTTCCCATCCCTAGACCTATTTACCGTGTCTCGTAAAAATGCCCGGATATTAATATCATTGGAATTTTACCCCCGCGGTGACGCAATAAAAATACTGCGTGTGTGAAACTCGCAGCTGAAGCACGAGGGAAAGGCCTGTAAATTGAACGACTGGGGAAACTTGGTACTGGAATCGCTTGGCGTCCTTGACAGCGTCCTGCTCGGTGATATAATTGTAAAGTGCAAGGAGATCCAGTAACAAGCCATCAAGGGTACACAAAATGAGAGAGCAAGGGAGAGAGACGGACAAAGATAGAGGAACAAGATAGGCAGGTACTTCTAATTATAGGAGATACTGGACAATTTCTCGGATCCTCTTGTACTCTCCAAGGAATTCCATACGCTCAACCGTATGTCCTAGTCACGAGGCAAAGTTCCAAGCCACATCCCCCACATACCTCGACATCTCGAGCATAATAAATAACGAGGGTGCTCTTCCGTTCCAACGAAAAGAAAGAGGGAAAGGAGTAGACTCGAACGATAGGAAAAACATGGAGAATAAAAAGTATGGAAAAAGGTAGGCTGGATTCCCTGATGGCCTTCAACTGTAGGTTCACCATACCGAGTCGTTGAAAAATACGTGGAACATTTATCTGATTAAAAACTTAACGATCTACTTTATTTAAAGAGTACTCACGTTTTTGACGTTTGTGAATTATTCCCCGAGAACTAACTACCGCATTAATCAACCACTGAATTAGTGGATCACCGTTGGACCTATGATTCCAGTTACCCGTCATGTTTTTTTCGTAGGATGAGGTCGTTTACACGATGATACGATATACGCGGAGGTATGTAAATAGAAACGAGAGCCGAGCAAATACCTGAATATCCCTTCCAAAACACACATTCGTTATTTCGGCCAAGGATGGAGTAGAGAAAAAAAAAATGTTACCCATGCATTCGTAGGCAATGACGTCAAACGCTGCGGAGATTCATTCGGTGCTGCGCAAATCTCTCGTATGCATATACTTCTATTATTCAACAGTAATAGACAGCCAAGACCACGAATCCACTCTAGTTTGTTCCGTATACCCCTCCGAAGTTCGTGATTATCCGAATAGTGAAGTAGGTTCTGATATCAATCAATCACGAGTTTCCAAGTGACGTTGATCAGCCGGGGGCTGATCCATCAATAGGACGAGCCGTCCGCCTCTCCTCCTGGGCCTTCATTCTCACTCGGTCCACGTTGAAGTTTGTAGAAAACATTTTTTTCAACGGTGGCCACAACTGGTACGACAGATTCGTGCCATTGCCGAATGACATTTATTAGTGAAGTACTCAGGATCGTACCCGACCCAACGTTTTTACTATAGGCAGACAGTTTTTAATCACGATGCCTGGAAACTTTGTAGGAAACCTGGAGCAACTTAAAGCCAAGCCTACCTCGTCCACTTGACGTTCGCGCGAACGCTTGACGATGCTAGCAGCTTTACTCTCTATCATTGAGGTTGGACAGATTCGAGGACACAGGAAACGGTATAAACCTGAGGATAATTGATCGGTTGGCTTTTGGCCCAAAATCGTCCTAAACGTGAGCAGCCTTGACACCTTATCTCGATATCCGTTTGAACGAGAGGTAGAGTTGGCTCTCGTCGGGTGTCCGAAGCTGTGAGGGAAGAATGACGGTGTAGATTTGAGAGCGAGCGACAGCCATGGTGACTGAAGAAGTAAGAGCGAATTGGAAGTGATAGGAAGACGGCTTGATGTGTTCGAGTTACATGGGGCGAAAGAAGGAGAAGCCATCGGTGTGAGAGACTCGGCAAGACGAGAGACAGCTGTGAAATAGTGAAAGCGGGTAGTAACAGAGTCGATGTGAGGGTCGCACGGAAAGACCCACCACCTGTTGCCATGACTACCGCTGGGAGAGCAACAGCCTCCTCGCTGATACGGGTGAGCGAGGGAGAACTTCCTACACTAAAACTACGCTGGCGTCCTCGAACTGCCCAGAACTCGCCGCTTTCTTCTAGGTACGCCCTGCACATAAGGTTATGGTTCCTGGCGAAACCAGACGCGACGTTCATCAATTTAACGATCGTCGATTATCAACGTCCCGCAGCGATTGGAGGCAAAAAGTACAGCTCGCCGATGAAGAACTTTTTCAGCCACCATGGCTCCTTGCAGTCCTATCTTTTTTTTTCAATCTCTACTCTCTATAGGCTGACTTGAATGTCATCGGAGGGATTCAATATTACACTATGTGCCAGAATGTTTCAAATACTTCTTCATTGTATGACTCTATTAGGTTCGCTAGCACGTTGTACCGCAAAAAACCTCAAATTCACTTGCGAAGGTACATTAGGATGAGATTTATGAGAATTGCAATATCACCAATGGTATTCCATCAAATTCAAACTGGCATACCTAGAAACCAGTAATAAGAGGAAATTCAGAATTTCCATTATAACACTCGACTCGTACCAACGAAACTTCTTTCTTGCATACGTAAAATGTCACAAAAGAACACGTAGGTACAATATTCCGCGGAATATATATCTTCGAGGGTACTATATTTTAGCGAACCGAGCGCGCAAAAAAATGAATAATGAAGCTTCCGCGCTACCGACTGAGATGCAACACAAAAAGTCCATTTCTCTTTGAACCTTACGAGCTGTGTATCCTTAATGCGACTCAACGGACTTTGTCGATGGAGAAATACACACACGCATATGAAGAAACAAACGGTTGTATTCCCAAGTTTTTCCACATAGCTTTCCTGCTTTCGATTGTTAGGTCATCATCATATATATATATGCACATGCAAACATACGTTTAAACCCTGGAATCGTGAACATGTGGTTGTGACGATAAAGAAAATAGCCACTATTACGTTTCACTGTCTTATCGGTACAACCATCTAGAAAGCGATTGCACACTCGTGAAATGGAATTGAGACGAAAACGAGAATTGATATTTTACCATTTACAGCCCCTCGTCATTTCCGAAATTTTTTTACCTGTACCAGATGGAAATATAAATTATTAAAATAATGCCGAAAGATCGAGAAATACAATTCCTTATTGATCGCCTTTCTTCAATAACATATTTCAGGTAAGCTGAACTGTTCAAATATCCGTCTTCCAAATAATTGAAATACAATTTAAAGGATAGTCAAGGCACAGTGACCTGACAAAAAAATTGATGGCCCATGCAGAAAAGTATTAATACTTTTCTGCATGGGTCATCTTTTTACTGATGACCATTAATCATACAAAATTTCGTGAATTCACCATTTTCCAAATAATATTCCGAGGAGAGCTTTAACATTGTGCACAACAGCGCTGTGAGCTTTCCCTACGAGCGATGAACAAGAGAATTATTGTGCAATTAGTCTACGAATTGAATAATTGGATTCTCCCAGACTGGAGGACGGTTGTGATCGAATTCGGTTACTCATTGATGGCATTGATGATTCGAGCCAACATCAAAAATTCCTTCTTTCCCTTCCTCTTCTCACCTCACCTTTCCAACTGTACCTCTTCCGTTATATAGGGGAAGCGCTAGAGAATCGCTCGATACAAAGAACAAATGAATCGAGGCTAAACTTCGAGAGGGAAAAATCTCGCTATCTCATCATAGCGAAACGAGTAGTGCCTTGCTTTCTAGTCGCGGGAAATCTAATGGAACCCCAACGACCGTGAAGGTATTGTCCGGAACGTGATTTATTCTCGCATCCATACGGACCATTTTTCTACGCCAATAAATAATCGGACCGTATCTCCAATCCAATATAACGAAAGGATGATGCGAATTATATTGGAAAGCTAAAGAAAGGCGAAAGATGATTTCGGAAAATCGATGAAGAAAAGTTTTTTCTTATATCTGTACGTATTTATTCGCTCGACTTCTACCAAGCGTTAGGAATTGTCTCATTGTTCGTTTTCTACAATCGCTCGCTTTTTCCATCTGGGACGTTCATACCCCCTTGCTACATATTCAACCCTATGTATTTATTTAATGCAAACACTCCCTCCTTGAAGTTTGGCTGAGTACCACGTCCCAGCAGCAGGAGCAAAGTCGAGAGTAATCGGGGTACAAGAGGCACAAACACACGCACCATTCGCGAATCAATATTTATCCTAGCTGTGCAAACGAGCTATCTAGAATTGCCAGCAAGTAGCGGATGGAATAAACCCCATTGGCTCTGTCGACAGGAAGCGTAAACGCAATTAAAAATTCGTCAGAAAGTGCAAATCGAAGATAAAAGTATATCCAATAAAACGAATCCATGGAAACACGTGACACTGCTGCTTTTCATTAAATCGCGATTTAATCATGAAATGTACGAATTGGATACATTTTTGGCTCTCGTGATCGCGAATGACGAGTAAACAGAAAAATGGCACGTGATATTCCACTTTTTCCTCGCTCCGACCCAACAACTGAAAGAACCGTATACTTTATTCAATTTCTGACGGAAAAAAATCCTTCGCGCAACGGAATCATGGAATTGATGGGTGTACACGGGGTGGGTTAAGATTGTGGCAGCGTTGTGGCGAGATTCTTCACATTGCGAGAAACGCTACGCGTCCAGGGTGAATGAGCATTGGAAATTTGTCTGTGCCTGAAGGAAGACTGATCGCAAGAGTAAAAGAGAGGTTGTGCCATCCCAATACATTGATACAGCTCTCCCTTGGCGATTGGATAGGCATTGAGCCAGAGGCCTCACTGGGTGAGGCTGCTGTGACGATCCAATAATCAGGTCTAATTAAAAGAATTATATTTGAAACAATAAATACGTGAAAATTTGTTTGGACATTTATTTGTATGTACATTTGTATAATTGTGTACAGAATTAAATGCAAAATTATTAATGATTAATGTAGTTATAAATAAACTAGGAAAAGACTTCTAAATAGAAAAAAACGATGTATTGATTAAAATAGATCATGTCTGCCAAAACTTGAACCGTTTCCTAAGCCCCTTCTTTTTCGAGAGCCTCATCGATATTACGAGTCGATCCGATTCAAATCCAAATAAATGAGCCAGTCTGATGGCGCATGAAATGGCATCGGGTAGACAAGAGATAGAAATACCCTCGAATGGGGGAACTCGTACGTACGCGCACAATCATAGCTCTCCAATCGCGAAACTGCATTCGGAATGCAGTAAAGCTATCGAAAACGATAAAGCAATCTTTCGTTCCTACCGAACACGCCTGTAACATCTAGGAAAAAAAAGTGAAGTTAAGCAGGCAGAAAAAGCTGGAGAAAAAAATGTAGCTACCGGCAGAGCGGCGATCGTAACAGATTTCGGAACCAGAACGAATTTTTATCGGAGAATAGAACGAATGATACGACGAACAAAGAAAATCTATCTTTAATTGAGATGGACGGTATTCCTGTGGCACCTTCCGGTGTATCGCGTAACGCGACCATTTTCCAGAAACCGACAAAAAAAATTGAAGCTTCTTGGGGGAAAGAAACATTATTGCTGGCCTTGTAAATCGCTGAAAATTCGTTTCTGATGTTTTCTACGTATTTTTTTTTTTATGGCCGAGTATCGTCAGCAGCGGAAACACGATTTTACTATTTCTTATATTCTGAATTTTTCGTACAAACCGGATAGTGACATATGATGATATCACCCAAACCTAGGACCAATAAAAAATGCATTAATCAATCAGCGGTTACACAACCTTCAGCTGGGATTTGCCAAAGTCGATAGAGCTTTGTTACATCTGAGTAGAGGAATTCTGCGAATGAATATCTGACAAATACGGTACCCCCAGCCCGAATACTTCTGCTTCGTCGCTTACCAACCCCACGTCTCTTGTTTCACTACATTTGATACAGGAGACGAGAATGGCGTTTTACGTATCAACTTTGCCCGTCAAAGCATGTAGCGTGATACTCTTCGTCGTAGAAATTTAGCGTGAAAATTCCCATAAATAGGAATAACTCGATTGTGCCTTGATGTGGCTCGTGAAGTATACTCGAAAACCTAAAAAAAAAAAAAAACACCGAATCGAGAGATAAGCTAATTGACGGACCTTCAACCCAGGTTGAAACATACATTTTCGATAAATCAGAAATTCTCTATTTTGAGGCTACGTTCTGAGAAGAGACACGCATTAAGCTCCAGTTTGACTGCTTTCACGTTCAGTGAAACTTAAATTGTCAATCCGACAGAAGTAATAAGGAAAGCTTGCGGTGTCTTCGCTCGCATCAAATATACGTCGTACGACAATCCAATTTCTCTTGTAACGAAGAGAGACGAGAATAGAACCGAAGAACGAGAGGACAGTAGACGAATTGTCATTTCTTCGTTTGTTTTCGTCACTGCTCACGGATACGCTTTTACCAGAGCCCTCACACTGGCACTTTGTCAAAGTAATCCCTTTTTATTGTCGCTGCGATAAAAATCTTGAGCGCCCCCCATTTTAATGAAATATCCACGACAGGGGAGGGTTCTAGAGATGTGTTGTCATCTGAATAAAAATATATATGACTTCCATCAGAGTTTCTATGCTTGGTAAACTGCCAAACTGAAAGTTGACAGGTTTATACTCTCCCAATGAGGAATTGTCACAAGCAAAAAAGGCAAAGAAACAATTAAGCCATCTGCATCGAGATGCAAAAATACTTGAAGAACCGAAAATCGTTATTGTCCTAAACAACCCTGAACCATCATCAAACTTGTTCCACCTCGCTTTTCGATATACTTGAAAAGGGACTTTCGAGCGCGAGATTGGATTTGCGCCCAACTGGCACTCGCGACGAGAGTGGGGATAAGACGATGCGACGATCCTTGAAAACATCCACGATCCCGTGAATAACGGGATTACTTAGGAAAGCGAAACATGCGCGTTCCTAGAAGTGGATACGTCATAGGAGTCGCTGGCGACGAAAAAGGCTCGAACGACTCTGGGTCTAAGAGGTTGTCAGTTGAGCTCTTATCGGTGCCAGCAGTCGGTACGTACATAGGTGCACAATGAAATCTCTCCCATCTTGTATAATGTGAAAACGAAGTGAGCCATTCGAATCGCCAGCCAGACGCAGTCAAGCCGAATCGCTTGGCAGACGGGGCCTCTCTTTTCTCACCTTCACCTCGAGAACCAACACGAGCGAAACCGTTAAGCATCGAGGCTCGTTCTATGCCAAATTGTTTCAACTTTAAACTTCGTTCTGATACATTTTTACCACTCTTGAAACGCCCGCGAGAAATCGCACTTTTTGTCAAATGCTTTTTCCACAAGCTCACTGGTTTGGAAACTGCAAAATTATTCACTGGAGTACAGGAGACCGATGTTGAAGAAGTAACGAAGGTACGAGAAACTATGAGACTTGTAAATGAAGAGAAGAACGATGTGGCTGTTGCAGGTACGAGGTTTGAGGGAAATTTCAAGCCCGAACGAGCAAGACGTGTTCCCTTCCAACCCTACCTGATCTGCATATACCTAGAGGTGTCTATGTTTATTCCGGGGATTTCGCGGTTCGAGGATTTTTAGGGAAAAAGGCGGGTCAATTTTTTGCAGCCAACGCCCGTGGGATAAAAACGTTGTGACGCGAAGGTAGAATGAAAGTGTCCTCTCGCTCTCGTACTTTTCGTATTCATTATTCATGTGACGTGGAAGTTAATCACGCGTGTATATTCAGCGAGGCATGGTTATTTCGTTCTCTTTACATCTCTTTCTACATTTGTTTCTTCTAGGTTTTTTGCCCCCTAACTATGCTTTGCATACGCTAGAGGCAACTTTTTGATGGGTATGAACAAATGCTTCTCTCAACCCTCGAGAGAATAGTTATTCATTGGGCTGGTTAATGCTTCAATGTTGTACTCATTACGAACGATTGAATAGGTGCGCGTGCTTTTTGTAACGATGAACAATTGTCGAATTCTATCTATGGTATACAATACAACGTAAGTATTTCGTTTGTGTGAATTAAATTAATGAACTCGACACCTGTGGAAGCATTTGCGAAAAACCCAACTACAGCTCACACGGCTCTTTGCGTCGATAACTGAACACACAATGAAAAAATAAAAACCTAACTTTTCACGGTAGGATTTTGTTTCATTAATTTATTTAGGACAGTTTAATTTTTTATACGAGATTTTCAATTATTCGATATCATTAGCTCGATTACATTCTTTATATGAGATTTTCAATTAATCGATGTCATTAGCCCGGTTCAATTTTTCAAGATAAGATTTCAATTAATCAATTTCTTTGGAATCAAATCATATCTGCAAATATTTCATTTTTTATGTTGAAGTCATTCTCTTATCTTAAAAAACTGTAGACATTTTTGCATTCTTGGCCCGCTGAAGACATATACGATGAGCCACACGTATTCGGGGAGGAACCCTAGAATAGGGCATTCTTGCGGAAGAGATGAGAAGTAGGGCAATTGAATTTTTTTTTTCTGTACCAATGTCGCTTACGCTCGAACGAGTTTTTAACTCACGTGCACAAGCCGACGGTAGGTGTCATACCAATGTAGGCAATATTCCGTCACAACAAATTCTAGCCATCGACTCTATTTAGACTAATTTCAAGCACGTTTAATCAATGTCCCAATATCAGAAATCGATAAAAAAAAACAGAAAAACGAATGTTAAAGAACTCATAACGATGTCGTCAATAAATATTCCGGAATCGAGTGTCTTTCCGCGTGATAATAATTTGAATCTGAAAGGGTAAATTCAGATTCGGATAATTAACAGTGTCCCCGAATTGCGTTTAAAGTGACGACAGAGAACGCTGCGTCATAAAAACATGCGGTGCAGCATCGCTGTGCAAATTCAGTCATCAAGAATAGAAAAGATAGACACGAGTCGATCCACAAAGAATACACTGTCGCGAGATGATTCGAACGTCCAATCACTGTAGCCTTTGTTCAGTGCATTCTTACAAGCGCTTTAGGCAATGCGCCAAGGGAAAACTGTTAACCCATTCGCTCTTCAGTACGCATAGTTCGGCTTAGAGAGAAGAAGCGTTTTCGTGGTGCGGTTTATTTGGTGAGTGAGATAATTCTTTACCATCCGTTGACCATTTCGATTCGGCTAACCTTGACCCAGTGCTCTAACATTGGAGCTCTATTTTAAAAAAACCACGAAACCAACGTATGGGAATTTTTGAAAATTGTATCGGTACATTTTTTCGTACATTGGAGAGATCAGCTGAAGAAAGACGATGTATTGGCTCCAACAGATGAAATTGACTCGGACTTTTGTGGTGAAAAACTATGAAAAAATATTTCCAAAAATATTGAACATTTCTTCTAATAGTCTTCGAGATGTATCAGACGTCTGCATTGTCCATTGCGATGATTCCCTGCAGTCTCAACTGTTGGACGAAATTCGCTTGTCAGGGCTTTAGCATTACGCTGACACTGGGGATCCTGATGAGCCAGATGACACCATCTCGGATCTCCGCTACTCAACCATCATCCGTAATACCAGCGCCGAGCGGCTGGAC
Source organism: Ophioninae sp. A BG-2022a (assembly GCA_030523105.1). Classification (NCBI taxonomy): domain Eukaryota; kingdom Metazoa; phylum Arthropoda; class Insecta; order Hymenoptera; family Ichneumonidae; species Ophioninae sp. A BG-2022a. The sequence goes on from JAPYZI010000024.1 coordinate 247,352, forward strand.
TCCGCTGACACTACTATATTCCTAGAGCAGCCTCTCACCCGCTATAAGCCCTGACACTGCTCAAAGTCTGGATGTCCTCCCCCTTGAGCACACCAAAGCCCTATATTCCGTAAATTGGCCATCCTGATCACGTATCCTACTAATTATACTTTCATGTCCGACAAAAATAACTTCATTTTCCATCTTCCCTTCATGCTTTTTCCGCTCCCCTGTATGAAAGCTCCTATGAAAAACAAACCCGGGATGAAGTTCACGTATGCTTCAAAAGAGCCCAAGGGAAAAATGAAATCCGAAGAATCGTATTAAAATTACTGTTGTGTTTAAATGTGGAATGGGTCGTGGGGACGTTTCGTTACTTCTTTCGTAATATCGTGTTTTATATATTTTTGTAACTTGCATACTTGCACACATGGAAATTGTTCAGTTAATGCGTGGCTTTCCATACAGAAAGCTGTTGCCCCACATGTTGAGTGATCCACATACAAGAATTCATCCTTGTGAATTACGGTGCTACAGCTTGATTGAATAACAGAAAAAACTATCTACATGATATTCACATTAATGATACCAGGAAGAGATGTATTTGCAATTTCCATGAAAATCCATTGAACAAGGATATCCTGGATATTTTTCTGCACACGCAATATCCCAATCATGTAGCCACTCCATCGTATACTCGTTAAAACGATGTCATCGTTTCACCGTGGTAACCCAGACTCCCTCTCGGTCCCCTCCTTTCGATGATGAGAAATCAATAGCTGGGGTTTACGAATTCTATGAGAAGCGAGCATATGTGAGAAAGTCCGAAAACTCCGAAAGCTCCTACGTCTGTGCAGCCAATAAATGAATACAATATGACCGAGCTTAAATTTTCGTGGAATATTTCAATATCGTTTATCCGAGGGCACGTTTCCCTTAGATACTAAAATTTATTTGACGACGTTGCAAATAAAAAAAGGTTTGAATTTCTTTTTTTTTTTAAACGCAATAAATTGCAAACTTTATCGCGAAGTTTGGTAGTTAGTTATAATCAGGTGGATTGTTTCCATTAAAATCGTAGGTATTCAACTCGGTAGCAATTATTTCCGATCTTTTTATATCCAGCAATTGAATATAATAAGAGTCTTGAAGAAGGTAGTCATAGTTCTCTGCGCTTTCTTCTTTCTTACTTCCCCTCTTTCGTTCTCATTCAACATCTCTTTGCGTCGCAACGCTAGAAGATCGATTTTTACTGCTCACCTCACCGCAGCTCGCCGCTCCTAATAATCGGAAATAACTTCGCTGCTTGGTTATCTGATGATTGGTAAAGAACCTTTTTACCCACGGAAACCAAAATTCATCTGCAAGACGAAACTCTCATTAAAACTTCACTGTTTTAAAAACAGAGTCCAGTAAGAGAGAGAATAAAAGAAAGAGCGACAGTCATCCCTGTATCTTGGATGATACGTATCTTTTCGGTGATTGAAAAAAGTAACCAAATACATTGTCTGTGTAATGAGAATTTTTTCCTTGTTTCCATCATTGGTCTAATGAGAATTTTTTGGCTCGTTACCAATGTCACCGAATTTTTGGTCTTCTGCTTAAAATAAATGACATTGATAGTTAGAGTTTGACTAATTAACGAATTTAATTAAAAATTGTTTTATTTTGTCCGCATCAGGATTTTTTTACAAGGCGTGTTTATTTGGGCTTCTGTAAGTGAGATCTTAGTGAGAGAAAATATTTTTCAAAAAATTGGTCGCTGGAGATCACAAAGTACAGGAATAAAAATTTAGTCGACACATAAATATAGAATGAACATATGGAATCCCTATTCCCACAAAATATATTCTTCGGGTCTACATTTCCATGGGGTGTGCTATGGGTATGTATACCCATTGAATATATCCTATGGGGATTTAACTTTAGCGTCAGCACACAAAATGACGCGCTACATGGCAAAAAATGTTTGTCGCTACTAGCTCCGGGCAACATTTCCGGTACCCTTTATGACGTCGTCAAAGCAGAACCCATTTTTTTCCCCCGACTACATCAGCTTCTGGGGAACGAAAAAGTCGTTTTCAACGAGGGCTTGCCTGGGAATTGAGTCTTCGTAACCATCTTCTTTTGTCACTGCGGATTTATAACGATCTCGGTACAATATTGTACGTGATGCGGCTCTGTATCAGCGAGTAAGACGTGCACGCAATTCCCATAATGGAAGTGCACGTCCCTGCGGACCTTGGACTCGACCAAGCCCCGCAATTTACATGAAAACTCTGACTATACCCCTACGATCTTATCAGCATTTAATTAAGATGCTGCAAACAGATAGAATCTCGAATCTAGAGGGTGCTCGGTCGCCACCGAGACATCCATTCACGTTCACCGATTGCGAATAAAAAATCAAACCAGATAGGGCTCTATGTCATCCATAGGTGACAATGGTTGCACAACAAAATAAAAACGTACATTGTACTTAAATAAATGGGGGTATTAGTCTGCTGTGAAAATTGAAAAAAAAAATCGTTCACGAATCACCAAATTACCTCACGCAATTGGGTTTCATTTTATTAATTAATCCCGTAGTAAGTTAAATCCCCGACTTTGGGGACGCTGCGATGATCGCGTTTCCCCATCATCTCGGTGGGAGAGAGAGAGAGAGAGAGAGAGAGAGAGAGAGAGAGAGAGAGAGAGAGAGAGAGAGAAGATAAAAGCGCAATAATAGGTCTTTCGCACAACGACAATAGGAGTTTCCTGGCTGGAATCTGCTTTGGTAACAATGCAGCCCCAATGCTTAAAAGCGTTTTCATTTTGGGTAGTCGTGCACGAGCACGTAGCGTGGGAATGCGTGGTTGAAAAGAGGAGGGGGGGGGGCAGGATCTGTAGAACAGAAACTGAATTAAAATCCAGTTATCACCGAAACACTTGGACGAGTACTCGTGCGCTTTTAGAATCTCTTTACTTCCCTCACTCTCGTAAAAACACATTTCACTCTCAAAAGTGTCGCATTGCTACCGAAATTTCGGAAGAATTATTTTATCTCATATTCAAATATAATTTGTTCAATTCTACCGTTTCACCAAGCTCGATTAACGCGACGCCCGATTCTGACCAATTGAAAATACGCGAAAGGAATTATGAGAGCTATTAATCGCTCTGTTCTGGCCGATTATGGAAACCCGTTTCCACGAAGATACGACAGGAATGCGATTACCCATTCTTTATGGCATCGTGGATCTTTATAGCCCGGCGGAGGCAGAATTTTCCGGCTCGCGGTGTGGCATGCACGACCCACGCATACTTCGCGTATAGGCTCGACTCGGCACGCGTTCGCCTGCACCGGGGCCCTTCTCACGAGGAAGGCATTATCCTACCTGTTGCAGCGGGTACTTCGGTGTCTCGCGCTATGAGCCTACAGCCCAGAGGGAGGAGGGAGGTTCAATGGTCTTTTCATCCGTCCAGCTTATTGGTGTAACCTACCGCACACTCGTTAAACCTAAATCACCGAATTAACAAGTCCAACGAGAATAATTATTCTCGAAATTACAATTACAGTCACCAATAGTTTCAGCTGTGTTTCAATGATTAATCTTGCAGTTTGTACGTTAAGGGTTCGCAATGAGAAACTTGAGTCGAAAATCTCATTAATGAACGAAAGTGCATTAGCTGTTGCCTCGCTCGTGCGAATTTCATGGCTCCCAACAGCATCCACCGTGCAGTCGCTGATCATTTATATCCGAAAGAGAAAATGACAGAGGAAGGCTTCCGTTGTTTCCGACGGAGAGAGAATAGTGGAACATTCGTGGAGTGGGTAACAGCTTCCATTCTAGGAAATCGATAAGAGTGTGGATTAATTTACATACTCTGTCTTTATCCGTTTGCATAGAATCCTCTTAGCCCCGTAGTTAAAAAGGCATGTTGTAAAACCAATCGAAATTAGTACACTCTCCGCGTGCTTTTATCATAATTGAGGCTGGTTAACCAAACCCGAGATTTTCATGACCCGGATACCTTTCTTTTTACCCCACGTGCACTTTGCATCACTATCGCAAAACAAGAACAATGATGCGTAAACCGAAAATTAAAGATATTTTCGATACAATATGTTTATTCCTAGGAGCGATCGTTGTCAAAAACTTGTAACGCAAAGCACTCCAAGTGACTCGATCTTAGGATGAAATTAGCTCTGCGGTTGAGCTGCACTACGAACAAGCCCTCTGGTACGTGCACCGACCCAACGGGATCAGCCTTTGATCCCAACTCGAGTTCCGCCATTCTCGTCAACGGCAAACTAAATTAAAGGGTCGATAGGATAACTCGGCCATCAACGTTCCCAAATTAAAGGCGCACCTCGAGGTGTGGGAAATACGGACATTTCTCGCCACTAACCAAATATTCTCGCAGTCGAATTGAAATTCTGGTGATCTAAACGATAGAAAATACAAAATATGTGTGTGCTCCTACTATCAACGTTTTTTTGATAAGACAATTATTACAATTGGAACGATCGAAGCGCCTCCAATGTTCCCTGTAATCCCTTAGTAATAATGGAGTATGAAAGTGTACAGATATTTACAGAGGACGACTGAATATAGCTCATTGCTCATCATGCGTTCAATTTTATTGACCGATATAACAAACGATCAACAGACTAGGTAGTGGCAAGGCTAGGCATGGATGATATTCGAGGTACAATTGATTTTCTAGACATCACTTTTCGAAAAAAGTATCGTTAGGATACATCAAATTATTCCATTGAAATACCTTTTTTTTAGAAATACTTAATACCCTTATTTACAAAATAGACGATTTCTCTAAAATGTATTCAGCTTTGATTCGAATGAGCTCAAGTTTCGGTATGGGTAAATCTCGATTTTTAGGACCACCTTATTTTGTTGTCGATTTCATTTCCGATCATGGTGCAGTTGGACCCCTCGTCCAAATATCGCCACAAGCGACATGTCCCAGGTGCAATTCTTACAATGCTATATTCGATAAAGAAACGACGAAACATTCTCGTTATACGCCGACGACCAGGGTTGGCTGTTATGCACGACCGACATAACAGTAGGAATACGTGTGGAAATAGGAAATTTAACAATATTAGTTTTCGCGCTGTTATTATGACTTGAACGTTACCATGCATACATAATTGTACGATTGCTCGGCTGGAAATTCGGTTTCAATTTTAGCTGACGACTGAAGTGATCGGCCAATGACAAATTATGGAAAATACATACATTAACAACATTAACATTACGAGTAGATAGACATATCGACCATAGCACAGATTTTCTTTTTCTAGGGAATGCGCTCCTTCTTCTAGCTTCGCTAATAATCACTTAACAGTCTTCACGACAAACATCGGGACTAGGTATAAATTTCTGAATTTTCGATTCCTTCTTTCAGGTTTTATACCGGCTTACTACAATATTTTCCCCGTAGGTGAAATTTACGTTGCATTACTCTTTTTGGCTACGAACTTCTAGAACAGCTACAAAAAAGCCCCAACTATTGGGGAATGTTTCTCAGGTACTTTGAACGCTCGCACACAGTACTCGTCCGTTCGAAGATGTTAGGTATAGAGAAGTCTTTATTTGGTTCTATATGCGTTTCTCCCTGAACTTTTTTATTCCGTACCCTCGGATCTTTTGTTTGTTTGGCAAGCACCCAATCCCTTGTACAAAGTGGCTCTCGGACTAAACTTTTGAACTTTTTTGCCTTCGGAAATGTGTCGGAAAAACGCATTTTACTCTATATCGTCGAAATTCGTTTGGCAATTTCAAATGTGTGGTAAATTCTCCACGCGTGTCTTTTTTTATTTGTTTCGGTGGTTGAAACTTTGAATGGAACGTGTTCAAGCTGGAGAGTTAAGAAGCTCAGGGATAAACGCGGAATACTAGAAGGAGAGCGTTTTATTCTACAAGGATAATACTTTTTTTCACTCTCTCTACATGCCTCTCTCTCTCTCTCTCACTATTCGTAAGATTTGCGAGGCCATTTCTCACCGTATGCAATTTATTTTATGGGAGCTTGGTATCAGATAACTTGGAGATTTCCGTTAGCCATCTGGAAGGACTATTCGGTAACCTTCGAAAATATTTCCATACGGAGTCAAATATCTTTGGCAAATTTATTATTTTACTATGATTAATCGTAATCACGTTGTTTGTTATGGCCGCAATGGGGGTTAGAAATTTGAATAGGGAGAAAAAAGAAAGGGACAGCTAAAAGAGCCAACAGCACGTACCAGTGAGTAAGAAATAAATACAAAAAAGTCTAAAGAATTCGTTCGGATTTATAATTTTATCAAGATTTGTTAGCCACGAGTGTAATCTGTAGTAAAAACTAATAGATCCGTACGTGCTGTGGCATACCATCCCTCGCCCGGCTCATCTCTTCATCTATTCTCGACTGATACTGCGAGGCAGCTTAGCATTTTAATTGACTTCATTGTTGATGTCTGAAAGCGTGGTTAGCCGATTTTCCGGTGTGCCTGGCACGTAACGCGCTTTGCAGGACTATGGATAGCTTTCCAACGATTGATCAGCAATGAAGCCCCACCAAATCTAAATCCTCCTAACCTCGTTAACAATTGACTGAAATTTTCAATCGTATTATGAGACGACGCAGGGAGGACGGGGGGGGGGGGCAATTGAATTACAACAGACGTGCATCGGACTCCGAATTAGTACGGTCGAGGGAATTCCTCAAATGTATTTCGATAAAATAGGCAACCGGATTGACATCGACTGGTAGATAAGTAATGCAGAATTTCCACGCTGTGTACCGATGAAACGAGATCGACATGTCAATAGAAACTTCCACGAAACCCAACATTTTCAGAGTAATGAGACTGCAATGAAAAAATTAGTGGTTTGACCAGTGGATTTGACCAGTTTATTGTCGATTGAGAAAAATTCATTTGAAAAATAATTCCACGTCGTTGCAGCGGTTGTCACTCGAAAGTCAGGGTTTTATGAAAAAAATAATTACGAAGCGATGAGTAGAATGATCGAAAAATCATTTGAACATTTGTAGAAAATTAACAAGGAAAATGCTTTCTCCGTCACCTTCAGCATCGTTTAGTATTTCATGACTGATGAAATATAAATGATAAAATAAATACTAAAAGAAATACTAAATGATAAATGAAATATACTAAAAAGATGAATAAAATTCACGAATGTATATTCTATAAGATCAATCGATGGTTAATTGCCATAGCAAGAAATCCCATCAAACGTGAAAAAAGGCTATCAAAGATAGCAAATGGTAACACTCCCTGCCACGCCCCAAAGTAAAGGAGTTGACTCAATTGTGATTGTCTCTTTGGATGCACACGAGCGTCATTATGCATGCAGTCTCTCGCGTTTGTGACAGGATCAATAAAATGGAGTGACAAATGAGTGATGACACCGGGAAGGATAGCAGAGATAGCCAATTATTTGGCTCGATCGTTAACGTCACTTTTGGTCGACTGGAGTCTTTTCGTCAGAGGCTGTGGCAGTAAACGACCACAGATAAATCGAGACGACGTATACAACTCATGTACGAGGCTGACGTGTTGTACACGAAGCGCGACGCTTTGCCATCCCCTATATCTACAGACTTCGTGCAGCTTTGTGCATTCTCAATTATATGGCTGTTCCCGCTACGAAATTTCGATGCAATGCATCTGGCTTTGTCGAAAAGTCATGGATATAGGGTCTCTTGTACCGAACGTGCAAATATCATACAACCGGAACATCCGTACTGTACATAAATTGTCTTTGTGGCTGGTGGAGTGTCCAGAGCCCAGCTCCAAGAGATTCGGTGTATACGAGGACGACATACATTGTCTCTGGAATGGAGCGTTGGCTACTGAAATGTCTCGTATTTGATAAACGATGCGAAGATCATTTTCCAAAAGAATTCGTACACGAAGCGACTCATGCATGATAGACTATCATATAGATTTCAAGAGTTCATGATTACTTAGTACAATATATGAGGTATATTTTCAGCGGGTTTGTAATTGCACCAGTATTACTTTGTTATCACTATCAACCTGCTAATTCCTGAACTACATTGGTGGATATTCCTTAGTTTATATCGACTCGCATCAGGTATCAATTCTTTCAACTGTTCACAGTAACAAAGCCACCAAACAAACTCACGGCTTACACTCTCCCACAGAGCTATCTATTATTTTCCATTATCACGAAACAAATATCAATTTCTTTTATTTCGCGCAATCTTTTAGCTGAGATTTCGAGCGTAGCGTATATAAATTGGCTTACCCGTTTTCACGCAGCAAGTGAATCTCATGACATCGGCATTACGGGGCGAGATAGAAGGGAACTTCCCGAGATAGGAGAAACGTCACGTACCGGGTAGGACGTCATGAACGATGTGTGTTATATAACGCGTATATACGGTGTCGGGGCGATCCGGTGACGTATATCTTCCCGGCACACGGGACGCTCTGCAAACCCCTTAACTCCGTAATACTAGTCTCTCCTCTATCCATGTATAGCCTCGCACTTCGGATACCCAGTTTCAGGTACTGCACGAAATGTCGAGGGACACAGCACGGCGACGTTCCCACGTCGTTTCTCTGCCACTGCGCAACACCCACGAATTATTGTCCGTCTTTTGCCCCAACGGCAATGCGCCCCCTTAACTCTCTATACACGTATATTCCCCTCGAGCGTTCAAAGTGGTAAACCGACTCTTCTTTGGCCCCGTACAAAGAAAGATTTGTGGCTTATCCCACCGTGGTTCACGTGTGACTGTTCTTTCCAAGCCTTTCTAACTCGAACCGCAACCCTTGACCCATCGGTACTCACTCGACGCTTACTTTCCAACTTGACGGACCATTTTTTCGCGATATTCCTTTCGTATATTGGAGAAAAATAAGTCTTTATTGTTCGTTGACTTTTTGGCTGTTTTTATCCAGGATAATTTTCAGCTATGTATTTTCGGTTGTTCGAGTGCTTCGTTTGATACAAGATCGTTCGATGGTCCGATGCAAACGAATGTGCGGCCGACAAACCATTTGGATCCACATAAAATCTCACTCAACCAACTGGAGTGAAATCATAAATGTGCACTGGATCACTTTTTTTTATTTTTCTGTCTCGTCGGCTGAACGGTGGCTCCCTGATATCGGAAACAACATGTATATTTAGTTTTTAATTAAGGACTATTTTAAAACGGGGCTATACTAGCACTGTGTCTATTATCGGTTTGGGTACATAGCCCAAAATTGGGCGATCCAATAGTACTGTGTCTGTTATCAGAAGTCGTTTGTTTTCGGCTTGAAAATGAAGTCTCCTCTTGATATCCAGTCATGCGCATCGCTATAAATTCCTATGATTTCTTCGTTCGGTATTTCTGCGCTTCGCTTTATCGAAAACTCTGTTCTTTCGCTTGTTTCAGATACTAACACGAAAAGAAAATAGAAAAGATCGTAAAGGAGGAAAGAATCGTATCGCGTCACGACTAACAACAAGAGCGAAAGCTGAGTTAAAGAAAACGTTATTTCGTTGGTGGAATTATGTCTCCGCCGAGAAAACCACCGTATCGACTCGAATCATAACCAAGCACCGAGGGTGACCGCTTAACGCGAAAAAATATCACGCATAAAAGCATCTCTGCTAATTCAAAGCTTGCAGTGTGTGAGAATATGGCCATAGGGCAGAAATAAAGAGGGAAAAAAGTGTGAAGAAAGGCAACCGAGCCACGCGTACTTCGAGGCTGGGCTTGAAGGTTTCGTCCAACCCTCCAAACGGCCCTCCCTACGGGCGCTGACCAACGTAAAAGTCGTCGAGCCGGCTAATCGCAAATGCGAATGTTTCAGTCCTGAAGAGCGCATCCACGGATTGTCAGGACGTTGCAAACGGTAAGATAGTTTTTCAAAATTTATCTTTCACCCGCTCTTTAACACAAGAATTTGTTTGTATTTAAAAACTCGGTTCTATTTTTTAATCGTAAAGGTATGAATGATTGGTCGGGGAATATTTCAAAATACTCTAAGAGTAACAAACAGAGTAACGAATTTATGTAAAAATGCTTTTATCTACCGTTTCTACTCAGATACCAATTTATAACAATAAATATAATAGCTTTTGTGCTTAAACGTTCATGGATTCTCATTCCAGAAGAATTCAAGAAAAATACGGACTTTTTCCAAATTTTTTTCAAACATGCTGAGGCGTTGAAAACTTTACGTGGACGTTTTCATCCCAGTACGACAGCGAAAGCAGAAAAATTGCGACACGATTGGGCCGATTTAAAATATCGAATTGTAAAATCGTTTCAAACCCAATAGAAAACCTCGATACGATTACTACTACCGTACGATATCCAAATACTCATGTAAATCCAGGAAAAGAAATCTGATAGCTCAAATGTAAAATAAAAATCGGAGCGTTGCATTTATTTTCCACTTCCACTTTTCAATACAATACCATTTCCATACTCGATGAACTTTTTTCTTTCCCGTCTCGTATAACACTCGAATATCTCTTATCGTTACATTTTCGTTCAAGATTCCTGCTCGCCGAGCAGTAGTGAATCGAGTGGTGCCATTTTATGTGCCTGTATATACCATATACGTATCTCGGAAATATTCGATATTTGCGGTCCAGTCGGATCCCCTTTCACTGGAAAAAAAATTCACGTCCCTCACGCTGCAGCAGACAGAAAACGCTGACTGGCCAATAGTGTATCGAGCTTCGGGCCTTCAACTATATTATATCTGGGGGATAGAGAATTTTGCTTTTTTTGTATATGTCGCGAACACAAATACGAATGAAGAGTGGAAATATTAATAAAAAAAAAAAAGCATACCAAGTGCATCGCAACGTGGATAAGGTATCGGGACACCGTTTCGTATTTCATTAGTCAATTAGTTTATTTTTTTCTATGAAGTCTGTCGTTTCGTTTAACCCTTTGAAACACACATTTTTTTAATGACCGTGAGATCGCGAAAATTCTTACTTGGCAGTTTTTTAGGTGCGCTGTTTACGAGTCCGCTATCAGATTTTTAGAATAAACAATGGCAGATCGTAACTCGTAGAGTTACGTTTTGACGTCCGACATATTAGATCCGTCATTGTGAATTTTGCAAATCTGACAATGGATTCATAATCAGTGACCCTAAAAACTCACTTATTTCAAGTTATTTTCTTAAATAGATTCTTCAAAAATGAAATTTTCGGAAAAAAGGTTTTTTTTTCTACTTTGTTTATTCGACAGATCTTATATTACTAGACGAAGTAAAATGTTCTGAGGCCTTTTTCGTTTTAATTCGACGGCGAAATTAACATAGTTAGGATTATCTGATTTATATCAAATATGCGTCCTTTCGTTCGATTACTTTCGTCCATTGTAAAGGTCATTTCATAATTCCGCGATCGAAGAAATCCTCGTCTCTATTGGTAAAAATCAAGAGCAGCTTATTTTCACAAGCCTCTCTTGAGGCCAGTTTTGTCCCATCAAGAAAATTTGGCAAATACTTGGGAAGGTGATAATCGCTTGGTGCCAGATGTGGACTATACGATGGGGGCGATAGAACCACCTACCCAAGCTGTCGAGCTGCTGGTGCGTCGTTAAAGATGTGTGCGGCCTGGCGTTGTCTTGATAAAACACAACAGTCTTCCTCCTGGCCAATTCTGGCCGCTTCTGGTCGATCGCCTGCTTCAGTTCGTTCAATTGTTGATAGTAGAAGTCCGAATTGAGTGTTTGGTCCGATAAAAGCGGCTCATAGTGGATGATTCCTTCGAACTCCACCAAATACATAGCAAAGCCTTCTTGGCCGTTTATCCGGGCTTGGCGATCGTTTGGGCCGGCCCACTTCGATTGGTCAACGATCTTTTTCAGCTGTTGTTCTCATACGTAACCCATTTTTCTATCTGCTTAAAAAATAAATTGATTTCGCTACGTTTCAGCGAAGAATCGCAGGCATCAATTCGGTCCAAATGTTCTTTTGCGTCGATTCGTGTAACACCCATACAACAAACTTCTTCTTGAAACCAGCTTTATGCAATGGTGTTCTGGCTAATCTTCAGTTCTTGGATAATAGAATAAGTGCCCACAAGCCGGTCGGGCTCGACGAATTCCATGATTTTATCGACATTTTCGTTAGATTAGTTTATCAGACCGTGTTTCATCTTCGACGACCACATTACCCGAATGAAATTATTGAAACTACCACTTTGTTGTTCCATTCGATAATCTATCGGATCCATAAACACCACATATTTTTTGGCCGCCAGCTCTGCCTTTTTACTTTGGTCGTCGCGGTACTAAAAAATGTATCGAATTTTCTCTTTTTTACCTCCATTTTGAAACGCTGTAACACAGCGGCTTCACCAAACACAAAACTGTTAAAGACCAGTTTTTTGAAGCGTAATAGCACCTTTAAATCGCCCCATATTATGATTCGTCGCGATATATGCATCAAGGGATATGGCTCACTAAAGACAAATCGGACAATACATAGAACTTTTTACTTCACGCAATATAAACAATTATGCCAATTGAATCCTATTTATAAGTTTTTTATCACTCCAGTAACTAAAAAAGAGCATAAAACTGGATCTAAAAACTTTAAGAAGTGTATTAATGAGAAGAATTTAAGGAAATCACGGTGGTATGTGGGTTACATGCTTCAAAGGGTTAAAAATCATCATATTTCGACAGTTACTAGCCTCAACTCTTTTACTTCAAGAATCGAAAACTGAGGTTATATCATAAATCTGACAAATATCTTTTAGGCCGCGAAAGTGCCGTGATAATGTTGGTTCCGCCACAATTCTAAAGCACTTCTAAACAATTTTAAACAATTCATAGCTTTTCCATAAGAAAAACAGTCAAAATATGTTTTTTGCTTTTTTCAGGTTTCAATTCGTGAAGCGCGAGTTCTGTTGGTTATAAATAGTTGGTGGATAAGAGTCGTTTGTGGACGAACGGTAAGTCGAGAGGGCAGTCACTGTACTCGTTGGTCCGTCGTGGTGTTGTCCGCCGGGGGTGGCGGCGGTGGAGGCGGCGGTTGCAACCGTCAGCGTGAGATCGCAAGACGCGGTGGTGGCGGTCCTGGGACCCCCTGTCTTGCCACCATCAGCTCCTCGGTCGCGGGGAGCGCGGGGGGATGTGGCCCCGTGGTGGGGGTCCCCTCCTACAAGAAACGTCAAGGTAAACCAATGAAGAAATTGTCGTTAAATCCACATGTAAATTAATTGCGATACTTAGCCAAACAATTATACAAGCCTTCAAATATTCATGAGAAACGTCGATTCCGATGATCCTAAACAAGAAGAATTGTGTCTTAAAGCTTAGAGATCGGGAAGAAAAAATTTTTTGGACGCAGGTGGGGCAGGATCTTGGGGTCGCGGTGGTCGCGATCGGGGCAGAGACCGCGGGGGCGGCGCTTCGACCTTACTCGGTCCCGGTGTCGCCCCCGCGAATTATCCTCCAGGACTTGAGGGAGTTGGCCCTGGATTTCGTGAAGTCGTGAACATCCTCGGCGAAAGAAATCAGGTTGGAACGCTCAGCGGTGTTGGTCCACCGCCTGGAACGTCGGCCAACAAAGAGCCCGAAGATGACGAAGAGGGTCCACCACCCAAGAAACCTCCGAGGCCTCTCTACAGACGTTTCATAAACTACGTCCGACAAGCTTGGACCGGCGTTAAATTTGCTCTAGGTATACTAATCGCTTGACGCACCGCTTTAGCTGCTTTCACCCATCATACCCGAACGATAAAGCTAATTGTCAATCCATTGTTTAATATCCCAAATAAATTTGAAAAATCATATTTCGTATGTCACTCCATGTTTGATTGCAAGTCACATTTTCAGTTGATAGAAACGTATTGAATGTATCGGTACTATTATTTCTAACTACTTATTTTCCATATTCATAGACATAGCAAAAAAAAACTTCAATTGGAAAGATACCTGTGATAGACATACTTTTTCACGAGCTACAAAGTACCACAAGACCACATTGCTATACGGGCTTTACTTATCTTCAAGGACGTTGAATTTCATGCCTCGTTTAGTCCCTCAGAGATATATCACCCGAAAATCAACCCCTGCCTTTGAGCATACTGCCCTTTTCTTGGAGGAAAAGAAAACGTTCAGTCTTTCCTGTAGTTCGATTTAATCTTTTGAGATACCTTTCAACCACGACATCCAGTGACGATAACCGGGAACGTGAGTTTTTAAGTTGCATCTAACTGTATCTGATTGATTGATCTTACGAGTAACACAAATAATGTTAAATTCCACGTACTATCTTCATTTTCATTGAGCTATTCCCATACGAAAAAAAATCCAATCGAATAAAAAAAAACTGCTATTCGTTGCCCAGTTACAGACATGAATGTTTTAACGATTTTCCATGATGAAGCTACCCCACAAATGCATCAGCACGGAAACTAGAAGGCCGTAATTTAACCATCGGAGAGTACATTCATGAAGATCGGGGCTTGAAATCGTATTTAGGGGTATTTTAGGGGATATCGTGTACACAGTGTGAACAACGAGATCGATAAAAGAGAAATCACTTGTGAAAATAGCATAGGTGCACATATCCGTGAAGTAGGTAGAACTGAATACAGACTGGTAGCAGTTGGAGAGCACACCCTCCTCGATCACGTATCGGGATGGGTGCAGGAGCCACAACTGGACCAAGCGGAGCGTAAACACTGCGTCTGGCTACGGCCGTGATACGTGCAGAACCGTCGACGCCAAATCAATCGTCGAAGCGCCCCCTCCCTCGTCTCACATTCGGCACTATTACGTCCGTAGGTTGTTGAATGAAAGTTACACGCTCAAACGGTCGATCTTGAAACGTACGAATAACGTAGGCCTCGTACTGGCAGCACTTTACTCGCGAGATTTGAATAGCCTCATTGTCAAATTCGAAAGGGTCATAGAGTTTCGAATCGTCAACGAGACCAAGTGGCGCGTTACGTACCGACACTTTGACATACATGTGTGCCGCATCACCTATAGTGCATACTGCACCAATCCATGCAGTTCTGGAGTTTCAGGGGTTGATCGATTGCGAAGTTATTTAGATAATACTTTCCATCGGAGTGATATTCTAAACATCAGACGGGACTCAATGTTAATTATACAGATATTGTCTGTCTATGGATAATGCTATTTGGATAATCTAAATTAGATATTGCAGATATTAAAAATGAATTATCCGTGATAAATGATATTGACAACTCAATCAAATAATTAATTTCAAAATGAATCTTTGATTTGTACTTTCCATGAAGAAACCGCCATAAACGGAATGTGGAATTTTTAGCTATTCCGTGGATTTCACACTATACATTGAAAAACAGCGCGTATTACGGAATTATGAAGAACGTAAGGATAGCAACTTGAGTCGTTGACGAGTAGTACTCCGAAAAGCCGCGAATGAAGTGAAAAAATACAATGCACAAGCGTGAAATTCAGAGAGAAACCAGGAACCCTCGGTGTTTGATAATGGCCCGTAGGCCGCACGCGGTTTACTTCTCTGCTTGGTATTGCCTCAACGGTTCGCGAATACTCGAAAAAAATTTCAAACTTCTCAGTGAAAAGCCAAATTTGTAAAGCTTGCGAAAATTGCGCGCTCGAAAAAGACACAGTCGAGTATGAGGCGTGGTACGAATAGTACCGCCGAAGAATGCCACGCTAATCACGAAAGAAGTGGTGGGCAAAATGGAAGTAGAAAGTGTCATTGAAATGTTTGAAAGGTTTACGGAAAGTACAATGGGGAGGACAGAATCTATATCGGTAGCGATGACAGAAAGATCTGTACAGATCTTCTCGTAAACCCACCGCACGCTATGACTCCATTATCGTAACGACCCTTCGCACGTGAGAACTCTATGGATTGATCAAAAGAGGAAACAAAAAATCCGCCAGTAGCGGCGTAATATCAATCCTGTCATTATTCATTAATTCCTGTTAACTCAATCACTCGTAACACCTATGAAAGTCACCTGAGAAAAATAAAAAACAAAAATATCCTATTTTATTCTAATACAGTATCAAACATGGAACAAAAAGTATTATACTATACCATTATCTTTTTTTAAAATGTATTTCCTCCAGAACCTCTTTTTCACGTGCATCATAACGACCTCTCAACGTTGACAAAAAATGAAACAAAGCCAAAAATATTCAACCTAAAGTCCACACATCCAGAACAGACACGACACAATATTTGAGGATTATTCATCGAAAATTGGGTTATGTTGATGTTTTTATCGAGTTATAAACTTACGTTCAGAAATCACGACAAAGCGGATCGATTTTCCTCGGGAATGTCTGCGAAGGCGGCTTGAAGGAATCACATCGTTAGTCGCTTGACTGCACCGTAGTGATAACAAAGGTAGCTACAATGAAATTCCAAGCCCAGAGAAAGTTAAAGCGTACCTCCCTCAGCCAATGGTCAGATCTCGACCCAACATCTGTGAAGGATTATACTAGTGGTGTGGACGAAAGCTCAATGCGATAAGATTGGACGTAAGCATTCCGCGGTCGAGGACGGGCTTCACTATTGCCCAAAAGGATTTGCTGCTCGAGCTCGTTTCACTTAGAAAGCCTCTTCGACTCCCTCCAAAATACTAAATCTTACATTCTTAATACGAACCGTGACTCTATGAAATAACAATTCGTAAGGACCGGTTGCTGTAGTAACCACTCAACATTTCAAAGAACCTTCGATAAGACCCTCAAAAAAGAGCCAACCTTCCAGCTATGCTCGAGTCTTCGGAAAAATGATTGTACCTCGGTTGAACGCACCTAATGGACGCGGCGTGAAATGTTCTGCATTGATAAAACTTTCAGACTAATGGGATTTCAGATTCGGAATACGAGGAGGAGCAGACACCGAGGTACAGGCCGGATTCTCTGGCGAGCTTGTGCAGAGCTACGCGCTTCACCGAGGCTGAACTCAAAAGAATTTATCGAGGTTTCAAAGCCGAGTGTCCCACGGGAGTGGTCAGGGAGGATACCTTCAAGTGCATCTATTCTCAATTTTTTCCCCAAGGAGGTTAGTTATACTTCACACTGTATCACTTTCAACGCTACTTTATGACGCGATTGTTGGCATCCGGATTTGAATTTCGAGCCTCTTCTTTCCCAGAGGATTCGATGGGCGTTTTAGAAAAGCATCAAACGATGTGTTCACGCTGATATTGTACTTTGAAATTAACTTCGAAAGATAAAAAAAAAAAGAATTGTTCGATTTTATTAGTTCAGCGTATTAAAAAAATATAGTATTAATAAAAGGGAAATAAAATATCATTCCAACGATATTTCTACAACATTAAAATCAATAAAAATATGGTCACATATTTTCTTTTTTTACTTGGATATAATGCATGAAATAAATCATCAGTCACGTTCTAAGTAAATATCTGTACTCGTTTATTTATCGAGCCACCACTAGCAAGAGAATAATCAACGCGTCGTGCATGGCAAAAGAAAAAAAGAAACTCGAGCTTTATGCGGTGACTCGCCGGGGTGTTCAACGCTTATTAACGTTGATTACGCGATTCTCTTACCTTCCCTCCAGTATAATACTCTTCATACATATATCTAGTACGATAGTGTGGCGAACGTATCAGTGAAATGGCACGCTGAACAATTCACCGTGTAATGGAATAATGTGATTGACGTTCCTGTAGTGTAGAGCTCGGCTACACTAGTGCGTGTCGGGGAAAGGCTCGTAAACGCGCGAGTGAATACATGCAAATTTCAAATGGTATTTTGTTCGGTTTTATACATTTTTTATTAAATCCTCGAATCATGGATTCATTTGCGGTTACCTTTTAGTCATCAATCCTCATCGATACAATCGTCCAGAAAAATGGCTCGTGGTGAAACGAAGGTTCTTTTCGGCTTCCATCAACTTCCATCCAACTTCCATCAATTTCCATCGATCCGGTGTCCATCAACAACGTTTTAACGCTATTTCAAATTAGAGTAATTTTCAGCAACAACGCTTATACGTTGACAACCAATTTTTTCGGTAGAATTATATCATCCTGCTTTCTTCCCTTCTGGATAAATCCAAGCTGTTTCAAAAATACAACTCGTGCAGACAAAACCCGATTTGACAAATTTGACAACAACAGTTGCCTCGAAGAAACGCTCAATGCAAAGGGTTTTAAAAAATGATAACTTATTAAAAATTAAAAATTATTTCTTCATGATATAGAAAAAAATACAATAATCTTTGAAGAGCGGTGCAAAAAGCAGCATGAGATACGAATACTGGGGCAGGGAAAGAGATTACGAAAGGATCAAGCGTCGCTTCGTCTCATTGCTCAGGTTCCGTCATGAAACCACATGGGAACTACAACCCTCGTCGTTATCGATGATAACTATATCCTGCCAGTAGTTCGGCTTGTAACTCACATAAACCCTTCGGGTATTGCTTTCTCTTTCAGACATTCTCATTCGCTCGATAAAGCCTAATCTTTCCCTTCTCTCTTTCACTCTCTTCCTTATCGGCTCCTTCCAACGGATTCTCAACGCCAACAACTTTCGATTCGCTCCGATTGTCTCGCCGTCTCAGGTCCGTCGACTTTCCATTAAAATCTTGGATAATTGGCTCGTTCGAATAACTCGTATCCAATATCGATAGGGAAAACGCAAACAGCAGCTCGAATAAAGTGATCGAAGTAAAAAGAAATTGGTTATCGCGAGAGGTGTTCGTTGACGGCGCTCGTTGAATTCGTATTCAAGCAAGAATACTCGATTCGATCGGAGCTGCCGTGAACACGTTTATTTAAGAGAGACCTGCTTCTTTTATTGCAATTGACGGTTACCCTCGATTCAGTTCGCCTGAACCGAGGAGCCCTTCTATATCTACAAATTTCAGACTGAACCCGAACAAACGAAAGATCCACTCAAATTTTACTTCATTCTTTTTTTTTCAGCCAACACGAGCCAATACGCGCATTACGTTTTCAACACTCTAGATCAAGATCACAGTGGAATTCTCAGCTTCGAGGTGAGTTCCTTTTTTTTTCACACTGATATACTCGTTGTGTACCTGAGGCGAAAACGTCTCGAATTTTCAAATTACCGTTCTTAGTTTTTCGTCAAAAATATAATTCGTGAATAATATAATTTCGTTATTAAAACCACATAATTTTTGGAATATGTCAACAAATTTTCGACAATAATCGTACCATTTATTTCCGAAAGTCGGTTACTTTTATCGACGGGAGACTTCCCGTTGGTAGAAACATTCGGCTTGATACATGAAAAATCTGAGCAGTACACGATAAATCAGAATCAATACGGCACGTTATCGCGATACGTGAGATAACGTAAGGTCCAACGGGAACTAGGGGCTCGGCATTTTTCGAAGAGGCGGTCGAAGATTTTTTTCCTACAGGAATTCCTCTCACATTTATTACCATTACACTCCCTACTTCGAGAAGAACATTTCAGGTTCTACGTGTTCTACGTGGTGGATTCATGGAATTTGCAGTGGAGCCAAGAGATCACGTATAATGCCAAAAAGTATCTTCCACTCTCCCTTACCTGTTCACACCAGTGGACCCTCCTTCCTTTTATTTATTTATTTTTTTATCCTTTTATCCAACACTTTTTTCCACTTACACGCTCAATGCGTGAACCACACATAACATCCCTCATGATTTGCGACACCCTCGCTTTTTCTATCCCGCACCCAATCCTAAGTACTCCTCACATAGTGGGTTTGGCCGTAAGAGGTTGATGATGGCCATAAGAGGTTAATGATGCGTTACAGTTAGAAATAGACTTTTCGAGTGCTGTCATCAATTTATTTTGGAAAGTTTGGTAAACCTGTAATACTTCACTCTTCCTGTTCATCAAACATGACGAATAGTAACGAAGAGGGTACGCGTGTCAACCCTCTTCAGGGCAATATATACAATTTTTAAAATAAGTAGTTAAATATGATTATCGAAAGAAACAAAAATGCACGTGTTTCTGAAAAAAACTGACTTTTTTTTATTTTTTGAAAAATACAAATGTATGCAAGTTTCATTGACTCGAAATGGATTTGAAGAAATATTTTGCTTCGATACGCAGAGAATCGGTTTGTGACAGAAATGTCACACGGCGCTACAGAGGGTTAATCCGAACTACATTGTTGGGCTCGTGTATTAATTAAAAGAATTAATGCGGAAACTAATAAATAAACTGAAATACTCAAAATAACTTGGAGCCAAAAAATATGGTTTTAAAATGGGTTTTAAAAATACGCGAACGAAAAATATAATTAATTTACATCAAGATTTAAATCAGCATGGGACAGCAGAGATAAGATAAAAGATGTCGAAAAAAATCTACGATTATTTCTTTTTACTTTTTTATTTTTTCAGAAAAAATTACATCGTAAAATGAATACCTAGATAAATAACGAAGTCGTTTCAACGGTTGCTTTATAATATCGGTTCAATACGAAAGCGCCGCAATTGCATGTTAACAGATGTATTCTCCCTTAAAGCGTAAACATTTCAAACTCGAAAGTTCTCGTTACCTCGGAACTACAAACACTTTTCGCCTTGTCCAGCATTTGACTTGTGTTTTATATCCGAGATACGGCGAACTTCCCACAATATGTTTGGAAAACTGTTTTCGAAAACAAGAAAGTCAGATCTCTGAGGTTCAACAGATATATAGAACATAGCCGGGAGAGTTTTCTCGCTTCAATTTGAAGATCTTATTAAAAGGCAAGTTTAAACTCGATTTCGTACAACCTGCGAACGTAGTTCGGTGCGATTTGTCAGCAGGACGATATGTAAAATCCCGATTAAATTCTCCCGCGAGCGAAAGGAAAGGTCGAAAATGTTCAAACTTGAATGTGAACACGATTGGATAGAGTACTTCTGCACAAAATATGAGAAAGACCAAAACAACGTTCGATCTCATATTTCTTAGTTGTCATTTTTATTCTCTAATAGTGCAACCTCCAAGATCGTTATGATTCATATAGTAGAACCTATCATCCTTCTTACAATCATAACAGTTATTATTCAGCGATACACTTTTCATATTATACCCATTCCATGGAGACCAGTTATCTCGACCTCTTCGGTAGCATTTTAATAACGTTTACCTCGAGCACGATGGCTGATACGACTTTTCGTGTGGCACACTTGGGATCACCGTGGCGAAAGTATGGATCAACATCGTGCTTTTTAGCCCTGACGCTGAAGGTCTCGACGCAACCCAGCCTCGCGGGTAACCACGTCGCTTAGCCTACACCACAGAAATCCCCAGGGGTTGCTCGTGTACTCGACGTTGCCGCATTTGAAGCTTTTGCCTTCGCATAGAAAATAAATTAGCCTGTGACAGAAAAATGTATGTTTACGATCGGGTGAACAAACGAGGGAAGAATTATGGAAATACCAAATTACGTTGTAGTCAATTATGTATGTATTTACTTTTTTGTCATTTTTCATGTATATGAATATCGACTGTAAAAAAATATCAATATAATCGTATGCTTGCAAAGATTGGATATTGAAATTAACAATCTATGTGAAATCAGTTGTGATCGCTGGTATAAAGAATATCTGATCTCTGTTATCAACTAAGGTATCTGACCCATGTAAAGCCCAGTGCTTAATAAAGCGCACGGTTTAAATATTCAAAACCACAAAGTCAAACGGATTGAGCTCTCATCGTCGAGGGCCTAACTTTGAATGGCCGGAATTGCCATAGCAACTGCCGCGCTGTGGTGAACCCAAACAAATTTTCAGTCGATAGAAGGCAGTGCGTGCGATCGCACGTAGGCGTTTCTTAAATTTCTACGTACGAAAAGTTTCGAAAACAAAAAATGTTTTCAATATTACTTAGTGAATCATTATTCTAATAACATGTAATCGTTTATCAGCACTATACATGTTGTTATCAAAATATAAGTTTAAAATTGAAAATTATATATTCTTTTTATTTTTTTGTACGAAGTTACAATGGGCATAGCCTTGTTAGGAATAGTGGTCTGAATTAGGCCCAGGAAACGCTTTTTATAAAAATCTTATAAATTATTATTAATATGTTGATTATTGAATAAATGATTAAATAAAATTTTTGTATTTATTTCAAGATTTATAATTTTTGTTGTACTTCAAAACAAATAAGTTGGGTCAAATACCTTATTTGAAAACGAACTGGCAAAATAAATGTTCACGTATCGTCGTATCATTACAATTGCAACGAAAAGAATTTTCCAAATTTGTAATCCCTATAAAAACTTTTATCGATATAACCAACTCCCCACCCAAAATCATGAACAATAGCCAATAGAGGTACCCAATGCACCGGTGCAACACAAAGCTCATTTGTGTACCTTTACATTGAATACTTGCCAAATCTTATCGTTACAATCAATTCGGACAGAAAGCCGACTCTAGTGGATACTCTGGTATTTGGCGAGGCTGAACAGTTGCCAGATATCATTTACGGAAAACGGTCTGTTGTTACAGTAGGTATAATCTCTCGATTCATAGCCGTACTCATTGTCAGCTGGCACTGCGCCGGGTTTACCCAGCACGGTCCTATGTTAGCCAAAAAAAAGTTGCACTAGCCAGCTCCTAGTTTTCTGCAACAACGCTCACCAAAGCAACAAGGGCTTTGGAAGCACATGATCGTTGTTACCTCGTAGCCAATTGGAGTCTTCGTTAAAACGAATCCCTGAATGGTTGAAAGCTTCCAAATTGAAGCGCGATAATCTCAGTGTTAACAATACATTCAAAATATGTTGCGAAAAATATCCTTAAAATATGATAAACCAAAGTCCACTGATAGGAAATTTTCTTTGTTATTTCTTTTTTCGCTAACGCGAGGTCGTAGGCAATTGAGTTTTAGGTCAGACACAAAACTCCCGAATGCACCATCAGTGAATCGTTCCTCGCTGATTGCACGTGCATCTGTCCGAGCATTAGACGGAGCTTCTGTTTCAATTGGGGCATTCATCACTCAGGCTCTCGGATAAAGCGCTTGCGGTCTGTTGGACCAAAATCAATGAGGTGCTCCAAAAACAGCGATGAGTTAGATCTTCTCGTCTGTGCGTCCTCGGGAATCCGAGTGTAACAAAAGTTCAATATGTGAAAAACGGAAAAACTGGAGCTGTCATCAGTCAGATTCCAAATGACTACGAGATTAGGTGTGATCGAAATTCGTATAAATCCTCAGTAAAAAAAAAAAAACAGAGCTTCTTTTAGTACGTTCAAACTTTTTTCATTTACGAGTCATTTACTCGTCTCATCTTCATTTATTAATTCTCACCCGAGATTATTCACCCCAAAAGAAGCGGGCCGGAAAATTATTCCCCATCGAGTAATAGCCGAGTTGTTGAGTATACACCTTTTGCGTGTCTCGCAATCATATCCAATCGGTTATGCAAATGAGAATAATATTTGACCATGCAATTCAAAATCTATGCAATCTTGTGTAACCCCTTCACCAACACATCCTGGCTCTATAATCGACCCTCAACTGGCGAAAGGTCGCAAGCCCGTTTCGTTCTTACTGTCAAAGTGATGTGGGTCGTGCCTGTTTGTTAGCCAGCATCCCTTATACGTGTTTACGTGGGAAACATATGCAGAATATCCAAACATGCGTGACCCAGCATACGATATATAACTCAGCTAGGATCTACCTACTAAATTTCCATCTGCGATGCGCGCGTGTATTGGAAGGAATTGCAAAAGAGCCAGACGGAATTTCCATAATAATCGCCACGAAGGAATAGAAACGGCTTTACAGGGAACATCACTTTGGTGTCCGCTTTCGATTTTGTTCAAGCTCGCGTATGCGCCGAAGCATCAGAGACTGTTGTGCATGTATTTTTATTTTATCGGCGGAACAGACAATTTCAAGGGGTGCGAGCACCTCTTAGAGTTATGCATTTCGAGGCCTGATTTTGCTGTTTCTCCAGCCTCCAATCCATCGAGTTCAATTTTATTCATGCATATTTCCAATTTTTTCGTTTGAAGAGATGCAATTTTTCATGGAGTTCACGTGGCTCCGGGAAGAGCTCTTTCAAATATCTTTATAACTTTTTCTCGACAGATCAATATTTACGGCGGTATACTCGAGAAAAGTTTCCAATTTTTTTTTTTGCGAGGGAACTAATATTATAGTTACACTCCATATGTAAAATATAATCTATTATAAATATATATATATATCTATGTATATTTATATAAATACATAATTAATACCTTACCTTAACCATTCGTACATAAATTATTATAAAAGCTCGAAAATATATTTCTCCCGTTTTTTGACTTCTCAGCAATTTAGCTTATCACCAAGATTTCGCGTCTGAATGTTTCAGGATTTTGTGACCGGCCTTAGCATACTTTCACGTGGTTCTATGGACGAGAAACTAAGATGGACGTTTTCTCTTTACGATATAAACGGGGACGGTTGCATCACGAGAGAAGAAATGACTGACATCGTCACGGCTGTATACGAGCTGATGGGAAAGCTTGCGGATGCCAATATGAACCACGATGGAGTAAGGGAAAAGGTTGACAGGATGTTTCAGGTGAGTCAAACATATAAATATTGCACTCTTGAAATATCGCCTCGAATCAACATCAAGAATATCGATATTATCGATAAATAATACATTTATTAATAATATCGATGTATCGATCGTATCGATAAATAAAATCGATACGATACGATATCAAAAAAATGATCCAATATTGTCAAGAAAATATAATGGTGTTTCAAAACAAATATTAATAAATCGAGGCAACTCAATTTTCACAGGAGCCCGACCCCTCAAACATCCCTGAAGCGAAAGGCAATATATTTTTTATTTTCAGAAAATGGACGGTAATAAGGACGGTGTAGTGACGCTTTCGGAGTTTCTGGACGCGTGTCGCGCCGATCCGGAAATCTCAGCGAACATGGCAGCGCTGGATACAGTCTTCTGACACCCGGCAACCAGACCGTACTACGCAGCATGGACCTGAAAAGGAGTCCGAGACTCAATCGAAATGGAAATCGCTCAAAAAATTTTTGACTCCCGATAAAAGCGTAAAGAAAAATACAGAAAGTCGAGGAGCTCGTGTGAAGGATACGAGGAGCAGGATACGACAGAGAACTGTTCGGGAAGTTCTCGAAGATCGAGCCGTCTTCGCCTTACGACATCCTCCGATATATATACTTTATTCTCGAGGTGCGATCGAGAACTTTGGGAAAAAGAACTCGAGGATCGTTAACGAAACTATTAAAAGAATTTAAGAGTCGAAGAACTGATAGAGACCGACCGACCGGTGCAATCGGATTATCGCGATCTCTAACAACCATTCACTGTCGTTCGTCGTGAAAGCACGTCCAGAAAAAATATTGCCGAATCGATTATTCGATGTGAAAGGTTTCATTGGCAAACGTCAACCCGAAGACAGTCCACGTTGCAGTATAGCCAAAGAAAATAAATCGAGTGTCGATGGGACGCGCGGACATTTTTCATGCGGGTCTTAGAAGGTGCCAAAAACAATAAAATTACCACAGATTCGTAACGTAGGCTTTTGGAAATAATACGCGAAGAGCCGAAAAATGATTATTACCCTGGTATAAAATGGTTCGTCGCGCGCTGACGCATGAAAGCTCGAATACACTTGAAACAATAAACACACACACACACATACACAGACACACGTTTCCTATTGTTTTATCGTGGCAAATGTCATTGCTCGATACGCACTTCCAGCTCGTCCGAATACAAAATTTCTTGCATATCACGAGGTACACATGATCGTGCGTATAACGGATGAACCAATACTACCATTTCAGCGAGCATCGAGAACGTTTCAGAGACGAAAAAAATGGTTTAACCGAAAAAAAAAAATGAAGGCACTGTAACCATATTAAGACTATTTTTATCGATGACGCGTCGTTTCAGTTGCAATCACCGGGTATGCAGTGGCCAAACTATAAAGCCAAATCATGAATGAATCACCATGTCCATAAATCGCGATAGGCCATAAATAAATAAACCCGATTCCTTTTTAATTCGCCCACTGACGGGAGTCGATAAAGTTTGATGAGCTCTTCGAAATTGTTCACACAAGCATGGACCAGTAGTCATGAAGGCAACGCTAGAATGGAATACATTTCATTCTTGAAGCAATTACGTTTCGTAGTTAAACATTCAATTTCTATTACGCGATCCTTTCTTCGAATTAAATTCGATCCAGCAATTACAACGAATATCCGATTCAAATATCGTTGCAGATGTCACGCGATGTAAAAAAAAAAAATAATAAAACGTTTGCGTCGTATCGATTATCGAACGCCGTTAGAGACGTTCTGGATCGATTTTTAATTTCGAGAGCATACTTTTATATTTTAACAACTACGGGAACTATCTTTCATAATCATTAGGCACTTTTCGTTTGAATGGCTTTTTGATTTTTTTCTCGCTTACGATTTGTTGTTACCATTGTAACGAGCTCGATCCTCGCTTCCCTTTCTCTTGTTTCTTCACCGAGCTACGATGACCAAAAGAGCGAGGAGGAAAAGAAAAAAACGAGAATTACATGAGAAACGCTTCTACTCCTGCGGTTAGCAGTCCCGTTATAATGAATTTTCAAATCCCCTCGATGATTGTTGTTTCTAGTGGGTAACCAAAGCGATGTGCGCGCATAACGATACAAAAGTATTTATTTTTGTGACCGGTTAATGGATATATATGTAAATTGTATCGCGCGGACGATCTTAGATGTTGTAAGTGTCGTGCTGATATAAAAATACAGAGAATGGGCAAACGAGCGAGAATCGTACACGGACATGATTCGCGTACAGACGATACAGACGTTTCTCGACGATATCCCGTGGACGTTTGGCGTCGAGGAAGACCAACGAAATTGGTGCAAATTATTTGACACGGAGATCCATTTTTTCAGGGATGTAATCATTTTTTATCACTGCCTATTTCGGGTTAATTATTATAAGAGACGAGGTTACGCAGAGAAAAAGAAAAAAAGGTACACCGCGATGCATCAAAACGAGTATTAGGGATACCGGATTCGTTTGAGAATTGTAATACTTGCTCGCGAGTCTGAACAGCAGTCGTGAACGAAGCCAAGAAAACCGTGACGATGTTCGAGCTAATTTTGCTTTAACGTCGAACTTGAATATTTTTACGATTTTGTTATGAGTCGTTCGTTAATGTATCGAATGAATTTTGGAAGAAAAACATTGTACGAAAGATACGATGCATCGAACGAGCGAAGAAGAAAAATAAAACGTCGCCTCTGAAAGAGAAAACAAAAAGCGCTCGTGACGTATCGACGTGTAGGGGATAACGAGAGATAACGGAGGCTAGTACATTTTTCGATTCTTAGCAGGGCCGCCAATTAGACGATAAGTTAATTATGGTGTAAGCTGAGATTAACCGAGATTTTTACATCGAACGTTGTCTCATATCAACACGATCACTACCGCATGTCTTTGAAATTACCTGTAATGACGAAAGAAAATGTATAAAGTAATTAATGTTAAAACGCGCGAAGCCGTACGTTTCCGGTACAAAATTTCTGGTCTCGATCCCACGAGAAAGTTCGAAGGTTTTGGAACTTTACCTAGCTCTAGGAAAATTTAAACCCACAGGATTAAAGGTAATGTTAGATATTTGTTTATACATATAATGCTCTGTTTCATCAGCTTTTTTCATTACACTACTTTGGTAACATAGAACGGATTGAATGGCGAACACCCCTCTTTCCTCCGAATATTCTCAATTCTCTCATTCGCTACACAAGCTCTCGATTGTCAGACAAAATTTTTCAAACTTGTCGAAACAGATTTCTATCGAACTCATTAGCATTGTCGAGATTACTTTTTCGATGAAAACGTACGCGAGATATCGCTGAAATTCAGCATTTATTCATTTGCCAATTTTTCAATTTTCGATCGAGCCAATTTCAATATTAGTCTTGATAGAATTAGTTCATTCGAAAAATCGAATGGTCCGTAATGTTTCGACGGTACCTCAAGATCTGGCCTCCCTCTTGGCGACAGTGTAGAATTTCGGATTCCGCTAACTCTTTCGTGTAACTTTACGTAGCAAAAAAAAAGCAAGTTCACGATTCTTGTCTGTAATATACGATTAGCACTTGAAAGGATACTCCAGTTCTCAATTATTCTACGTGTTACTGCGCCAATTTCTTCGCGACATTAGCATATTTACTGAACGGGCTAAATCCCATCAGTTTTCCAATCTATCTCGTTGGAAACTAACTTAAATTTCCAAACGCACTCATCCTTCGACTCGTTTTGCCATTAAAAACGGGTTGATCGTTAACGCTCGGTTTTTTTAGTGTTCTTGCTATCTCGATTCGCTAATCTTCTACGGCCAACAAATACTCGTCGGCCAACTATACTTCTATACGTAGATGGTTAAATTCTAAGTGAACCTAAAAACTGATCGAGGAAAAATAAATAGTTATCTTTGCTATGCACGATCAATCTGTTGTCTTTCGATGGCTTGCCTGACGTACCGAATCTGACATTGCAGGGATTGATTACGAAATAAGAACAAAGGTCGCGAGGTGACCAGACCAGGATGACACACTTGGATGAACAATAGATAATATTGCAAAAAAAAAAAAAACAAAGAATATACATATATCCGGTCTACGCAAAGAGAAATACGACGAATGATTAATTTAAAACATGGTCAGATGGTCCAATTATAGACTATATAGTATAATTGTACGAATAAGAAATAACAAAAGAAGAAACAGGTACGGAAAGAAAAGATAAACCAAAAGAGAACAAATTAATCCTTGTATCCAGTCGTCGTGTAGCTTCTGAGAATCGTCCGACTCGACGAGACTTCATATCGTGATTTGTCCACTATCCAGATTATTTCAGAGTACCCTGATAAACGGAAGTCGCACGACTCTCAGACGATGAAAGTAGCCCAAAAAAATGGAAACAGTTAAAATGCGAAAATAAATTATATTTGAAGAGACGAGAAGAAAAAATAGCAAATATATGACGTTAAATATGTAAAGGAGTTCGAGGGGTAAATAATTCTCGCAGCGATATATTTTCGGCGGTAAATGTACACGAACGTGGCAAGACTACGCGTTGAATAGCTTTAAAAATCCACTCATCCACGTGTAATTTGGCCAATGTGCAATTTTTACCGACTGACGAACAACTCAGGTCCATCGTTTGTGTTTTTTTTTTTTCTTCTTTTTATTCTGTGAAGAATACAGACTGTTTCCAGCTTGCTGGCGGCCGAGAAACAGACAATAGACGATTCGCAAAAACGTACGAACTGCGAAAAAAAAAAATGAAGGAAATATGTAAAAACCGGTCCCAATTTTGTGGGCAAACGTCCGTTCGTCTGCCAGCCCTGAGGTCGAGCGTGTAAATTAATTGTTTGGATGTTGGTTGTTAAATGTTAGTACCATACGTATTCGAGAGATGTAAAGAGATCAAGAATAATATATAAAATTGAAAGCAGAAGGCGTACACCCACTAAAACATACAAAATTTATGGCGATCTGCTTTTGGAATTCGTTTAGCTCGTCACTTTTTTTTTGGCCTCGAGACAGCTTTTTATACACGTTACAGAAAGTATAGCGCTACCCTTACATGTACTGATCGATGCTAGCTAATTTAAGTATGACTGTTCCTTTTGAGAAGTCCGTCTACGCAAGATCGGAATGACGGATCCGGTTTGCAGGAGCCCGATTGAACAGGGCTGAACATTTCACCCATTAATACAACGAGATATCGATTTTTTTAAAATACATATGTCCAATGAAAAATGACTCCCACGATTCGGTATACTACATGGAGTCTCATAAAAAACAATAACGTTTCTTTTTTTGAAACAAAGAAAATATCCTATAAAAAAAAATAAAAATATCCTTTACTTAAAAAAAAAAAACGAGGAAAGAAAATCCTAGGCCATTGAAATATAGTTTGACAAAAATAAAAAATCAGAAATACCATACTATAATTTTTCACATATATATGTGTGTTTGTGTATAAACTGAGATCATTGACAGTATCCCCATAAACGTGGCGAGTTATACGAACTTTTATTGGATATATTTACATTTTTGAAAATCAATATCCTCTGACGTTAATTGGTAGAGCGGTGGAATTATCAATTACAATGTCAAGTGCGAAACGATTTATACCTGTATCCATGCGATAACGCTATTCTCCAGTCGAACTCTCGGCTGGTTGAAACAAGTGTGGAAAAGGGTTTAATTATCCATCCAGGAATACATATTTGTATAACTGGATGCTTATCGTTGCCAGGATGTCACATTTGTTCGATTGTTCTCCCAGTTCAATGGTAGACGGTTTTTCTTTTTCTCCGGTGACGGAAGAAAACGTAAAAAGAATCGCTTTTTACTTCGAAATCTCGTCACTGCCTGTAAAGGGATCCGACGGCCTTTGACGCGGGGACATCATATCAGGGGTAGTCTCGTTTAAGGAAAACAAAAATTACCATAAGTTTTTGCGCGCAAGTTTCGTCACAGAATTGTCGCATCGGATAAAATAGATTTAAATCGCAATGCGTGTCTTATGGAGGAAACGCGGACGACGAAGAAGAGTTGAAATAACGAGTCACTACATCCGAACGCACCTTAGTTTTATTGCCGAAGCCTAGCTAACTATTACGTTTATTAATTACAGATATAGTTTATTGTATTATAAATGGGAGTATGTCACTATTTTATAAATAAATAGATGATTAATGTTAAACTCTGTCTTTGCATTTTTTTAGTACCTTTCATTTTGCACGACTGTAGTAAAAAAAGGGAGAAAGAGCGAGAGAGTATAAATCGGAATATTTACGAATTTAATTTTAGAGTGTTTACTGATTTGAAAAATGTATGAGAGAAAAGAACATACGTGTTTGACCAATTGTGAAATATCGATTAGTAACGATGCAAGTTTTCCGCAAACCCTTTTTAGGTAATTCAACATGGGGAGAACGATTCCATTCTTCGTCTTAGGAATCGTGATTGCTGAATGAAAAATGTGCTCGACTGTCGATAATCTTAAAGATACGAACTCGCCAAAGCCCCTGTTTATTTATGATCCACTGATCGTAAACCATACCGCGGTTTTCAAGCTTTTAAAAAATTTTATGAGTCATAAGTTTCCATAATTGAAAAAAACTAAAAAAAAGTTATCAGTTCAAGATGGAACTCATCGCCGCAGTATTGCCAGTTTTTTTTCCTGACCCGAATTTGGCTGAGCTCAATTTTTCCTTTCAGCCGTAGTCGTTCCGTTACCGATCATATGGATGGGAATCCGGGTCTCGGTAATATCACCGATTTCGAGCAACTTATCAAACACGCACGTAAATACGGTAAGTAATGTTAACGCGTAAACAATAGTGCAAACCGTTATTATATTATCATGAGCCGCGCTATACAAAGATTAATGAAAAAAGACGTAAAGGAACAGAGTACATCGATTGACGTTAAACCGGCATTCTTTGTTAATTCCCTATAGAACTTGGAAAGTTCTAAAACTTCCATATTTTTTCCGAGAAAAATATATTTACACATTCGAAGCTAACGATGTCCGTCACATTGTTGCAATGCAACGAAAATGTTTTTTTTTTTTTTTTTCATTTTTCAAATACCTTTTGCCAAGTTAGAGCCATGAAAGTCACGCACAAATTCTTTGAGATTGTAATATAATAATCTAGAACCCCGATCTGTAAAATGTAAACTTGGATAACAATCAACGTCAATGAGTGGAAAGTATTTGCATTGCATTTTAACGATTCAATCATCAACGCCATCTAAAGTGAACAATTTGGCAGTTAAAGAGATAGTTATTCACAGTGAAAGTAGAGATTATCAACAAGGGTTACAGATACGACGGATCACTTCAATAAAAAAGCAAAGAATGAACCAAATATTATTGTAAACATTTATTTTTATGAACATTACTCAAACAACGCACTTCTGTCTTTCAAAAATTATGGTTCCACCTGCAACTTGTCCGCTATCTGTTGTGTAACATAATCCCAGTACCTTCGCCTTATTACGTCATGCTCTTCCGACAACTCTTTGCAAAGCTGCAAAAATAGACAAAACGCGATAAACAATTGTATCTAATGATCGGCAATACAAGTGCAACGTGAATGAACCTACCATTAGAGCACGATCAATAGTGTAGAACGTTTCTGTGGTGGCGTCTCCTTGTCTCTCGCGACAAATGTCAATTATAAAGGCAAGAAGATGGTTCACCCGACAACCACTCGTATACAATTCCTCACAGCGTAACATGACTTTCTCATTTCTCGCAAGACCACCCTGCTTATCGTGCATCAGGATACTGAAAGCAAAAGTTAAAAAAATGGTTGCGTTATCTTTTATCCATCGGTGGAGCTTACCAGACAAATTACGTACCCTCGCAAGTAATTCCACGCACTCTCGTTTCCCTTGACGATTGATATTTTCGCCAAAACAAAATCAACCTCCTTGTCGATCACCTCCTGCTCGAATTTTGTGGTATGTTTGAGAACGAAATATCGCTGATTCCAAGCGGAATTGTTTCTGATATCATCCAGGAGCAATTGTTCCACGTAATCTAACTCGTTGTCGAAAAGGCTGAAGGATGGAACAAAATGGATCAGTATGGACCGCACATTTATCAAATCGTATCCTAATGTAGTAAATGCTGCTAGTATATTTTATAGGCTCGTTATTACATTTGCTACAGGCTCTGTACCAACTCAATCTAGTAATGTATTGTTCCAGTGGAAAATTCCAATGTTAATACGTTTACAGAAAATAAACGTGAACTAGTGCTTGAATTTTTTTCTCATATGCAATAACTTACTTGAAAGTTTTGATGCACCATTGCCTATGTTGCCAGGTGTGATAATTCTTAGCATCTATTTCCAAAATAGCCTCTGTAAAGGCAAGTTCCTCACTGGCATCCTGCAACCACTCGACAATGACTTTTCTGTGATGCCAGACTTGATAATTTTTCCAATTGCCAGTGATCATAGACCGTATGTACTTCAATTCTTCTTTGAGATCCTTGCCGAGCGCCTGAAGTATTTCTCTTCTGTATTGCCAAACTGTGTAGTTAGCTGGGTTTAACGCGATACAATCTACCATCAGGGTCAGTGCTCTCTCAGACTTTTCCGCTGTCTTTAGTACCGCACGGAAGTAGTCGTAACAGTCCTTGACTGCGTTTACAAAAGACATACAATAATTAATTTGGTGCAAACTCTTGCGCTTGAACAGTTCAATAATTTGAAATATCAAAATTCCTTTAAAGCTTACATAAAATATCATTGAAATATTGTATTCACGAAACGAAAGGTTAGAAAAATAGCGGCCAAAAATCCGGCGCGTGAGATATTAACGAGTGATAGCGAAAAATAAAGAAAAGTACAAAACTTGCACGTTTCTATTATCGCGGTGCGTCAAAACCGCGATAACAAAAAACAACGTTTACTCACATTTTTCCGAATATGCGATTGCAACAATAGGGTGCGGCCCATCATCTTGTGGTACAGGAACAACGTCTTTCCACTCTTCCCGGTCTCTATAAAAAATCCACGGGCTCTCGATTGTATCATCTACACCACCGAGTTCCTCATCAGAGCTGCTAGGCATATTTGATTCTCTTGGTTTCGAATCAACAGTGACAACCACACAACGTGCTAACGGAGGCCAGAAACGGCCCAAAATAATAAATGCGTTAGGCCAGCCCTCGCTGCATCTATGTGCACTCAAGGCGACTCGATCGGTATGGCGTATTTTTTTGAGGCACCTTAAGGCCAAGTGTCACTCTGATTGAACAGCACGACCACGAGGATCTATTCCGCAACTAACGACAATTTTTGCTAGCCAACAACAGCCAATCGTATGACCGTTTACAGAAGAACGGGATCCTCTCATTGGCTGTCATTAGCTAACGATAACGAAAGCTATCGTTACCAGTTACAGCATAGGCCTACCGGTGGAGTACGACGTAACATTATACCGTAACCACCTCATACGTAGGTACAGTCACGGTACCATGCTAATTATTCAAAGTGAGAGAAGGTTAACTTTCAAGAGGTCGGTACCGTACCAGGTAAGCGGTATGGTACAGTGTACTGTTATGGTCAGGTTGCTATCAGACTCAGCTCTACATCGATTCCCTTAATGGCCATCGTTTTCATTTTCAATCATTGCCACCATGTGGCGCCGATAGTCCTCTGCTCAGCTACTTTACATATGTCGTATGATTTGCAAACCGGCCAAACCCGACAATTCCGAAAGTGTTTATTATCATCATTATTATAATCTGACCATTTAATAGTTTAAAATTAAGCAAATAAATATTTATTTATGTTTTTTGCCAGTTAGAGAACGGAAATTAAATTCATACGCGAGTGTCGGTTCCTTAGCAAGACCAAATATTTTGGAAAATAAATCCCGACATATAAATGTGAAGAAACATATCTCCTGTGTATATATTTATTTCCATGGAATACATCGCAGATTTATGTTCAGCATTTGAAATGTTTTTAATATTTTATTGCATTCAAAAGCCACAAGTTACAACACAATGGTTTAACTCACCAAATACTCCGAAAATGTTATTATTACTTGGAATATAAAACACGCACGTGCATAAGAAGCCAAGCAGACGACTGCCAGCACCACAAGTGGCCAATAGTGGAATTAAAAAACCCGTATAAAACCCATTTGTTGCGATACGAATAGTACCCACTATCAGGAGATTGGTTGTCGGCAACATCATTTTTCCGAACGCGTAATTCAGTCCACGCGAGAGTTTAGTTATGGCTGCTAATATTATAAATCGTTTAGCCATTGCGATAAATAACTTGGAACGAAATATCATTCGCATTTTGAGTCAAGGTTTTCCACCGCGTGAGTACAATCGTTCGACACTAAAATGCAACATTTTCCCAATTCCTATCTCATCGTTTCCGAGCATCCTAGCCTCACTTTCCATGACCCAAACGGTTAAACTCGAAAAACTTTCGCGATTTTCGACACATTTCTGTTTGGGTCAGAAAGAATTCTGCTAATTTTATTTTGGAGAAAATGCACGCTCTTCCGTATGCGCGATTTCGTCGAATTTCCTAGGTTTATCTAAAGAAGCGAAGAAGAGAATCAAGCGTGACCATATTGTTTTTCTATAGTATTCAGTCAATTTTCGACCTGCATAGCAAAAAACATTTGCAGAAATATGTGAAATTGCAAAGTGTTCAGAGGTGAAAAATAAGAGGTTCTTTTTTATGGTCACTATCGAAATGAAACAGATCAAACAATTTTTTTTTTCATGGAGTTATTTAAAATGATATTTAGAAGGAGAGAGCGATTTATGAATCATTTTCTGAACCATAGGTTTTAAAAAATTGGGTGGTCCATATTGTTATTTTATAAGGTGCATGCGATAGGTCTGCTATAAAAATTCTACGGAGATTGGAACCTCGGTTCATGAATTTGAGCCTATACAGGACCAGTGAAAAGCAATGCGTAAGAAAATAGCTTTAGTAGTAATAATTATTTTAGTAGTAATGATTACATACAAGTGGTATATAAGCTTATTTTTCAAAAGCCTGAAATAACTTGTTTCCATTACCATGTGCATTGTTCATCTGTCCACACTCTTTAAAAAACCAATGAAAACTATGACTCAAAACATGTTACGATTTTTATATGTAATTCAAATGCTTTATTCTGAAAAGCTTATAATATTGTTGAAAGTTTAAACTATTGCAGTATTAAAAAAGAAATAATTGTTTTTAATTATTCCGTGTGTACATACAGTTGTAATAGCAGCGAAACATTGTTTAATGATTTTCTATGGTTCCTTTCTCTAGAATTAGTTTATTTTTACGTAGAAGAGGTTTGAATGCCTCTACATTACATTTAAAAAAAATTGATTATTGTTTCTCACTATCTTGTCTAGCTTACCCTTCCTGATTTCGAATAAGCGAATAAGTATACTCTTTGATGACAGGACCCATGAGTGCTCTAGCTTATGACTGCGATGGACCTGTTAATATCCCACAACTGATAAACAGAACTCCAAAACCATTTACACTTCGTGACCTAATCGGCGATGGATTTTTATGGGGTGTACCAAAAACACGACGGCCAATTGAGAAAAGGAACAGTCGAAGATTTGGATATCCGGATGGAGTGTGGAAAATGCTGGTGCCGAAGACAAATCTTGTTACATGCCCGAATTGTGGTCACGACCGTGACACTTCCCTGCTTTGCGGTAATTAAGAAAGGAGAAGAGAAACTCCCATTTGGTCCAATGAGATGGAATTTTTATTCTTTTTTATGTGTTCAGGCCATTGCTACTCGAAAGTTAGAGAAGAGACTACTCAAATGCAGGATGCCATACAGAGTAAATTAGGCCTCGATCCGGTAGAAAAGGAAGTTGTGGTCATATACGAGAATGAGAAAGAGAACAGAGACGCAGAATACTGGAAAGTGAGTACTACAATAAATTTTAACATCATCGTTGATTGCGAATGTTTTCTTTAAAATTAATAATAAGTCACATAAATGCAAACTGCAAAAAAATCTACATTTATTAAATATCTATTTGATTAATATTGTAAGAACATCTGACTTATATGGTTCGTTTTTTGGATATCTTCTTTTTAAAACTCTCTTTGTGTGAACGTGGTTTGATCCAAGTCGATCAGTTTCCAATAAATGGTATATATCAAATATTTCTGAAATTCC
The DNA here is from genome assembly GCA_030523105.1 of Ophioninae sp. A BG-2022a. Classification (NCBI taxonomy): domain Eukaryota; kingdom Metazoa; phylum Arthropoda; class Insecta; order Hymenoptera; family Ichneumonidae; species Ophioninae sp. A BG-2022a. The sequence goes on from JAPYZI010000024.1 coordinate 284,092, forward strand.
AGGCTAATGAAATAAAATTCGTGCATGTTCGTTGAAAAGTATTTACTTTAAACAGAATGGTCCGCCGTAACAGACATTTTTCATTGACTTATTATTTAAGTGCAGTAATATCCCACTCAACGCAAGGGATACGTACCGCAAAAAATCGCGTTAAGTGAAATTCGCGTATATCGGGGTCGCACAAAGCGGGGTATTACTGTATTTCTATATTAACAGATCCCAAAGGTATTCACGCTTTAAACTGAAAGAGAAATTTGATCAGATCGCAATTATATCAACATATTTATTTTACTTATAAATGAAAACATGATCCGTGAACGAATGAAAACAAAAAAATAGTCTCAAATTCTTTCGAATATGCAGGATATCATTGAGAGTTGAAACCATTAATACCAAAAAAATATTTTATTTTATTTCGTTTACAATCTGGTCGGTAAGTCATCTTACATTGACATAAAACTGACTATGATGATGGATAAGAATATTTTCTTCATATGTGCCTATTATTTTCGATCCGTTATGAACTTTTATCTGATATCACAGTGTACTATCTCGGATGGGTATAGAAGTTGATAGATAGATATAAGTAACTTATTAACATAGATATTCTGACAATGAGATCAAAATACAATTAGGAGCAGTATGAAATGTCTGTATTTACTTGAAAACCAACTAACTCGAAATACGATCGGCTTTGAATTTGTGTGGAAATCAATGCGCTGAAAATTTTCCGATATACGTGTAAAGCGAGACGTAGAATTGTTCAATCAGTACTGCACATCATGCATACAGATGTAAAATATTTCTGACCGGGAATCGCCATTGTGAATTACAAGCCGAAACCAATCCCTACAAGAGTCTCGGTCCTTTTTATTATGCGAATGTATGCACAGCACGGTTCGCGGACATTATTATGGCTTAATGTACTTGCCTCTAAATCACGATATGAGGAAGTCAAGGATTCAACTCCGAACTTCGTAATCTCGGAACAGGAATATGCTGCTTTAATTGACATATATTTTCCACAATTTTCATGTGCCCATGGCAAATAGACCACGATGAGTGTCAACATTTGTAAATGTGTTGTGTGAACCAATTTTATATCCACCGACAATTCATAGTTCAATAATACGCCTTATAGTAAAACTTTGCTATCGTGACTTTTCAGAAAAGTGAGTATAAAATTTTGTGTGTGTATTTTCTCATTATATTGATTATAAATTATAATATTCCGTCGGAGAAACCTAACATTCAACCCGTCATGAGAAGTTATGGGTTTTTGAAGCTTACGAATACACGTGATGAAAAAGACAAAGGTGATGCCTGTGTGCGAATGTGTGTGAGAGTGCGGGCATTGGATTTTCTTTTTTACATTACCGTCTTCACTGCCGCCCAATTCGCACACGACAAACACGCCAAGATAGCACTACTTTCAATGATTTTTTTGTCATAGAAAAATCGTGAATGAAAATTCGCAAGTTCCTCCGACTGAATATTATGGATCATAAGACAATAGATGAGAAGATAATACACAAATTTTGGGTTCGTTTTTTGGAAAAGTCAGTAATCTAAAGGATTGCCTGACTTTCCAATTAAACGCTTATTCGTATTATCTCATAACATAATTAATTTTCGCGTTCTATTCGTACGTATAAAAATTTTCAGCGCATCAATCTCCATAAAATATATCAGTATGAGGACAACCAAAGGATCGGGTTCTAGAAACCCTTCCGATCGAAATGAACTTTTGCACAAATCTTCCTTCTAATTTTCTAAGAGTATCAATGTTTTAAGATATTTTACTGCGCTCGGATTGTACGGAACATAGGACCAAAAAAACATGAATTAACGTAAACGAACTCAATAAGATTCAATCACAAATAAGTTTTACAATTCGATATTACGGAAACTATTGCTAGACGCCGAAAATCCTGCCAGGGATTCTCTGTAAAATCCTTAAAAGAAAGTCTGTGCAACTTTCAGCACGATCAAGGGATGTTTCGGAATTTCAATCCAATCAAAGTTAAGAAAGTAAATACTTTTGAAATAAGAAGAAAAATGCGACTTTCTCCTTCGTTTTTATAGACTCAAAAAATCGTCGAGATGCCGAAAAAAAGACCAGCCTGGTTTCACAGTAATTTGACACAATCGTCAACCCAAGAACCTTCAGAGAGCACGGAAGTCAAACCGACAGAGTTGGCTTAACCATCACGAGCCAGAGATCGGCTGCTAGTGCAGACAAGTATCTGTTTGTCCAATTCATCCATTTTTCTTTTCTTTTAAAATGCCTCAGATACCGATGCGAATAAATGAACGAACGTATATGTGTATCTCGAAGTTCCGCAATTTTTGTAAATAAAAAAAAATTAAAGTAAAGCTATTGGCGAGTGCCGCCTAATTTCTTTAATCGTTACGTATCTACGGGCTACGAAAAGGGAACCAGCTCGTCGTCAGTGAATCGCTTCAAAATCATTGACAGATTTTCCTTTAGTGAAATGATCGATAACGTGCTCGTGAAAAGTCTCGAAGGTGGTCGGCGGCCCAAAATACACACCACACAATGGACAAATGTTTTGGGTCGGGCTGCTTGCGTTCTCGACGCAACGAACATTTTCCGCGACTTTATTTTCTACATGCGGGCTCGCTGAGGGTGGAAGACTCGTTTGTGTAGCGCCATGTTCCTTGAGACTGTCGTCTGAATCGAATTGCGTTCCAATTTGACACGTGGTTTTAGTCGCGTTCCGTCGGCAATTTTTGCACGCTGTACCTGAAAACAGGTTATCCAAATTGTTATTTTTTAGGTGCGAAAATAAAGAAACTGCATAAACCCAGAGGATGATGCTCTTTGTGACGATGAAAATGTTTCAAACTCGAAAAATCGCAGTTTAAACATTCGATTATCATTTTCGCACTCACTTTTAACCTGGTACATCTTTTACATGTTTTCAATCCTATATCTGCTAATTCCAACTCGAACAACGGAAAGAGAAATAGTCTGCAGAAAATCTATATTTGCAAAACTATCAGAGGACAATAGAATATCCTTAACGATTAGAGAATTGCGAGATCTTTAAAACATGGCATGAAGCAGTAAGAAAATAGTTACCGCGTTTCATCTTTTTCAAATTTCTTATCACTCGTTTCAACTTCACTTGCTGATTGGTCAGCATTTCTTTGGTTTGCAAGAGACGCTGATCGTGCTGTTTCAGCTGTTGCAGAGAATCCGTGTTTGTCTCCTCAGGATATGTGAAACCGACCGTCTGCAGATTTATGTCCGCACCGTTTTGTAACTCCACCATCTAAATAGCATCATTGTTCATCGCGAATTAATCAACATTTCTAAGACCAATCGCGGTCGATATATAAAAATTCATAAAATATTTTTTCATAAGCACCCGAAGCTGAAATGAATTAGACAGAATTCTCAATTCTAGAATTGGCAAATAGATTGCTTTGAACATTGTTTTATCATTCGAAGAATATGAATGGAAGAACGATTCATAAACGCGTAATACATTTGCTTCTACAGAAAGTCCGCAAACATGTTGATTTTACGAAAATAGGTGATTCCAAAGAATAGAATATTTTTTTGGCACAGGTCAGAGGTCAATATTATCCACACTGCCCACTTTACATCTCTGAGAAATCATTAATCCAGAGAGAGGCAAGCCATATACAGAATTTTAATGAATTTGATTTGATTGTACGAACATTGTACGAATTTGTACGAATTTGATTTGCTGATACCGAACAATTGAGTTCGTTATTCCCTTTCCATTATTAATAGTTGTGTTTTTCAGCGATCGAAGTTGACACTCTAAATCTGTGCGATGTTTTTAAAAAAGTCTACATCTATAGGATATTTTTATTCATTCTTTTATCTAGTTTTTTAATTATTCTACGAAAGAATAGTATCCATGTGATACCTGTGTGCATTGCTGTTCGAGCTCCGATTTTTCCATCATAATACTGTTTATTAGCCTGAGCGATATTTCTTCCAAACTGGGCTCCTTGTTGCCTAAGACCAATAGTTTGTTTTGCAATAATCAGGAATGATAGTAATATTAGTTAAACATCATAGACCAAAGCCAGTGCCTGTAGTTTATAGACACTGCATTTGTACAATCGCAGATGTTTGTTGGCAGTATAAAACTGCTGTGGGTTTACCTGTCTCGGAGACAAGAATCTGTTCCGATATTGTAGAATCCTGATGTGCGATACCAGTCTCGATGTCCTTGAAGCTGTGAGTCAAAGCGTCCAGTGGCTGAGACGTTGGATGTTGCTTCAGAGTGTCTGATATCTTTACCAACTGCTTGCCAAGATTTTTGTTAGTTCTCGTTAATCTTGTGAGCCTACTCCACAATTGGCGGTTTTCTGCCGCCACCATGAATACATGATGAGTCAGCTGCGACTTTTGTTTAACAAGTTCTTCTACCTTTTTCTGCAAATTTTAAAGATAATTTATCTGCTCGGAACGATTAGTAAAAAATGTAAAGCAGATTAAAAAATCGACCAGAACGGCATTGATGATTTATTTTTATGAAACGTTTGAATAAAATATATACAAATTTATTAAAATTAATATAGTCGTTAAAAAAATATAGAATATTCAATAGGCAAATCCATTGAATTTAGTCTTGAACAAAAATACGAAATAATTATTTATATAAATGTTGCGTATTTTTCAAATTGCATTCTTTGGTTTCGCCGTTCGAATCAATTTGACAAATTTTTTTTCAGCTGACCTGAAGATTCGTAACAGTGATTGTTTCGTTACTCAAACCTTCCCCTACACTTTTTTCCGATTTTTCCGTAGTGAGCTGAATTCTCAATCCCATATTCTCTTCCTCAACAATCGACAACCTTTTTTGCAGCTGCTGACATCGTTCCTGCATTGTTTGGAATGCAATTTGCAGAGCGTGCCGAGAGCCGCTCGGATCGTCTAAATCCGTAGCGTTCATTATTAAAAAAAGCTTCGTTACTTTTTAAGGTTCAAGTGCTGTTTTCTCCGATATTACGTATCGCGGATTGCATTGTCTGTTGAATCGGACAATACTGATTCTTTATATATACGAATCACGATGGATGTCGCGTTTAAATTCGTCACGGTATCATATATCGCGATTCAGGTGATCTACTAACGATATGAGTACGACAGGGAGTAGGAGAACCATACAATAGTAACTTTGGAGACAGGAAATTTCTTGTCAGGCCACAAAGACGACCATTTGATAGTTTCACAGGAACATCACCATTGAAAACATGAAAAAATAAAAATAAAGAAATGAATGCACTTGTACGCCGTCACAACATTGAGAGTCGTCTCTCAGCCGATTACTGCGGCGGCGCTGTATTCGCATGCGAGCAATACCGTGCTCACTGAAGAGCGTTTACCGCTCGATGCGCGCAAACACTGGGTGGATAATTTGAATCTGACAAATTTTTGGAGCGTCCATTAAATGTGATATCTATATTGTCTGCCCAAATCTCGCAACGATACTCGATTAGGCCCAAAACAGTACAGTGGAAATGGAATGTAAAAAGATATTAAATTTAAGGATATACGTCACTCGTCCGGTCGGTAAAAAATCTTAATGCCAAGTTCTATTTCGAACGTCATCATACTTCAGATAACAGAAGAGATAGCGGTTGTTAACGGCGCAACAGAGAACGAGTATCCTTTCTTTTTTTTTAAGCTCCACGCGATTAGTACGAGACTTGGCCTTAAGAGGTAAGCTCCCCAGGGCTCGGTTGGTATTGTACCGATACCGGTACAGTACCCACCGAGGGGAAAGTACAGTACAGCGCGGAGTACCCTAGGGAAATCGGACGCTTGTCTGAAAATAAGTGAAAATAAAACTTCATATGAAAATAAAATAAATTAATGAAAATAAATCGTGTTTGTGACTCAGTAGAGTCATAACATATTTTTCATTTAGAATATCTGTAAGTAAAAGTTTCTTGTTACTGGTCAGTGATCTCTTTTTCAACTTTCACTTATTACGTAGACCGATAAAACTAAATTCTGAACAGTGGTAAGTTTAATATGCTGAAATGCATCGTACTGGCCTGTACCTCAGGCCAGAATAATAATAAGCGAAGTAAAATCCTCACGTTTGTGTAGTATATCGCGTGCATTGCTCGCGCGTCAATATATATATAGTATCAATTCAAACGACTACTAGTGTTGCATGTGACACAATTTAACAACAACGACAATCGAAATGAAAATTATATTCGATATATCAGGAAAATATTAAAATTACTAGCTCATCTTGATTTGCTTATATTGTTTCCACAGCCTTGCAATGTACCATGCTGTTTTTGTTGGTGTTTTGAACAATTTTGTTTTACCTCCCATTTGGCTTATTTTATGGAATACTCATGAAGATTTATAGTTTCTATGGGAATACTGATGACGTACCTGCAAAGTATAAGTGGCCAGAAAGAGCACTCATATTCGATCAGATAGATACGAAGGTCGCACAATCAAATAATACGAGAATTGCCAATTGATCCTTTTTTATTTACACATATTTCGTTAATCGTTAAATGGTATTCGGTAACAAAATTGCGAGATGCACATATACACAATAAATGTCAGCGCACTATATGACAATAAAAATCAATCAACAATGTCCCCTCTCGCTTTCATGCCATATATCATATAAGAGAAAAAAAAATACTGCTTTTTGTTCGGTTGACGTAAACTTTCATCGTAACCGTAGCTTTTGTTTTTTCTTCAGTCGTTAAGTTTACACTTTCTCGCCCCCCTTTTTCGTCAAGCTTATCATTACGGTATATCACTATGTATATTTATATAGTTCATTCGAAAGAAAAAGACTTACATTTTTTTTCTTCAACGTATTCGTAGATATGGAACATTCTAACACAATCGATGTTACGCTAATTTGAGCTAGGCCTGAGATATAAATGTGTGCATAAGTAGTGATGCAAAAAGAAGTCTAAAAATCATCCTTCGATCGTATATCGAAACAAAAAAAAAAAATAAACATTCGAGACTGAACTTACGTCCGGTCAAAATTATTGACTAGTTGCAAATATGGCAATTCCGCTAAGAGTCATACTCGCAAGAATAATTCGAATAACCCTTTTGATAAATACGTTGCGTTTGTGCGCTAACGATAGTTCATGAAAAACGATGTATTTGTTACCGTATAATCGCTTAAAAAATTATCGGTAATATCGTGGTTTTTGTTTTGTTTTTTTTTTTATTTATTTTTGAGCTATGTGTACGCTTATTTTTGTTTATTTCCAATCAACCGGGAAAATTTAATGGACAATTAAATTTCTGACACCTTGTTGGCAACGATTCATACACGTAGTGAATTTTCTTCAAATTTCGCAAATAATTGTAAATAGAATAGGACAGAGTCCTCCAACGTGATTTAACAATATCTCGAAGGTTTTCCCACGTGTCTCAGGCCACGCTTGTTTTATCGAACGATATAACGAAACAACAGGGCAAACGAAGAGTTCAATACGTTAACATTCGAATATTCAAGAAATTCATATTCATCAAAGTATTTCAACATCACAATGCAAGAAAAATTTATTGAATTCTAAAAATGCTATCGAATCTTATTCAACACATGACAATGAATCAACAATATTACTCCCTTTTGGCAGTAATTTTGGAATTACTGAAAAATATTTTTTACCAACTTTTTTTTCGTTCGATGTTATAAATCTGAGTAAAAACTATTTTTAAAAAAATCGTACAGACTCGTGCGTGTAAGTGCGTAACTATTGTATTAAAAGAACGCTAAAAAATGTAATTAATGAAATTTTAAAGGAAACTTCACTTTTTTTTCAAACAGATTTCTCCTCGATTTCATTCGAGCAAATAATCGAATGATCGATCGCTAGACAAACGTAATAACGATGCGATATTACGAGCTCGATATTTCATGCTGAAAGCGTGAAACGTTTCGGCACTTTTTTCTTATTGTGTTAATATTCATTAGTGTTTGTTGTTTGTTGTTATTACGACAATTCTTGTTTTTTTTTAAGTCTCAACATTGCATTATTCTGCTAAGGCGAACTCAACACTGATCACACCGACAATACACGTACGATATACATATATACATGCATATACAGGGTGTCCCGTTTGCAATGGAACGCGCAAGTAGGTTAAGTACGGCGATATCGGACTGGTGATTAATTCTAATGTTGAAGCCAATTATCATTTTTAAAAGCATCGCCGTTTTTCGCTGACACTCGCTTCGATTCAATTTAATTCCACGAAAAATAATGGGACTGTTATTTTCAAAAAGTGAAGATGACCTTCACGCGACCTTGATGACACCGCCGATAAAAAACCGGACTCTTATTTTTGAAATACTTTTCGTTTGAAGAGCTGCCACGAAGTAAAAGCTTTTTAAGTGAATACAGTTTTTTTTTTTTACAAAAGCGAAGAAAAATAGACAAGTTAGCTTCACGTTGGATGCTATTTTCCAGATCGTACAGAAGTGAACTCAACGTTCGTGTATGACAACCTAAAGTTTTTTTTTTCTACGTTCTCTATAGCTATAGATTATCTCGAAAGATTATTCAAAAGTTGCAATTGCGTTTTTCCTTGTGAAGTAATTTTCGAGTAATTAGGCGGTATGAAGTTTTCATCACCATCAAGCATGAAGGGTTAATTTTCACATTTTGCATAATTGCTGTGTACGTACGTTTATACACGGAAATTAGCTTTCGAGTCAAAGAATTTAGATAGCTGCACGTGTGACCTGGAAAATTACCTTCCACTATACCCCTCTCTCTTTCTTACCGTTAGATCAAAGTTTCCATAGTTGAACTGTCATAAAAATAATTATTGCTGACAACCATTTTTTTTTGCCGATTTTGACCAAATTTCTCAATTATGTTTTAGGATTCAGAGATATATACATATATTTATAAATGTTATGAATGATTTCGCATGATGTATTATTGAAAAACAAAATAAAACACGAATTAATTTTCGTCGTCCTTAAAAAGTGTCAAATTCCAGTCCTTTACGTTTAAGCTTTGCTCTACTTGTAGGAATGTTAATTAGTCACGCTTGAAACAGGACACACCGTATGTACGAGCATGTATGTACGTATTACAAAGCAACCCTTATACTCTTCTCGCTTTTGTTTTAATTTCCACCCATTTATTATACACATTACGTTTTAGTCTATAAATTCAAATGATTCACGACTTATCAACGATTAACGTCGATTATTTTTAATTCTTGGTGAATATCCGACAAACATGTGCTTTTTTTGTTTATCCGTTATAGCAAATTCGCGCTTTTTTTTGAGGCATTGACCGTCATTTTTAAAAACAGTGTCAATAATAATATTAATAATAATAATAATATTAGTAATAATAAAATCGCGTATTAGCCCGAATTGTAATTGAGTCTAATCTGTTGACATTCGGTGTTACGGTTGTCGTACATTTTTTTTTTTTTTTTTTTCGCTTAATAATCTGATTCGTATAGGCTCGACTTGGGTCTCACATCGATTAGGCTTTTTCGTACGACCGTTAAGTTATTTTTTCTCATTTCGCGGTCGTTTTCATGATACGCGGATGACAGAAAAGTTTTACAGACATGGAAGAGTCTGCGCACTTTTGTCTTACGTAGATCGATGAAATTTTTAACGACCAGGCCTTGCCAAATACACTCGCGATATAAAAAAAAAAAAAAAAACACACACACACACACATCCTCGAATCAACGTACGAAGTCGAATCGACATTGGCGAGTTCCGCAATGAATATTATTTCATATATAAAATTTGGGTGCCCCAATCGCGAAAATGTTTTTTTTTCTTCTTTCATTTATTTACTGTAGCACACTTCGCTTTATCCTTTTTCGTATATATCAACAGCGTGGCTACACGTTATAACGTTACTTATAAACTACACGAGAACGGAAAAAATCGAGCGAATCGTAATTAAAAAAAAAAAAAAACAACGCGTTTATGTTTTGGACGGTGACGATCGAGTTATCGACGCGGATACCACACTAAAATCGCAGAGTCTTCGTGAATCGCTTTGGGAATAAATCGTGTTAAAAAAAAAAAACTATACTCGACACGGGACGTATTGTAATTTGGGAATTTACTGGTTCAGGATAACGCCAAAAAATGTCGAGATTCCGTTGGTTACGATATCGTAATATTCGATACAAAAGTAAAAACGATAATGTGGTTTCAGGCCTCTTGAATGTACGTGGGATGTTCAAACAAGTGAATAATCGTAATTATAATTAAATTCGTAATTAACGAACTAATTTTTTCACAAACACATTTTAACCTTTCGACGTTGATGAAAAATAATAAACAATCTGATTGGTAAAAATATGATGTATCTATACAAAATTTCAGTATAAAAATCGCTACAGATCATTTATCTTTTAAAAAAATGGCTCGAAGTTGTGTGATTTCTGTGTGAATTCAAAGATAATGCTCTGCACATTGTTAGTGTTAATTTTACGTTCCATAAAAGGTAAATTATCATCAGGACATCCAAATAAATTGCCTGATTTTTTGGGGCGTGAGAATTTGTTTTTTTTGTTGTGTGTTCCAAATTTTTTTTAATGCTTCGACGCGATTGCTGATCCAGTAAATTCTCGAATTTTTGTGCGGGTAGTTTTGCAAAATGTCCTCTTCGTCCCGCAATCAACGAACCACTGTCATGCTCGAGTACTCGCATTCCAAATTTCGCACCGATCTGAAATCCACAAAAAAAAAGAATAATTCCACCATTAAAACGAAGAAATAAGATTAATTTGATTCAACCGAAAAAATGAAAATACGATTCGTTCGCAAAGTGCGTCTTATTTCGCGTCACGAATGTAACTAATTTCGTACATATATTGAATTGAAGTACTGGAGATTGATGGTTACTTGAGCCGTTGCGTAACGTTCGCCAGGGCAACGGCAAACGCTTGAAGTGCACTAAATGGATATTGAAAGTCCAGTGTATAAGCGTTTCCGTCTATCCTTCCAAACTGCATCACCTATTTTTGTTTATCACAAATAAGAGAATTAGTTTCATGTTCATTTTCGTAGCCGGATACGAGCAGATAATGATTACACGTATGAAGTTACTTGCTGTTCGTGTATTCATTTTTACAATACTACGTTTTGAGAAAAACATAATTTTCATAATTTTTTACTAAAACATTTTTTTTTTCCATTTTGAGAAGACTCCTTATGGGTGAAGCTGCAAAGTCAGCTTTAGACATCCGTTACTGTAGGACGTAAAAAGACACCCCACCATTTTTTCGTACAAAAAAACGTAAAATAAATTGTAACAGTATAAAAATGAACAAAAAAGTGACACTCCTTTTCAGCTCGTAACACAAATAAATAGAAGGTATGATTCCAATTAATTTAAATTGTTCCATATTGTGCTTTTAAAGAAAAGCACCGAAAATCGAATCGGCAAACGTATTTCGCAAGTTTAAATTACCTGTTTCCCCCGCAATTCGATCTGAAAGTTTTTGGCGCTCTCCTGAGTGACTCTGCCACCAAAGTCAAGTTGATAAACCTGGCTGGATTCGTTCCACATGGGGGCTTTATTGTGCATCACTAATTCCCGCCTCGTAACTTCCGTTTTGTACCCCGAGAGTCCGATGCCTCTTTGCTTCAGCTGATAATCAAAGTTGCTCTGTTTATCGTCAGTAAAGCGAGTACTAGATTTTCCTTCGTCGCGCAATATCATTTCATCCGAGTACCCACGCTTCCCTTATTACCAACCTTCTGACGTAGTTGTGCCTTTTGAAACGTTTCCAAATTTCTGTAACTTCTGGAAGTTTCGTCATGAGCGAGACCTTCGTCGTCCGAGCTCTCGCCACGGCTCTTTCGTGTCCTCCTGCTGAGCAAAGGACTCGAAAGTAACCTTCTTCGAATTGGCGATGCAGAAGCTGGCCTTTTTCCCTTTTTCGACGGGGCTGGACTGCTCGGTGAACTCCTAGGCAGTCTGGTCGTTGGCCGGGGTGAAGGAGGTGGTAGGGAGTGACTCTCGTCGAAGTCACGAAGTCTCGCAGCTAAACCGTCCAATGATGACGCCAACGAACCGCTGAATTCGATGAAGTCAATTTTATGGGATGATCGATTAAAGGAAGAGCCACAGCATTGGCTTGGGCTTCAACGGGCGATGTTCAGCAGCTCGCTGATTCAAGGGTTAACTATACGGGAGGCTGCTTTTAAACTTCAAATGGTAAAGGACGGGACCATCGATAAAATATGATAGAAAACTACAATAAACCATACAGGTTTGCTGCAGTTTCTCTGAGCCCTAACGAAAATTCAATGCATCACTGCACTAGAAAAGAGTAATTGTAGGGAACACTTGGAACAGTCCTTCAGTAAATGCTCAAAACGGAAGCAGGAACTGTGGGCGGACAGGGAAGATGGTCAGGATCATAAAAATAAGATCGATAATTTAACTTCGAAAATGGATACATGTACTTTTATGGAATAAAAGATCATGCCAATCTTTGGAAATAGTCGAATATGAAAACTACTAGCAATAGTTACTGCCTTCAGTCTCAGGCTAGTCGTTTTCGATTTCGAAATCTCGATTTCGATTTCGAACTCGAATTTCGAATACTCACCGATTAGTCTTCACTTATTCTTCCATTGTCGGTTGATTCGAATGAGATAAACAAAAACTTACCTGACCGGAGAATCACTAGGATCTTTTTGCAACTCGTTTCTGGTCTCCTCAAGAGTTTCCTTGGATTGTTCGGTGTCGTCACCCTTGACGGTTTCCCAGACCTCCTCGTTTTCGTCATGCTCGGTAGATCTGTCATCGGGACTTTCAACCGCGTCGGGACCACCGACCTTCTCGAGGTGTTCGGGTAACTTCGGTGGCAGCGATATATGCTCGTTGCTCGGAAACACGTCGCTGGAATCCAAGCTGCGAGATTTACCGCAAGTCCTCAAGCGTGGCTTGGCGCACTGGGGACCAGCGGATTCTTGGCTCGTTTTGTTTTTTCTTCGCCTCTTCGTTTTTCTGGAGACAAGGACGAGCCTCTTGTTGGGTGTTTCCCGACGGAGCATTTCGAGAGCAACATCACAGGGGGCCATTTGTACATCAACAAAGTCAAGATAACCAACGCTGCAACTTCGAACAATCGGATCGAGGGATGAACAGATAGGGCCTATACTGGCGACTGTAGGAGTTCGGCGAACCCCTCTTAATTGTCCAACGAAATCGGCCTCCAAACGAGCATTCTCCTCGTCTATGAAACGCATATCATCGCTCTTTCCACTCGTTACTCCAACTTGGTTGGTATGATTGGCGCTCGTTTTGGGGCAGCAGCCCAACGTTTTAGGCTCTTTGCGCTTGTTGGTACACTGACCGGGTGAGCAGGTGGTCGCTGCACCAAAGTGACATTGTTCAGAATTGGCTGGAAATTGATGTGAACACGTTGGCGAGCCAGATCCGTTGGGTGAGCCAAGAACGTTTTTGGTGAAGCTGGATATTTGACCGGCATTCGACGATGGCGAGCCGAGATTCGACAAAGCGCCTGGTTTCATGCTGCTTTTCGGGTGTACGTAAGTCTGGCAGGTTTGCAACACGAGACCCTGCGGACTCGGCGAGTTCAGGTAGTGCTGTTGCGATTGGGAACAATTGTTGCTACTCCCGTTGATCCCGTTTATTATCAAACTCGGTGGACAGGATCGCCCTGGATGACCACTACCGACCACCGAGTTTTGTCCGTTTTGCGCAGTTGTTGGTATTATACTGGACGGACAACTAGCCAAACTCGTTTTATCGTCGGCATTCTGATTGATCTTGTTATTCTCAAGCTCCTTTCTCATTGTCATGCTGGTTTGTTGATCGGCCAAAGCCGTCTTGACGCGTTGCATGTTACCGGCATAATCGGCGCCCGAATTCGACGTCGCGATCAGCGTTTGGGTAGGGGCGACCGCGTTCTTCGGAGACTGGAGGGCCGGCACGTCGCAACATCTTGGCGCGTTGTGCCGCGGTGGAGTTCTGTAAGTATTGCTCGTTGCGGCTCGGAGGTTCTCACAAAAGTTTACCATGTCCTGAAAATCAACGTATGGAAACTCCTCCTCGTAACTCTCGGCCCTCGCCAATGCTGGTGGCATTGATGATTCCGTTGCTAAAAAGGGATTCGATGTCTGGGATTTTGGTCTATTAGCCCCGGTTAATCTTGTGTTACGAGGCGTCATTGGGGCCACCGGCGGTGCTTGCTGAGCTTCTGTATTCGTACGAGCTTCACCGTCTGCCTCCTGAAACGTCTCCTCCTCGTCCTCGGAAAACAGATTCGGGTTGAAGCTGGGATCTGGACCTGCGAAGTTCAAAATTGCAACGGCTCCTTCATCTTTGCGGATGCGTTCTCCAGTTATCAATATCGAGCAAAATCGCTTATCGATTAAGCAAATTCCAAAGTACCACCGTTCTACTTTGGAATTTACTTCCTTGACCAAGAATAATGCCCACACGGGATTTTATTGAGACAATTTTAATTCAAGTGAAAAGTGCAACGTATGGTGCACGCATTGAAGCAAATTGAAGATGTACTTAATAGTAAATATCTGTTTATAAAAATTTATACAAGAATTTATACAAAAATGTTCGGTTATCCGAACTCTTCAGTTTCAAGTTTTGATTATCCCAAGTCAATGATGCCCTTTTTTTACGGTTTAGGCATCGCCCGAAGGTATTCCCACTTTTTTCTTAGACTTAACAGGTAAGAAAAACGTAACTACGATGAGGCAGCCAAAAATCGATCATTACCAATATAGAAATTATGATTAAACTACGCAAGTACTGGTGGCATAAAAATTGCAACTTTATTTCAAAAGAACGACATTAACACGACTAAAATAATGAAAATGCCTTAATTTTCTCAAGCACAACTGGATATAACTCCTCGAGGATAAACAAGGATTGCCATATCAATTTTTCAATTCTCTTCGTACTTTCCTTATTCGAGACTTTCCAAGTACTCTTGGAAAGTCTCGAATAAAAGAGAAATAGCGTTGTTCACCTGCAGGCAGATCATCCCGGAGTTCGGTCATAACGAGGGTCATCTGTCGGGGCTGAAGATGCAATAAAGATGTTCTATAGGTGACCTGGCCAAGATTAGCTGGTACCGAATCGGCGAGGCCGTGAATCTTGAATTTCGTGCCCCAGATATTGGACGTAACCTCGACCAATCTCGCGTGCTATCCGAACCGAAAGAACCAGAAGGTGATGATTAAAAGTAATCGGGTGGATGTTTGGAGTTGCAGCGCTATATCGCTGCGTGATTACCTCCGGCAGTGTATCGACATAGGCCAAGTCGTCCGATTCCTCGTTCGACTTATCGTCCCTTCTTCGACGATTCTTTCGTCTGTTTCTCGGTGAGCCGCACAATTCACCGGTATCTTTTTCCGTATCCGAGCCGTCGCTGTACGAAGGAAATTGGCTCGTGTATTCGGGTACGTTGAGAGTATCCTGACTCTGAGGATCGAATATCACGAACTCCGGCCTTATTTTACTCGTTCTTCGGCCCTTCAACAGGGGCACCAAACCACCGAGATACTCGAGATAGAGAGTGTAACACGGTGCTGGCTCGCCAGCGTGTCTCAACATCGTACAGTGCAATCGTCCACCCCCGGGTGGCGGACGAGAAACGAATCTTCTCAATTCTCTTGGCTCGGGCACGCATGACCTTTGGAAATACGATGCCAAATTTTATTGAATTTATCCACCACTTGCCCCACGTACTGTTTGGGTTAGTCGGGCACTCGCCAAATTTATTTTTCACGACCATTTATATTGCGCACTTGTCTCCCATCGTACCCCATCCTCCACGTGCCATCTCCACTCTCTCTTTCTCTCCCTCTCTCTCTCTCTCTCTCTGACCTCTTTCTTTCTTACCCTGGATCAATGGAATTGTGTCTTGCATTGGTAATCATTCTGTTCGTAATCCGGGTATTTCGAATCGAAAACTTTAGCGACACGTTTGGACACATTTTTATCTAACCGGAAAACCCTAAAGAATGGATACTGAGTTCTTTTCTGGGAAATAATTTATGGAAAATAACGCTTTTTTTTATTAATACGAAGGATTGTATACAGGGTTACCGGAAATTTGATTCGGCCTTGAAAGGAATCATTCTACAAGTCATTCGAAATGAGCCTTATCAACTAGGGGTCGAAATTAAACAGTTACTGAGTTTGTTTGGGTTTTACGATTTTTTAGAAAATTTCAGACGTTTCACGAAAAATACATAATTTGAATAAAATACTTTATTCTCAATATTAATGTGATCCTTTTGTGAATACTGAAAATTGAATTGTGACAGTGGAAAAATGCATGCCTGAACTTGGCATATCGATGGTCGTTGGCGATATCTAAATATTTCTCATTTCGTCTCCTGTATATTTGAAAAAAATCCATCAGGTGGTTCTCGAAATATTATGTCTACCGTCGAATGTCACGAAAAATATTTCATCATCCGTCGGCGGCTCTATTTTTGTTGTTCTTCTGTCTTTATTGATGATTTTTTTTCAATATATGCGAGCAAAAAATGTTTGTTAAAAAAAATATGTTTGTTTTTCCCAAATTGTTCTCTGGAATAACAAATCAGCATCTGACTATTTTTTCCGGGACTCCAGGCTGAAGTAATCCGTTGATAAACGAGATATATTGTTGAAATTTCTTTTTTTTTCATAATTTAGTTAGTACGTTTATTTTGTATGATATAAGGAATACTAACAAGGAGTTTAAAATCTCTAATTTCATTGTTCTCGGTTGTATTAAAAGACTTTTCGACGTTTCAATTACGACGCATAAAAGAAAACTTTTGCTTGGAAATAGCTGAAGAAATTAACTAGATTGCGAGTAGATATTGAAAAGATAAAAACCAAGCATCATCGGGTTTTTATCTTCCAGCATATGCTTTTTTTCTTCTTACATGATTTGATCACGTAAAAAACAAAATAAATATTTTTCCCTATTCCGTAATATACGTAATGGGGAAAAAAATGTTCCCACCGGAATGAACGTCATGATTTTTTATTGCCCTCGTGTTTCAATATAGATGCAAGAAGCGAATGAACTGGCAGTAAAAAAAAGAACGGTTACCGCTCTATCATGTTATGACCTAAGGCAGCTCGAATCGATACGGGATTGTCGTTTCTTTTTTTTTTCTTTTTTCTTTGTCTTTACCTTATGGTACTGGCGAAAAGGGCCGCTACGAGAGCCCTCAGTCTTGGTGGCAGGGGTAATTGTTGGACGCTGGATTCACGCGCCAACGCTGCCCGTACCGTGAGTCTCGACAGCAATTGCAACGAGCCTACCCTCCTGGAAGTGCGTGGAAAAATAAAATGCAATATAGCAAACCGCCATCGGTGTTGAACAAGCTTTGTCGAATACGGAAAGTTCGCCTTTGTCAGCTTATCGATTTTTCTCGACACTTCAACGCGCACGCTTTTTCATTCGCCTCTCATTCATTAAAATTGCACCCACATGATAGACATTCGTGTATGTGTGTGGGTTGAATTAAATGTATGGAAATATATAGGGTGACCGGTGATTCGATTGGTTTCTTGATAGAGGTCACTCCAGAGGTCATTTCAATCAAATTAACCCTCATCAAATAAGGCTTACAATTGAGAAGGTACTGAATCACACAATGGCTTTACGATTTGATTGGACATTTTCAGTTTTATCTCCAAAAATAAATAATTTTAATGAATGCTCCTTTTTAAATATTAATTTGATAATTTTCTGAAGAATTACAGATAAACGATGATATTTTCAAAAATGCATCCTCAAAACTCACGCAATCTCGGGAATCTCAGGATTTCAAGGCGTTGCAGAATGCCTGCATGAATTTTATAATGTCACCAAAATTCTTGAAAATTTAACAAATTAATATTTTGCATAGAATAATCATACTGGACCAATCTGGATTAGTTGTTCAATGTCCATTCATGATTGCTGAAGGGATACTAAAAATCGCCAAAATTTATGAAAATTTGAGGTATCATAGTTCTTGATAGATAAATATTATATAACATTAATTGTTTTAAAAATGCGTTATTTATCTCAGACTATAACGTATAAATTTTACCGAGGAATTAATCTACCTTTATTGGAAATCTCGAAATGTATATTAAGTTTTTGGGTAATTATTGATAACAATTAGATAATATTTTCAATTAAAAATCTTATTTATTCAATTTGATTTATTAATAAAATTGAAAAATGTAGAATTTCTTATTCTTATTAAATTAAGATTTTGCCTCCTCCTTAAAGATCTTTTTAAATGGCAGATCTTTCATTTTCGCAGATTATGTGATTTGACACATGTATTTGTTTAAATGTCAAAATTTATTAATTAGCTTCCAAAGTAAGTATGAAGTGAATATCCAGAATGGAATATTTTAAAAATTATTTGTTTTTGGTGATAACTGATTGGTCCTGAATTTGATTGAAATGACCTCCAGAATGTCCTCCTTCAAGAAATAGGTCAAATTACCAGTCAGCCAATATACCTTGAAGCTATGTACACATTTATATTCACGTATAAATACATAGTTACCGTGACACCCAAGCTGCGTGAACACGTGCACCTGTAGCGACGAACAATCTCCTGTCGTTGTGGCCCCACGTCAGCGCCGATACTTGACACTACAGACAAACATTCCTAACATTAAAGATTCGAGGTTTTCAATTTTTCGGGAAAAACGATTTTTATGAGGTTTTTTTGAAACAAGAACCTCAGTATTTTTTACTCAACATTGTTATTTTTCCAGAAATAAGGACCCTAAAACATCAATCTTTGTATCACTCAGAAGTTTAATAACGATTTTGTCTCAAATTTCATTTGTTAAATTGAGGGAGAAATACGATATTTTAAGCCGTCGTTTTTCAAAAGAAAAACCGTGGTATTTTAACAGAAAATCGATCTTTCTCACATTAAAAAATGATTCTTACAAAATCGACTTTTTAGGGTCAAGATTCTGTGTGAAAATGGAGTGGTTTATCTTCGTGGATAGAATTATTTAAAAAAATAATATTTAAGGATATGAAAATTGTAATTTCACAAAAAGTCTAAGAAAAAAGTTAGAAATACCTGAGTGTAGGGGATGGTCGTCGTGTACACGAGATTACCAGACTCGGAATAGAATTTCAATAGATTCGTGTATTCCTGTGGGTTGGTTTGTAAGTCCTCGGAATCTCGTGTACCAGCGACTGCAAGTAGTTTACGCGAGTTGCTCCATTCGGCGTGGAGAGGAGCTTTCAATCCAGTTTTCACGGTAATCGGCGATACATCGTCGAACGAACGGAGCATTTCAATATTACCATCAGCGAGGCAAACCGCGAGTACGTAACTTCGTTCATCTGCAAAAAAAAAGAACGTTCAATCGACCGTGATTAATAATTCAACGCGGTCCGATTAAATTCGGAATGTTCCCTACGTGGAAAATCGGCATTACTGTCAATTATTATCCTGTGAATTTTCATCGGCTTTTCATTAAGGTTGCACGTTGTTTAATTAATAAATATAGGCCGTAATATAGCGAATATTCACAGGCTATAGAATAGCTCGATCTCATCAACAAATTAAATCTTCATTGCTTTGGAATCTTTTCGATATTTGAATAAATAGATTTTAAGGTTTATAAAAATAATTATTTTTTAATAGAAATCAATATGTTATTATTTATTCATTCCCGTAATCAAATACGATTAGAAAAGCTATTAAAACTTTTTTTTAAATAGTTCATCATAAGAATGAATAAGTAATAATTTATTGATTTCTACAATACAATGATATACAATAAAATCAAGTTATTCAAACAATTTCTAAATAAATATTTTGTTTATTTGATTTAATTTTATTATAGGCATGGCTAAGTTATTTCTCATTGATTTATACAGTAAAAAGATCAAATAAAATAAAGATATTTAAACATTGCTTAACAAAAACTCTCTCAATTTATTCTTCATCGGTGAATACTTATTAATACCTGTAATAAAAATAAGAATGAAATTTGTAAATCGGGAGTTCTTTTTTTAAAATGCTTAAATATATTATAATAAAAAGTTTGACGTTGATAGAAGAATCGTGCAACACGTTTGTTTTTCCGAGTCCGCGTTAACTAGTTTAAAAATGTTGAATTTAAAGCTTTTTTTAAAAAAGAAAAAATGTTTTCAAAAAATTCTGTGGTATTTTGTATCCCATTAACCTTGTTGAGCAGTACTTCCCGACACGTCGTCGTCGTCCTCTTCCATTTTGAATTTCTCGGCACTCCATGCCATCGATGTAACGCCAGCTGCTAGCTGGACCTCCCATACCATCGCACCGTGAACGTCCATCACGATTAATTGACCTTCGGTCGTGCCGAAGTAAACCTATTTCAATGAGACGCCGTTTTTAATTTAAGATTGATGATTTCAAGTTAATAAATTATTCGATGCAATTTGTCTAAAAGAATTTTCTTCATAAATGCGGGATAAAAATTACTGGGATATAAATGCTGAAAGTACTATTCGATAGCACGTTCGAAGTCTTCAAGACACTGGGTTTTGCGAACGTAATGATTTGCAGGAAAAATCTAGGAGCCGTGAATTTTTGTGAATTTTTGTGAATTTTTTTTACGTGTATAGCAACATACATGGTGACTTGCTACGAAATGTTTAAATGCGTTGTTTATAGGTTTATGGGTATACGAATCACAATAATGGAATTTCCTTCCAAACCATGACGCACATTCCAGAAAAGCTGGTCAGCTGTGTACGGAATTGCATTAAACTAATTAAAATCAAAGTCTCCGTCACTAATTATTTCACAGTGATTAATTTAGTCCGAGCAGCCAAATGAGGTTTTCATGAATTATTATAGGTATACTAGGACCTCGATTATCCGAACTAATTGGGATAGGATATTATTCGAATAATCAAAAACTTGAAGAATCGAAAATGTATCTCGTATTTTCGGAAAAATAAACTAAGCGGCATAGCCTGTTAAATTTCGAAAATGATGAATGGAAGATAATTGAAAAAGTTCTCATTAGGTCTAGAAAACCCAGAGGAATTTAGCAAGTGATAACCACAACTTCTGTTCAATTTTAGCAACGATATTTCAAAATAAACCCAAGGTAACGTTATGGAGATCTTTTTTCTTTTTTTGTTAAGCAGGAACCAGCAAAGTTAGCACCTAATAAATAAATTTGAAGCACAGAAAAATCATGTTGGGTATACAAAGGAATTATAGATAAATTAAGCAATAGTACCAGTTGGTCATCGGGGGTCCATATACCGCAAGTTATCGTTCTCCCGTCATCGAGCATCGATGACCAGTACCTCTGCCCAGCAACGCTACCAACCAGAACGAAACCGTCCTAGAAAAATGTTCAAAAATAAATATCCAAGTATAGCTCTTCAATTTTGCATTAAAAGAGTGTGTATGAACGTACGTATTATTATTAACGTTTCTACTTTTTTCTACCACAAGGTATAGAAACGACAACCAATCGAAATTTTATTAGATTTTTTTATTATTTAAGGGGGAAAGACTATTTACAAATTTGATAATATCGATTTTTTTGTATTTCATTTTACATCTTACAGTTAATATTCCAAACCGCATTGTTATAACCTCCGCTCGATGCCGGATTTTGAAAACCTATGTTTTTAAAGAAAACTCTGGTAACCCAAAAGATAAAGCAAATTTTTTTTCCATTGTAAGACCTCGTTCCTAAATGATGAGATTATTATTTTTCAACGTCCAGCATACGATTTTGTTAACTGTTAAAATCGTTTAAAAATTGAATTTTCAAAATAATTTATCCGGTATCCGATGTATCCAAAAAATCAAAAAATATTTCATTACGCTAAGATATTTGATTTTTTGTTCAGATAGAAATTTTACAGGATGGCTAATACTTTTTACCACGACTGTACATAAAGGGTGAGAAAGAGTGGACTGGTCGATTATTTTGATACAGTAGAATAGTAAAATAGTAGAAAAGCGTTTCACTGCTCATAAAGTGAAACCCCGATCGGTTGGAGTGGTCATCAACTGTGAGGGTTCGTTCGACCAAGATGAGGGTTGAAATTGAGTTTCGGCACTGAAGGTCCTTCGCGTGGCCTCGTCAACCGGGTCACATAACTTTGAGAAAGAGACGAAACGTGGACGAGAGTGTTAGAGGTTGAAAGAGGTGAACGAAGAATGCAAGTGAAGAGTTACAAGGCACAAGGCCGAATCCTGCTATTTGCGATGACCCGAAGGTATAGAAACTGAAACCTCATTGGTTTAGTGAGGAATTTTCGATCGTTTAGCGTTTATCGATCTATTGCGGAATCCCCTGTTGGTGGTGTCGTGTACTTGGAGCTTTTTATTATTTTCAGTGGAACGTCCATAAATATGTTCACGAGCGGAGGCAGGGCTCGCCTTACATCGATAATTGTCGGTGTAAATAATTGGGATACACAGGGTGACCGAAAATTCGATTTATTCTTCGAAAAGTCATTCTAGGAGTTATTCTAATCAAATTAAGTTATATCAATCAGAGTTCAAAATTGGAGTAGTTATAAACTTGTGTAGGTTGTAAGATTTTTATAAATTTTCGAATTGGTCAAATTACAGGTCGCCTTGTATAGTAAAGTGGCAAAGATAAAAAGGTACGGAGGGATTGTAATGAAAGTATTCAATAGCATTAATTAAATATTAAAAACTAAGTAAAGGAGATCATTTTTAAAGACTCTTTGGAAATATTTATAAATATGTAAACAATTATTTTTGCATTATTTCGTGAACCGACTCAATCGATTATATTTAGTTTAGTCTAGTGTATGCTGGTGGTATATTTACAGGTATGTATGGAACCGCTATAAAACCACGAGTATCGACAATGTCTTCATTTATATGGATTTATTTGTTTATACATATAAGAATGACAAAGTTCGAACCGCCGAACGCAACGAAAATTAATTATTTTCAATTCCTCATTTCCTTCGCTCTTTAGAGTTTCAAAATCGACCAAACATTTGTATGCATTTTCACGAAAAACTTTGCTGTAGCAATGAAGAAAGGAACAGAAAAAAAAAAATGAATTTTAACATCTTAAACTTCAACGTCAAGTATCAGATATATATATATATATATATATATATATGTATTTGTATATACAATATATATTTGTGGTCGAACAATCTGAATGGTGTAGCCCATTATTTGTTATTTTGGGAAATGCAGTTATATCACACAAAGATGCATAGGGATTAAATGTACCAAGTGGTAAAATAGGACTATGTTTACATATTAGGACAGCTGACTGCATATTATTACGCGATTAGCCATATAAATTGAATTCGGATAATTCCTGTATGAACTATTTGCATAAATGGCCAAATCTTATATAAACACCTATCAAACTTGTGTAAACAAACAAATTATATATAATTGCAAAATAGTCCAAAATGGGAGAATCTTAAATTCACAAACATAGATAATGTCATATATGTAGCCTTACTAGCAATTAATAAATTATTTAGTAAACAATTTTAAAGTAATTCCTGTCTTATTCGATCAGTAATTTATCGATTCTCAAATTCGCAAGGCTTTTTGGTGATTTTTCACTGTACACCTAGTAATATCTTAATAATAAAAAAGAACAAGAAACGTTCATAGATATATTCTTTTTTAGGAAAACGCTTTTGGTAATTAATTGTTCACTTTGAATTTGCCACGCTGTATAAATATTTATAATTAATAGAATAAAGTAAGAAACAGAATTCTTAACGAGAATTTTGAGAAGTAAACATCGTCAATGTGGTAAACGACACAGTGTGTCAGTATTAACCCAAACTATAGTCACGAACTTCGTTACCATTGCCTCAATTACACTGTTTTATTTGTCGCCCCAGAATTTCAAAGTTTTCGAAGTGCACAGCGATGCCAGTGAACGATTCCACAACGATTAATCGCTAAGTTGTTGAACGACCATGAAGGGGGAGTGACAGCGCAAAGATTCACCAACAATCTTTCAATCGGAATAGTAATTATCGGTTGGGCCAATAATTATCACTGTTGGTCCTGGATCCTCTGCATCTCCAATGCAGAGTACAATGAAACGTTCTTTTTTTTTTATCAAAACTTCTATCTCTAATTAAAATGCAACAATAAATCAATTCTTCAACGAGCTGGCCAGTTTGTCTTGTACATTGAATCCGTTGGATATTTCGAAGGTTATTTCACAAGCTAACGAAAAACAAATTATATTCTCTTTTTATATACACCCTTGACCAGAAGTATTAAGGACCCATATAAAATATTGATATTTTTTAAAAATATAAAACAAATTTTACAGTAAACTAGAAAAAAGTAGCAAAATATAGAATACCTGATACTTTTACCTAAGGCTGTATAATACGTTCGATATAATATCGACATTCACTTTAAACTTTTTAGTTGCATCGAATCGTGAAATATGACATCGTACAATTCACTGACAATATAGAGTTGCTAGTAATTGTAAAAATGTTAGAATTCTGCCCTTTGACGGTTTAATGATAATCGGCCAATAATTTGTGATCCAGGATAGGGATGTCATACGATGGTGAGTGACTAGCCACATCTATGACAACCATGGCTGGTTTTTTTGAGTTTTACAAACGCAGGTAAAAAAATTGTAATAATAATGCGTAAAAACCATGGATAAGATTCCAAAAAGCATACTTCTCTGATTAAACTAAAAATGTTCGTAGGGATTTCTTTTAATACTGTAAGAAAAATACTAAAAGGATTTTTAGCTACTAACAAAATTTTTCGAGATATTGAATTTTGAAGGTAATTAATTTACAGCGCTGTTAATATACTAAGCAAAGTCAAACAGACCTATGCAAACCCAAGCAGACTCATGCAAATACAAATAGACCGAAGGAAATCGGAACGGACAAAAACAAATCCAAACAAAACTGTCCGATATGGTGAGTAATGTATACGTTTGGACGAACACTGTTCGCCAGGAAGCAGCTTAACCAGAGGAGTGAGAATAGGGATTGGCCAATATAGGTATACTCGTATGGGGTGAAAAAAAAAACATCAAAATTCGATATCTTGAAAATTATCGCTTAAAATTCGCCAAGAGCGCGACTACGCGGGAGTACAATCTTTAAACGCGTTTTTCTCGGAATGGTGTTTTTCAAAACGGTGTCTACTCTCAAAAGAAAAGTTTTGAAGATATCTATTTCCAATTTTGAGAGAACATTTTTAACGTCATTCTCTATCGCGCTAAGGAAGCTTTTTTTGAAATCTTCCTATTGTTTTTACGAAAAACTGTCGAAAAAAAGGTCCAAACTCGATACTTTTTATTCAAATCACCGGCATTTTGTCAAATTTCAAAAAGAAACCGCCATAGCGCGATAGCGACTTTCTTACAGATGAATGATCTTTTTGAAATTTTTGTTTCATATCAAAATTGCAGCCACAATCCTGGACATTGTACACGACCATTTTTTTACCGTGTCATTTCAACAATTTATTTAATTATTATCAACTAAATAAATGAACGTAAAAAAAATCAATTTTTATTCGGCATGAATGTATTTATTTATAAAAAGAAAATCAGACCGATTTAATTATTACAACATTAAAAAAAAATTGCAAAAATCAGTGATTTTTCGAAGGGTCACATTGAGACGATTCCTTAACAATCATGGATGATGCTGATTTTGCCCGCTTAAATAGATATTGCCATAATGTTTCTAAAGCAACCAGTCATCCGAAATCGGGTTTTACTATTCGGACAGTATCGGTATACGACTGGTCCACTGCTAGCATTGGCCCAGTAAGACCTAGCATAGATCCGGCTAGTCGCTCATCGCTGTACGGTACCCCAATTCTGGTCATCGGTCTACGGTACCCCAAGGCTGGTATTATCGATTCGATGGTTATCGCCCACCCTTGGTTGGCATAGATCTGGCGAGTCCTTCATTTGTCTACAGTACCCCAATATTAGGCGACAAATTATTGGCCAATTATCATCAAACCGTCAAACAGCTGAGTTCTGGCGTTTCTACGATTTCTGGCAAACCTACATGCAGAGATCTGATGCTGGGCCAATTGTAAAACTCTATTCGAGTGAGTTATACACGACTTACTACGAAATCCTAAAAAAGTGCAAACCTAAATTTATCGAAATTAGAATGCTAATAAAAAAAGTATAGTCATTTAATTTCATAATACGCGAATAATGCATTCATTTATAGATCAATGAAATCATTAATTTGGCGACAATGATATAATCTAGCAAATCATGTTCATTGCCTCAAAAAAGGTTGCAATAGTGTTAAAACGATATGTTTAAAAAATAGCGTTTGTTATTTGTGAATTAAGAAGATCTTACAAGATGTTAAATTGAAATAAATGCATGTTTTTGTAAACCGATTCATTTTTATATGATTCGCGAGCATAGATATATCAATGCAACCTTACAAACCTTACTTGTCCCTTCGGCAAATTTCGGCGTGTTATCGAGATAATAATAGTTTCCTAACACAAGTATCGATCGTTTTATAAATAGGCGATAAAACTGACACACGGACAGAATTTCTACAGATATATCGAGCGGGGAACAATGACAATATCGATCGTAGTAGAATGTAAAAGCATTGGGACAAATGGTACAATTTCACAACGGTAATTTTCGCCCAATTTCTGAAAATGCTCATTCGAAAAAAATTCTTACAAGCGAGGCATTCAAAACAACTTTCAAGGCTGCCTACCAAATTTTTGAAAGTTATATATATCGTTATTCATAAATATAATAATTATCTATAAATTTATATCAATGAACACCGATTATTGCATAGTATGGGGGAAAACATCGTTTTAAACATTTATGAAATTCATGTAATTTGGGATTAATAGTTTTTATAAAATTTCTGAAGCATGAATGAAGATCCAATTTATCAAAGATCCGTTAGCTATCACTTTTCATTGATAATTTAATCACCGATTAGAAAACAGATTTCGAAAATTTGTGAGGTTATGTCGATCTTCTGCATGTCCTAAAAAAACACGTTGTCTTTTGTTTTTTATTAAAATAATTTTGATAAAATCAAAATGGTTTGCTGATAAAATCAAAGTGTTTTTAAACAAATCATGCTTTTTTAATCAAAACTCAAAATTGAGTGGACACTCAATTTTGTGTTTTTATTAAAAAAGAATGGAAAACAAAGGAATCGTTGATGCCCGTATGTTGAATGGTCTTTCGTGTGATCGTTTACAGCTACTTTAATTATTAATCTTGTTTAATAAAATTTGGTGAACAATTTTGTTAATAAAGATCGAAACATTTTCCCAATCATTTTTTTTATTATTTTAAAATGATTGTTTCCACATAACCCTGATATTCGAGTCGACAACACCCTTTAAACGTCATCAAAATTGCAACAATTATGCGAAATAATTCTACATCGTATTATTGTAGGCTTAAACATGAAGAAATACTTTTTTTTTCTTCGGCAGCAAAGGTGCAACGAATAACCGCAAATTGGGGCATCCATTATGGCGATACATGGCGTGACTATAACAGTTTTTCAAAATTCGTGTACTGGGTAGATGATGGAACATGCAATTTTTAACGTTTGCTGAAAAAAATCGTGAGAACTCACCCGATAACATATCAGAGCCATTCTTCCGTCGTGGGACCAAGAAAAGTGCGTGACCGGTGTACTTCGGTCGTTTATTAATTCGATGCTCCAACGGCCATCGTATTTTATCCAAACAAATATAACTCCCGAACTGTCGCAGGAGGCCAATTTTTGATAAGGCTCGTTCCATTTTACGAGTATCACCTGCAATTTAAACAAATACTAACATTTCAGAGTACTCCAATCAAGCGTATGAAATATACGGCAAATTAAAAAAAAAATCTTTTTTGCTGTATATTTTTTTTATGAGCACTTTTCACATTTGACTGTCGGAATAATTCTTAGTCAGCGAAAGACTGCAGGTCATCGGAGAAATAAATTTTATCGGAGAGAAGGGGGAAGGGACGATAAAATCCGACCCGCGTCTGCTTTACACATTCGATTTACGATCAATCGCAAACTTTACTGAGAGCACGGTAAATTTTTCCCAGAACACCCGTAGATATGCCTATATATTTGAAAGTGGAAAAAACGAGTTATCGTCTCACCGAAAGCTATTCAAGCTCGTTTCAGCGTTACATATAGCACAAAACATAAATTCTCCGAGAAAGAAATTAAATTACAGAACAGTTAACGACAATTAAAAATTAATGAGATTTAACCAGTCACCTTGGAATGAAGATAAAGATCGAAAGTACTATTCAGGAATTGCAGGTTAAAAATAAACTTATGTTTCAACGATTGAGGTCATATTTTTAATAAAAATTAATACATAACTTTGTTAATATACATACAAATAAATTTCCAGGCAATGCCCCAATATTTATTCCTTCATTATTAATGTTTGTTAATAATTACTAATTATTAATAAACATTAATAATTATTGATGATTAATAAACATTAATAATTATTAATTATTAATGTTTTAGTTCTTGGATCGTTGCCAAACCGTTATGATATAATTATTAGTAAGCAGTGTATTAAAAGAAATTTCGTTAATCGAAAAATATTTAGTCCATTAATTAGCCACATGTGCTCTATTCGAAACCATGCTGGAAATACGTCACGAATGTATCACCATTAATTTAATAATTAATAATTTTTCATTTTTGTGTGAGTTGGTTTCTAAAATAAGGATTTAAATGTCGTTTGAATTATTTATTTATTTTGTTATTGACATCATCATCACGGTACACGCTTATTAACGCTTTTGCCTGTCTCCTTCCATCTCTCTATTTCCCGCCTTCTGTTTCCAACGGACTTTGATCAGTCCACCATAATTCTTCCCTATTCCGCCCTATTTCTACCCTGCTTAATTTACCGCCAGAATAAATAAATAAAAACCTCCGTTGCGGCCACAGGCGATTTACGCTACGATAAATCGCATTTGCCAAGGGTACGAGGAAACTGTGGAAAACCGGTACCGGTATAGATGGTCCTATATGTTTCTGATTCCTTGGTATCCAGACTTGTTGTTAAAGTATGTACATCAAGGTCTCAGAAAAATTGGCCTTCCGCTTACTGGCCTGCCAGCCAAAGCATGGCTAAGCGGTCACCACTCCCAGTATCAGCCGCGCTTAGCACCGCTAAACTTCAGTGACCACCGGAGCCGCACCCCCATCCACCAAGGTCGGTCTTCAAATATCGTTTATATTTAATTCCTGGGTTTTGAAAACGAATTATTTTCCATTAAAATGATTCTACGATATTTTACGATAAAAACAAGTCACGCAATTCAAAGTAATTTCAGTGATATTTCAATCACCAAGTCTTTATGACACTCGTCATTATAACGAAATATGGAGACATAAAATTGAAAAAATATGAAATTCATTATCGTGAAAAATACGATTATGTATAAAAAAATTTATCAATATTAGTTTGATAATCTTTTTTTTAACGCGGATCTATTAACCTCCAAATAAAAACGTAAGCTTCACCTTGACCATCTTTTATAAATAACAAAAAAGTAAATATATTTATCCAAACTTTTTTTTACTATTGAATATGGAAAGATCCTCCAATTCTGAATATTCATATTTATCACTATACTCAAAAAAACACATTGCCTCGCAAAATTCATGAAATTTCCGCATTCATCAATCGTGCATAATGATATTTTTAGTTCGTTATCATTCTTTTGTTATTTTTACTTGTTTTTTATCAACAGATCTCACAAATCTCTTTCGTCTTTTCATATGCGACTTTGTAAAACGAATTTTCAAGTAGGATCTCTTGTCAGGCCGTAGTGACACGCTTTAAGCCTTTTCCACTTGCCAACTACTGAATTTACGATTGTCCGTCATGAATGTAGAGTATTTTCGGATAGATGTAAAGTGTATAAACTTATTCACACGCGTACATCCACATGCACGCACACACAAACATACGTGGAGACAAGGAACACTTGGGACGGTTTATATAGATTGTGCCCGTGATCTGGATGTTAAGGAACGTACCGCAACACCCAGCGACCCGTTATATCGTCGTTACTTCATCATTTTCAAGTACTGCGTGCTTTCGCTCGATTGCAAACGAGGCTATACTACCCTTACATATGGATGTATGGTTATAGCCATGCGACACGGTTACACAAACCGCTGTGAGCCAGTAATTAATTGTTAAGCTGGCAAACTTGCTGCGCAAGGCATATCACTTAAATTTATATACATGTGTGATTCTATACATTCGTGTATACATGACCATCGCAAATATCGATTTTTACACTGCTACCGTAGACAAAACATTTCTTATGTTGCATTGAATCACATTGAATCCATTGGCTCCTTTCTATTCAATGGTCTATATCTTACGCGCTGCCAGACACATTGTTTATTAGGTTATTCTCTGAATTAATTTTATCAATTTGTTTACTAACGATTGTATGCAATGCTTATAGAATTTCAACAGTTTTTATTGGAAATTACAGTATATGTTGCGTATTAGATGATTTTCATACTTTTGTGGTCACCCTGTTTCTCTATGGGTTTATTTTCGCTATACGGTTTAAGTTCCGGTTTTATTTCATTCGGAATTAAAAATTGGTTATCATTCTGATTCGCTATATTTATTTTGTTTCTTTTTCTGATATTGAATGCTTCATCACTGGTAGGCGCTGTTAGCGCTTTTACCTGTCCCCTTCCTTTTTCTCCCTATTCGAATTTCCTCCATATTTATTCTTTGTTTCGCCATCTTTCTTTCCCTTCCACTATATCTTCTTTCCTGTTCAATAACTCACTAGAACCTAACCCCCCTTGCGGCCACCGCCGACTTACGCTACATTATACCACATTTGCCAAGGGTACGGGGAAACTGTGAAAAACCCGTACCGGTATAGATGGCCATGTATTCTTCTGATTCCTTGGTGTACAGACTTTTCGTTAAAGAATGTACACGAAGGCCCGAGAAAAATCGGCCTCCCGCTCACTGGTCGATGCGCCAGCCAGTGCACGGCTAAGCGGTCACCGATCCAAGTATCAGCCTCTCCCGACGCTGATTAACTTCTATATTTATATGAATCAATATTGCCATCACCACGAAGAGGTCGTAACGTTTTTCAATTGAAGGTTTCAGGGCATAACGAACACGCTTCCGTCCACTTCGAAATTTTGAAACCACTATTCTCTCAACCGATTGAAGCAATCGGTACAAAATTTGGTGTGCGCATTCACGACAATGGCACCGAGGGACCCCTGGTCGCAATTTTGTATGAAAACGTTGCATTCTTGAGAAATCGCGATCTACAACGTTTCGACTAGCTCTCGCACTCGTGTGTCACGTGGTAATGTTCGTCATGCCTTTAAGGAGAAGTAAAACTTCATGACCATCAGTTAGGCCGAACAGGATAGTACGTATTCACGGATTTCACAAAATTTAAACTTGTTGCTACTGATCAATTCGAACCATCGTCGACAACTAAATATTGGAAGTTATAATTTACTTGACATTCAATCTCGTAAATCTAATCGAGAACGATTGCCAAACTGGAAATTGTATTTTCCCCATACTGCAGGGTGACAGAATTTTCGTCGGCTTTCGATTTGTAGCGGTGTGTCTAATCAACACGGACCTTCTGAAAAATTCAATTCCCCTATGAAACCGAGTGAACAAACGTTATTTATGACAAGGTGAACATTCTCATGGGAGAGCCGCAACAAAAAGTAGCGCGCTGGAAAACACCTCGTGTATATTCGGTTGTCGCATGAATATGCAAGTGATGCAGCTGTACGTTTGGCTGCTGCAGTATACATTTCGTAACGTTGGTTATACAGTAACGGAGATAAAACATAGTGATACTTTGAACTATTGGTTTTATACGATGAAAAGTATTAGCGATAAATTGATTGTGATCGACTAATTTTTGCCATTTTTTCAATACATGAGGGAACCATCAAATTGATTTCATTTATTAAAAAACAGTAATTAGTGTATATTCGGATGATTAAAAAATCAACTACTTTCAAAGATAGAAAATTCTACGTTCTGAATTTTCATTCAGCAGACTGAAATTAGATTTTCAGCAGCAGAGTGAAATTAGATTCGTGGTTAGATACGATCTCTTATTATTAATATCAATTTTTTCTCAACCATGCCCAATAACACGAAGAAAGCTTTGTTTGCTGCTTCTGTGGTCTTTAAGAGGCAGACCTTGTTCATTTGATGCCGTCCCATATTTCAGAAAATCTGCGATTTCTTGCCGAAACAGCTTATGCCAGTTAGAAACACTTGATCTAGTCATGGCATCACCGTAAGCCGTTTTGATGCCACCTTGAAATGCCCTTGAGAAGAGCACTTGCAGAGGTTACGAAAACAAGCGACCTACACTTCGCTAGGACTAAAAGCCATCATTGGGTTCCAGCCTTTCCTCAGTCTTTTGTTCACTAATAACAGGCAAAAAAAACCACTGGTAGTCTCTCTGCCCGAAAAAAAATGAGTCGGATGACTTTAAGGGCATAACGAGCATTACCACGTGGGACACGAGTGCGAAAGAGATAGATAGTCGAAACGTTATAAACCGCGATTTCGCAAGAATTAAACGTTTTTATCCAAAATGGCGACGGGGAGGCCCTCGGTGCCATTGTGCTGAATCCACAAAGCAAATTTCGTACCGACTGATTCAGCCGTTTCAGAGAATAGTGGTTTCAACATTACGAAGTGGACAGAAGCGTGGTTTCTTGTCGCGATTTCTCACGGACGAAACATTTTTATCCAAAATGGCGAGCAGGAGGCTTTCGGTGCCATCGTCTTGAATGCCCACAAGAAATGTCATACCAATTGGTTCAAGCGGTTGAGAGAATAGTGGTTTTTAAATTTCGAAGTAGACGGAGGCGTGTTCGTCATGCCCTTAAGAATAGACCATTGACATGTAGACGGACTTTTTTCCCATGTCATTAATATGGGCTCGACGAACATGTCTTGCTGTTCATAAAGAGTCTTTTAGGGACGTTGTCCTACACGTACATCTCGGAGTTTCCCATAATATGTAGTCCTGTACTGGTACACTAGGTGTTGCCAGGGTAGTCTTCCTAGTGACCACTTTATTATTGACTTAACGTTCTCTCGTCTTTACCACTCTCGCTGTATCGTCCTCTTTGTGCTCCTCTATAATTTTCCTCCACTTGCTCTTTCTCCCCCTCTCTCTCTGTCTTTTGCAATTGCACAGTGTCTATATAGCATAAAGTCAGGCGTAGTGCGCGTTGTCCCGCTCAG
Source organism: Ophioninae sp. A BG-2022a (assembly GCA_030523105.1). Classification (NCBI taxonomy): domain Eukaryota; kingdom Metazoa; phylum Arthropoda; class Insecta; order Hymenoptera; family Ichneumonidae; species Ophioninae sp. A BG-2022a. The sequence continues at coordinate 317,445 of JAPYZI010000024.1, forward strand.
CGACATCCCAGTGGTCCATGCACTCAATCCTTTCCGGCGTATCCCCAAATATAGACTCGTACCACTAGCGCACCTAAAAGGGGGAGCTTCTCGCTTTTCCATGCTTGCAAACAGGGCTAACTCAGGGCAACTAGGGTATACGTAGCGGCAGGAGCTTTAAGCCATAATCTCCCGTCCGTTTTGGAACTTCGTTAGGTATTACGGTCTCCGTTGGTGAGATTCATGCTTCTACAGTCCGACCATTTATTCAAGCCAATTCAGCCGATCGATAATCTTGGCCACTTATCACGGCTGCAATCCCTTCAGTCCTATTTCTAGAAATTTTTAAAATAAAAATTCACCGAAACCTACATTATCAGCTGTTAGATGGTTGTTCAATTATTTATGCTAATCATAGTACGCTGGATCGTTAATTATACAAAACCGTTGCTGTTCTCACAATTTTTTGAAACTCGATCAAAGTAAGGATCAGGAACATCGTTGATTACATCAATCAGAAACGAACTTCGTTGCTCTTGATTGTCAGACTTCTCTTTTCATTCCACTGGAATGAAGACCGTGATAAACCCGGTACGTGTTCCTTACACAATGAGAAGATTTCGAAAGGGTCATAGAATGAATCGACCATCAACCAACTCCTGTTGAATGAAAACAAATGAAAGTTGACTCGTTTTTTTTTTCTTTCCGCCGCGATTGCTCGAGAAAGTCTCGATAACGGAGCGTAACTGTGTGGGTATGAGGTCGGAAGGCTGTATATCCGCAGGAGCTGAAAAAAAAGCGAACATTGTGTGTCCAATGGTACTGGTCGCCATTGTGCAAAGCTTATAGGGAGTATCAATGTCGATCGAACCTTTCGCAGCTTATGTAAGGACATTTTCGCAGTCGTTGAAACCGAAATAGCGTCTGTCGAAAATGATCGAACCACGCTATCCCTTCTTCTTTATCTTTGATATCAATTGTACTGGGATATGATCATCGCTCTAGTTGTAGTGAGGTACAGCTAAAAAAAAAGGCTTTCACACCCGATTACTGCATTTCGTTATTTATTTTTCTCGGAGTCTGGTGTCGAAACGTTTTAGCGTTAATTTTAAGAGCAATAACGGTAATGGGATTTGAGGTAAGCGAGTGGGGTCTGCTATGCAGTGTACCGAGGGTGAGGAATAAAGACTGGGGTGAGAAAAATACTTCCTCGATTCTCTTCCGTTTCTCCGCTTCCCTCTTGCGTGCACGTATAATCGCAATATCGATTCGTACATTTGGCTTGAGGTTGGCACGGCCTAGAACTAGAATAAACGAAAGACCTGCGATGGGTTATGCACCTGGCTCTATTAGGTTGATGCACACATACACACATAAACACACGTGTATGAGTGTTGTGAACACTTTACTAGGGTCTATTTGTGTGACAATTGCGGATGATCCATTTCTGAGTATGAACTCACCAAGTTGCGCCGAAATACGATATCGCATAGGGACTATACAGCGGGCTAACGTATTCTGATTGTATCCCCGTTATAAAAAAAATTGAGAGTAGCACAGTAGTTGTGCATGTTTTCAAATGTAGAACTGTCTTGGCCTGTACGATTACTGCAGCGGATGACGACTGAGCACCAGCTTGCGTGCCGACTACTAAGCTATAGCCCGCTTTGCGAGGATCATCAAAAACGAGGTTGGCTGATGTTAAGAGGGTATGGTATACTATCCCCGTCGGTAGGGCAGAACTGGACACCAAATATCCACGGATTTCTTACACGACTGTTTCAGTTCATTCAGTATTCAACGAAATTTACATCGGTACATCGTCTACATGTTGGAACTGCGATGGAAATGATGAATAATTAGAAAATTGGCTAATGTCTAGACTTAAAGGAAAAAAGTGCACCGTAGCTATATTAAAAATAGACATTTTTGGAACTTTCATTACTCTGTTCCTTCACATACCTTTAAAAAAAAATACGTGGGTGTTCAAATTATTTGTATTTGTAAATCGCGATTTCTCAAAGATGAAACATTTGTTATCGTAAAATAAAAGCGTCGACCGCTGCGCTTGTGAATCATAATTAGACTGATGCGAGATTTTTCATTGAAATCTTAACTGCCGATGACAAAACTGATTTTGAAAACTTGTGAAGTTATGGCGATCTTCTACGTGTCTTTGATAGGTAATTATTGACAATTTCCAGAAAATCTGGTATGCCATTCCGCATTAAATGAGTACTTATTTTTTTTATAAGATTTGAAAGGATGTTATATTAATTTTTGATAAATTAGTACGAATGCGTCATTAATGTTCCACAAAAACGTAAGATAATAGTTTATATGCTTAAAAAGTTCTTCGTTATTACTAACCCTTTCTTGTCATATTGGGTGATACCAACGTGGACGGATTTTTCGGCTTCAACTATTCCTACCCCTAAATGTCTTTCGAGAACTGCCCACGTAATCTACTGTCACTTGGAACATTTATCTCTATGCCTACATAGCCAGCTAGCGAGAATATCGATTAGTCTGCGTTTGACCCCGCTTAGAAGTAGACGCTGAATTATTTTGACCCATATGTGAATTTAACATTCTCGAAAACTGATGTAATAAATTGTATTTCATTAAAAATACATTTTACATATCAAATCAAAAATATGACCTCGCGATGCATTTCTCGTTCAGTATTTTTTTTTTTATTTATTTCAGTCGATAATTATTTGTCATACACTGTGATAGACGTCCTCCAATTTCCCATGTCGCTCCGATGAGCATCTGTTGGCGGACCGAGTAAATGCGACCCTACGTATTCTTTATTATTCTGGATATTGGAAATCCAATACAAGGCGAAGCAGAATGGAAAATCGGTTCACAAATGCGCTATACCGAAAAATTGGTTTGTTTTTTGGTAAATTGCTTGCGTTTCGATTATCGACCTAATCCGGGTCAATCGGTCATAAATATCATTTTCTTTTCGATTGAGTATATTTTTGGTTCATTTAATTGTGAGGATATTTATTTTTACCAGCGTAAACGATTTATTTTTCAATACATACTATACAGACTGAATTCCCACGCCCAAGAATACATCTTTTTTTGAGAAAACGTGCTTAGCACTATTTTTTTAAGTAAAATTTGTTTGTGAGTTTGTTTTTAATATTTGGAGCGACTGAAAATATTTCAGAATTTTTTTTCACTGATAGCCACATTATTTCCAAGCCTCCATCACTCGTTTTTTTTTGTTTTAATATCATTCTATTTGTTTCAATAAAAAAAAATCCTTTCGAAATCTTGCAATTTGTAAAACAAGTATTTCACGCGTTTAACAAGCAAAGGATTTTACAAACCCCTTTTCAGCATTTCAGCGTTTTCGGAATATCAAACCAAATAAAATTGCTACTTAGTCATTTAACTGTGAATTCGAACTGACGTATTTTAGCTTTTCAAAAAATTATCTCTTACGAGGTTTATTCAGTCAAAATTACAGCTATGAGACTTAAAATATAGTTACGATATATATCGTCATGCTAGACTTGCAGAATTCGAATTTAAAAAGTTTTCGGCCAGTTAAAAAAATATTTATATATAAAAAAATACAATTTTAAATATATATATTAAATACACATTATTCGCAATTGATTATATCAAAAAAGTAATATATAATTAAAAAAAACAATATCAATGTCTCGCCTGTAAAAACGTACAGAATCCGAATGCTATAATGACGCAGATGATACCCATCAGTGTCATCATATACAAAAAGCATTAAGGAGGTCGTAATAAATTCCGAATGAATTTTTGACTAATCGATAAGCGGTATTTGTCTCGAACAATGCCTTGCATAAAAGCTATAGTTTATTGTTCCACTATGAAAATAACTCAATTCGTTATGATCATCGTTGGAACGAAGAAGGTAGACGACCAGTTTATTTTTTAAAACGAACTTAAATTTGCATGAGAGCATGATCGTATATGACTGTGATGCAATAAAGCTCCGCAAGGCATGGCAAAATCTCGACATAAAATCGGAGTGTACATATAACAGTTTACGTTCCTGTTCGGCCGTGCTCTCCCGATCGTTTCTCCTTTTTCTCACCCTCTTCGTCCCTCCGCTCAGAGGGTAGTTGACGTGCTATCGTGGTTAAGCACGCGTCAGTGGTGCATCGGCACGCGAGACAGATTTTTTTCAACATTCACTGCACGAAGGATGCATACAGCGTCGTCTAGTTTCAATACAGTGAAATCTCGGTTTAAGTGGTGAAAGATCAGGTTCGAGCTAAAAAGCATTTAGATTGAGCATTTCAAAGCAAACAATTTTTATTGAAGACCATTCTTGTCTGTCAATTTCGAATCATCAAGTTCTTTATTGGCTAGAAAAGCCTTTTCAGAAATAATAGAATCACTCGTGTATAATTGTCGTCATCATGTGTAAAGCAAACGCCCACGATACGCGAGTTATATTTTTTTACCAGCTGTTTTTTTTTTGGCTTCGTGTTAGATGCAAAACAAAAAATCGATATTTCATTCGTTAAAGTTTGCAAAAGTGTACTTAAGAGTGTGTGCATTTAAGAGGGGGCATTCAATCGACTCAACTACGAATGAAACAATTTTTTCCAAGAATTTATATCTTCTATACATAAATGTAACTTTAAATGAAAATTTACCAATGTTAATGAAAATATCTTGCTGTTGCAGGCACTTTTACAAAATTGTGAATATCTTTAAAATAAAATATCAATTTTTTTAACTTATACCTTATAAAACTCGTAACTTTTAACTTAACTTAACTCTAATTTAACTTTAAGTTAACTTTAACTGATAAACTCTTAACTTTTCTTATATCCATATGATCATTTCTAATCACTAACGGTTTTTATAAATTAACATTCTTCGTTAAACTTTTTCATTTTGTTTTTAGCACACGTATGAGTGTGCTTTTGATTGGCAATAGTCCATAGTACGATAGTCTATTGTATCAACGGCATTATTGTTATGTATATCGTTGCAGTATTTCAGATGCACGTAGTGGGATCTCCCGACGCCCACAGCAAGTAAAGTGGGAGGGAGGGGAAAGCGAATAAAAAAAGCCAAGACAGTGGAGTATCGCGGTCCTATTGTAGTTGAGCATATTTGCAAAACAGAAATTCGGTTTCTGATTAAGGGAGGATCTTTTATGATTGGCTCTGTACTACATGTATATTGAAAAAAATACAACGACCTAACTAAATATTTAAATAAATTAGCTAATAAACTAATAATTATGAATTATAAAATAAATAATTATTAATAATTATTATAATAATAGTTTAAATAAAAATTGACAATGCGTTACAATAAATGCGAGATTTTTTAATGTGTCCTATTCATGTTTATCAGAAAAACCAACAAAACAAAACAATGAGCTTACAAGTGATAAAAATATAATAAATATGTTACCATATTTTTTATTAATAATTGAAATAAAAACCGACAATAGGGAATGAAAATACCCAGATAGTGAACGACTAACGATAATTACACTACGTCAGATTTTCTCGAGTTCACAATAATTTATCATTACTGATAATTATACATTTATTTATTTATCGCTAATAATGATATCACATGTATTTTTAGATTATTTTTTAAACGAAAATTTACTAATTGACGTGATTGTGTACAGTTCCTGCGTGGGAAATTAATTCTTTCTTACGTGGGCGAGACTATATATCACACGTGTATATATCTTCGTATATACGGAATGCCTTCAACGAGGGGGAGGTTTTGCCGCAGCAGGAGTTCTGGAGTGAGCACGCGTACGGTATAAGGGTAGCCTCCGCTTCAACGCTTTAGGTGTGTCTGCCGTGCGATCACCCTTATTTGCGGAGAGAGAGAGAGGGAGAGAGAAAGAGAAAGAGAGAAAAAAAGAGGGAGCGAAAAAGAATAGAGGAAAAGAGAAAGGGAAAAGAGGGTTAGAGATAGGGAGGCTAGCTCGCTTCTGCTCCCTCGCCTTTGCCTTGTGAGGTCCTCCATATCGCATCCCACCGTGCTATGCAGCCGAGCATGTGCACGATCTGCACCATCCCTTCGATACGAGGATGAAACCCTCCCCTTACGCCTATCATCAATATACAGATAGAACGACAGATATATATACACGTTGAGAACCCAAGGGGAAAAAGATGCGAGAAGACATTGAGGTAGAGTAATTTCATCCCAGAATAAATGTGGCACATGTCTGCTAAGAACTATCTTCTTTTTCACCATAAAATTTGTTGTATCATGGCTTTCGATTTTTTAAATATTTTTTTAAATTATTTCTTCAGAATCACACACGTATGCATCCCCACTGGCAGGAATCGCTTACCAGGCCACATATGGGTAATTAAGCAGAAGTGGAGCTCCAACTCAATTTTGACGGGAGATATTTTTGCCATAAATTACTTTAATTAGTCACCATTGACATTTTTAGTGGCTGAGATTTTTAATTATTTCCATAAGTTATGAGGTTTTGGAGTTTGGCGGAAAATACAATAAAATAAGGCATTTTCGTATACGCCTAGACGTCGAAAGGAGACGAATTTTTGAACGAAATGAGAATATACTCAAGAAAACTCAAACAAACCCAAACAATCTCATAACTTATGGAAATAATAAAGGTTGCTTGGGTTTTTTTAGGTTGAATAATTAAAAATCTCAGCCTCCGCCGGCTAAATATCACTAGTGATGAATAATTAAAGTAATTTATAACAAAAATAAAAATCTCCCGCCATAATTGAGTTGGAGCACCACTCCTGCATAATAAGCCCCATACGGTTTCCATGAAACGTCATTCGGAAAACTTGAAGGCCGTCATGATTTTGCTTCTAATGGCCGTCAGTAGTAAAGTGTGATCAGCCATTGAGGTTCCATTTGAGGCTACTAGACCAGGACCCTAATAAAATTAAGAATATTTTATATGTGCCTAACCAAAACGCTAATTCAATTTCCGCACGAGAGATTCTATTTCCGAATTCTCTCGGAGACTGCGCTGCTCCCTCGGATTTTTTTGACGAATCGAAAAACGACCCAATAAAATAGCATCTCCATGAAACCTCCATGAAACTCGCTGTATGTAGGACAAGCCAAACGAGAGGCGACACACCACAGAGAGTATAAAATCGATCGCAAGGACGATACGTGATTCCTGCCGCTCGTCGGTTGCCCGATAAACTCCGTTAGACATTGTCTGCGTGTATAAGTTACGTACAACGCGTGAACGCGTCGACCCATCATAGACCCCTACACGCTCGTGTCAGTTTTCGGTGAGCCGCAGTGGAGAGAAGAAAAATTAAGGAAAAGCCTTTAGGGTGGTTCGTCGCTTAGGGATGGGTACTTTGTACGCCGGCAATTGGGAGTCGACGGGGTTGCAATATTGGAAAGAAAAGCGTTGCACCCTCTGTTTAACCAAGGGGAACAAATGCATACTACTTTCTTCCGCCTTTTCTCATCATCTCTGACGCATTCGTTGATCCGCTGCAATGAATTTTTTCCACAACCATCACGAAATGAAGAGGATGGACACCTTTTGAAACTTAATAAACCAGAAGATTAAAGTGCATTTTTACTTCTGTCTTATCGCTATTGAAGAAGAACGTTGAATCCGAGAAGGTAAAAAGAAATTAAAAATGGCATACAAGAGTTGGTCGAATGAGTCTCACAAAAGTGTTATATTCTTAAGCTTCCTAGGGGCCCTAGAAATCCTTAAAAATTCCAGTCTTTTTGAAAGTAAAAGACGTAAAGGGTTTCTTCACTCGTGTTTTGCCGTCATGGCAGAACGAAGCTGGTCTCCAGAAGATAAGGAGACGTTGAAAATAGGTAAAAAGAATATATAGAAGGATCTCCATAAAAATGTTTCTTTTCCCTAGGATTCTATAAGCTCTAAAAATACTTAGAAAGGTTTACCCGTCTGTCTATTAATTACAGACACATTTCTTCGGCAATTCTTTGATTGAACGATTCAAATAATTTATCAACTTAACATTTATTCCATACTTTTGAGTTATGATTTTCTCTGTGACATTGTTTTGTCGATACAGTGTAAAAAGAGACATTGCGTTTTCCATGTTGTCGATGCTTCCTGAGAGTGAGAAACGACCAGCCTCGAAAAAGTTACGTTTAGGATATCCAACTGAGAAAATTTTGAAAAAAATCTTTCGTCGTTTAAGGTAACTCGAATTGAAGAGGAATGTCCAGCATATGTCTCAGTTCGGGGACGACATCAATGCCAACCTCAAGAAAGTAGGTCGTACGAGATATTTTCGACTGGAAGTTTGAAATCATAACGGGTCCATCATTTTTTCAGAAGTAGGTCCAATTCCTTTTCTCAGCTTTGCGGAATATACAGGACGACTGCGGAGACATAAAAAATATATACGTATGATCACGAATACATGCGTTTACATATATGCATACCCATAAACCTGGGGGTAACTTGAGTTTTGAGAGGAACGAGGGAACGTTCGGGAATAGATAACCCCTCGGAAGGCTTTTTACGAGCGACGAGTGGTCGAGTCTTCACCGCTTTCGTTACGCCCCGGTTCTCTATGTAGAAGCGAGCACTAACCCCTCAGCTGTGCACGGTCATTTCTGCTAACCTTTTATCAACCAGCTTGAAGCCCGCGGCTAGAGATAAAGCAGAGGCCAAAGGCTCGAGTTAAGTCGGTACTGTATATCCTTACATCTACCCTGCACTTGGAAAAGCAAAAAAGAGAAGGCGAATTGATCCCTCCTGATATGAAGGGGATTCCTCACGCATGACGGGTCTGATGGAAGAAAACGAGAATCATTCCCAGCTGAAATATTCGCTGAGTCATACGCATATCCGGACGCCCTGGCCAAGTCTAGTTCATGTCAGTGGTGGCCCTTTTATGTTATGCTGCTTACCAGTCGATTAGGATCCACAATAGTATACTTCATGCCTACAATGACCCAATGTACCGGTCATTCGATCTTTTAAATTAATTAATTAATCGTCTAGTTAGAAAAAAAGATTTTTACTTGGTGTAGTGCACCAGCTTGAAATACGTATAAATTCGGATCCAATGCTACAATCTTGATGACATTTGGTATTAATATTCTTGAGATATATCGGTTACTTAAGGTAACGGTACCAATGCTCGGATGGTTAAGAGTTGTCGAAGTTAAATAATTTATTATTCATTAAGGATCGATTTTAAACAGTTACAGTTGAATATTTTTAATCAAAATGTTGTTATATTAAAATGTTAAATAATAACAAATTGTACCATTTTTCGGACACAAATTACTATTTGTCCATGTGTTCGGACACTATCGTGTCCCAATGTTTGGTATTCTTGTTATTTATTATTATTATTATTTATGAATAGCATTACTTTTCATGTATATTGCTACGATAGCGAAACATTTCAAGTAATGTCCGAACAGTGGGGACTGGAGTATGCGATAAAAAATGTTTCGATGTTTCCTACCACCGTAAAGAATCGCTCCCTGATAAAGCAAGCCTCAAATAAGTCCTTACAGGCATCTATTTTTATGAGGTGTCAATTTTTCCTGTCTAGCATAGAACATGCTCTGTCAATTTTCTCCAATGGACCTTTTGCACCTTGAGCTTGCGCTCAGTCTTGTATCGTCAGATTAATGTTTCCAAAGTGGTTTTTTCTTCTTTAAAAAAAAAAAAAAAACACGTCACCTTTTTTTAACTCCTCTCAAGTACGGTCGTCGCGAATTCCAGATTGCAAGTACCTGTCGCTCTGGAAACTTGTTTTACCGACGATTTACGACGTGATAAAATGTAACTTCCGACGATGAGAAAAATGTCATCAAGCCGAATATCTTTCCGACTAAATAACGTGCTCGAGGCCAGAATGATATATACGATGGTAATATAACTACGTCGAAGGATGTAGGCGACTGAACGAATTTCCGATAAACATCGTAAATCTCTTCATCGGTGAAGCGCTCTCTCGCGTCGAAATTTACGAGATACTTTCAGATTTTTCATGCTAATGCCACCGAGTTCGTACTAATTAACGTTCGTACAATTATTTTATTAGTTTGGATGGTGAAGGTCAAGCGAATGCTTTTACCTTGGTAAACATTCAAAAGTGGGACGCCTGCTGGAATCAGACAAATTCTTTGATTCCACAAAAGAGATTCTCGATCTTTTTTACTTTTTTTTCATTTCGACGATTTCGACAGTTGTGCATCGTGAAATTCCTGGACAGCTCATTATTTACGTTCATGTTGTGTGGGGAAAACTCGACGAAACAGAAATCGGAAATGTAACCATACGCTAACAGGACGTTGCTTACGAATACTTTCAATATCTGAAGAAGAAATGATGCAGACCGTGGAGCAACTTTCTTTTCCCAGTGCTTCGGGAAACGTGATTTATCATGTTGTAATTTTGGCACAAAAAATGAAAAATTTTTAAAAATAAAGTTTAAACACTAATAAACAATGTGTAACAATTATTTTTATTAATTTCTATTTCTGTCTCTTCTGAAAACAATTTTTCTTTAAGCGCCTCAATCATAATATTAATTTGTATAATCTTCGGTCATTGTAATGAAATTTAACAAAAATTTGTCCCACTCTCGAATATTAATCATTACGCTTTATCAATTTAAAATATGATCCGTGGTGAATGATTACTTTTTTTGGGAATTCGGTTTGGAGTATGTGAGCTCGCGCGAATCAGATTAAACTATTTACCTACGGTTTAATTAAATAATCCATTTACCAAAATCCCGACATATATATACAGAGTGGCACGTAATGGGAACTACTTCGTGAAAGGGGTGATTGGAAGTGTAATTTCAATCAAATTAAGCCCCATTAAAAGAGTATAAATATTTAATTATTGCTGAGTAACGATGGTTTACATTTTTTTTTATTTCTTAGGTTTGCTATACCAAAAACAAATAAATAATGCACTTTAAAAAATACAAAAGAACGTAGACAAACACAAAATTGTGTTCTGAATAACCTTCCATTCCTCTTTGTTGTTATATCGGTTGCAATCGATAAAAACGATGATTACCAAATACACGAAGTGTTCGAGGCAATAATGATAGATGGAACATTTAGCAAAAAAATGCCTGCTATAGTGTTCGATTCTTTTTTCAATTAATTTTTTTTTAACGCAAACTTTCCTCCTACCCATTACACAAGAAAGCTTTCTGTCCTCGTTAATAGTCCTGTCCGCGGGTTCCAATCAAACTTTATTTCCATACAAATACAACCTACTCTAAATTGAGACAACAATTTTTCTTCGTTTTACGAACTTTTACAATGTGATTCGTTTGGAACGGCCATAACTCTTATTCATCGTCTCTCTTGTATCTTCAGTCCACTCTTGTAGAACTTCCGTATTTTTATGTATTAAAAACTTTTTCCATTTTAGTTTTAACAAAGTCAATTATTTTTTTTAACGCCAAATATTTTGAATTATTTATTAAAAGAATAATTGGTATTCGCGATTTTATGTTACTGCTCCTAGTATTATATCACGTTCTACGATTTTTGGTTATGTTAAAATGGAAAAGCAAATAAAATATGCTGTATCGAAATATTTCTTCGGTGGTGTAAATTGTTAATATTGATAATTATTGACTTTTGAAGTATCAAAATAAGCCTAAAGTAAGTAATGTCGGGAATACATGAACAAGAACACCTATATGGAAATGCACTTGTCTCAAGGCTTTGCCGTGACTCTTAATTTCAAAGTTTACGCAATCCACCCGAAACTTTCCAATTTTCATTAATAAAATAGGCAAATAACAGCGTTACGGCACCGTTTCATTCCGGTTCACTGCTATGTGGGAAAGTTTGTTCGAGGTATGGCTAAAGTACTCATAAAGTGCCCACCTCCATACGAGAAACACCTCAAGACAGCACAATCACCTAAAACATTAAGGGGAAACCTCACTGCGACGGCTTAAAAAAAAATTGATCTTTTTTTTTCTTTTAATAATTTACATAATTTACAAAAGTGACAGAGTTACAGCAATTTTAGTAACGGCGCAGAGTGACCCTCACTAGCTGATATTTGAATTGCGTTTTTGTAAAAATCAAAAAATTACATGTTCATATATTTGTTATAATTGCTGCAAACATAGCTAGATTTTTATTAAAGTCATTAAAGTCATTAAAGAGTTCAGGTTTAAATTGGGGGATTCACTTTTTCTCGAGAGGCCTCGTTCTTCTCGTAAGTTCTTCCTCTTGTCTAGGAATTTTCAACTGAATATTTTTCACAGGAATTGCAGTATAAACTCGGCACTTTGTTTTACGATGCAATGAAACATTTATTATGAAATTACCTACGCTGCATTTTAGATGAGGTCACCATTTTTACGTAACAAGATCGTTTTTTTTTCTTTTCTGGAGGTAATTGAAATAGACAAGTGGTCTACGGAATACTTCCGCTACGTAAATCGTGAAACTAATTTTTCTGCGTTACAGTAGCGTTCCACGAAAAAGTTCATTCGGTGTACGACGATACGTATACTAAAGTTGGTATTGATTTCCGGAGTTTCGCTCCAATAGGAGATCAGTCTTTTCAAACAGCATTGAAGCGATCCAATAATTGGTTGGGTGACCGCTTGGACCTCAGAACTGAAGCGAATGGGTCTACTTTTACTGAGTATTTGATAGAAAAACAATTTCAAGTTGATTTTTTATTGTTTTTCCTCGTGGAAAAATACTAAATTGGGAAAGATCAGGATTGAACCTCGTAAATTTTCAAAACTCGTTTTCACATCAATGATTTAATTTTCAATATAAAATCGAGACTTTATGGAATATATACACGCAGACGTTGATGCTTTTATTTTACGATTACAAATGTTTCATCCTTGAGAAATGGGGGTTCTGAAATTTGGGCTATTTCTCTCGCATGCATCACGTGGCACACCTTCCACGTGTCCTTAATTGCAAATGTCTACAAATTGCATTAAATAAGTATGTGGAGGAACAAAATAATGAAAGTGCCAAAATATATATTTTGAATACGGCCGAAGCGTGGCATTAGCTAATTTTTTTATATTTCATCACGACTTCAGTATGGTTCTGCAGTTTTTGTTGTTTTCATTGAATCAAGAAATTTGATAAAAACACCGCGACTTGTTAATCAATTTATCATCGCCTGGCGAAATTTTATTAAATTTGGAAGAGTCGTTTTGGAAATCTGGGGGTATCTACTATCCTGCTCTGCCTTACCGATGGCGATGACGCACCTTTTCCGCTTAATAAAATTGACGTAATCAGCTTTGATGAAACACGATTCTTTGCGTTATCGTACTTTGAAAAGGGTATTTTTCAAAGTGACACCACCAATTCAAATTTGGCGAGTCACGTGATGTACAAAGAACAACTATAAAGGAGGAACGGGTATTTCCGAAAGATTCGTAGTGGCAACTGACGGAAGCCTCTGAGTATTTACAGTCTGATGATGAGAGCTTCTGTGCTCGTGTAAAGATGAGAATTTAAGGGAGTTAAAGGTAGCTCACCTCGCTCTGATGGCCTCTGAGGTTGTAATTGGTCCGCAGTGGAAGTTCAGCAGCGCGGGTACGACAGTGCGAAGTTGTGAAAGTCACGCCAACGAGGCCCCGCGCATTTCCAGTTGCCAACCAGCCCTCCTGATAGTAATTTGTACGGCTCAACCTCCACCCTTCATCCTGTGTATGACAAAGTATATGACCCAATGAGAAAACGGGAGGGTTGCTGCAGCTCGTTTAGAGCTTCAAAAGTCTAAACAATTAACCTTCTATTCCGAGAATCGCTTGCAACGAGATTTACGTGCCTAAATTATAATTACGATTATATTATTTTTTTATAAATCCAACAAGCGCTGATAGTGGGAGTGGTGACCGCCTAGCCACTCTAGGGATCCCATCGATTGCGATCGGGAAGCCGACGGTTCTGAGTTCTGGATGTACATATTTTAACAAAAAGACTGTATTCTAACGTATCAGGAAATGTTCCTGATCCGTTGTCTTCAGCAAGTGCGATATTGTGCAGCTTAAGCATATTCTTGCGCCATAATCACAATAGTATATACAAAGTAATTCCAAAATAATCACGTACCATTTTTTCATCATAATTGTTTGTAAAATTTCGTGAATCTTCTTGAGCGTCATATTATAACGTATAAAAAATTTCAAAAGGTTTCACCGTTTGATAATCGAGATATTCAGTGTTAAAAATCGCAACTTTAACATGAGATCTTATATAAAGTTATTAAAAAAAGACAATTTTTTGCAACAAATATTACGATTTTTTGACGGTCAAACTTTTCCAATTTTACCCACAGTTGAGTGTGATTGTTAAGAACGTTCATACAAATTTTCAACAATTAATCCTTAAATTCGTATAACGCAGGAACATCCTTGATCCGTCGGGTGCACACTTCCGCCATCCTATAAGTGGATACTGGGTCAATGTAACCCATGACGTTTTTCATATTGTTGTATTTCGATAAATATGAATTTTTGGTTTTTTTTTGTAGAGACGTTTTTTATAGTAAATGATCCATATTTTATGGCCCTAAATTTGTTTTTTTTTTTTTTTTTTTTTTACAAAAACGCAAATCGAATGCTAAAACATTCGCTCAAAGTGGGGCATGCGTTGAAAAATACGTACGTGAAAACGACTCAGTATGCAGTCGAAGGGTTAAGTCGGCTATGGTCGCAATAGGGCCGGTTTCGTTTGAAAAAGTAGAAAACCAGAAATAGGGAAGGAAACGTGAAAAAATAGGCAAAAAGGAAAAAAAGTCGGACATGTAAAAATCCGCAAAGGTGCACACGAAATAAAAAGATAATAATTAAATTTATTATATATTACATTATTTTATTACATCACCTGTAATTTATTAATATTATTTAAGTGTTTCGGCAACCGAATAACAAGAATGGACAATTCGTCATGTCAAAAATAATGTTGGGGGAAATTAAGGAAAAGAATGAATAATGATACGAACGAAGGGTGTAAACTGAACGTCATGTGCGACCATTATGATTTATCTGATGTCTACATGCTCCATATACGCGCGTACAGAGCAAGTAGGCATACGTAAAATGCAACACATTGCCAATTCAGTGTCGACGAGGCACCGAGGGGAGTTCGATCTTTTTGTGAAGAGTTTCATCCATAGGAAAGTCGTTGGCTAAAGCCGGGCTTTCGAATTTCGCCGTAAATATTACCCGTATATATACTTATACCGTTGACGAATTGGCAACTTTCCAACGAAGAGTGAGCATATTTATCACGTGAGAAAATCTCCGAGCACCGACAATATTTTTTTTTTTTCTTTAATGGACAGCCTTATCGTTTCCACTCGGAAAAACAGATCTGGAAAGCTCGGGTACGAAAATATGGTAGAATTCGTACGCGAATGGTAGTTGGAATTGCCGAAATTTATCGGTGTTTCAATTCGATGGGTTGCGGGTTTCAAATATAGCCACCGTGTAGTCATGTGTTCGAAAGTGTTGAAAAAGATTAAACAAACATGTGAGCGCGTATAATTTTTATTACATGAAATTATTTATTAATGTAATTAATAAATAATTATTAATTATATATTTTTTAAATTAATTAATCAGCCTGAATTTTTACCATGTAATTACTTTAATGTGTAAACAATACTTGAACAATAATAAATTATTATTGTTCAAGTATTGTAAAATTGTCGAAAAGACAAAATTATTATTATTAAATAATAATAATAATGTATACAAGATTTTTTGGATGTAATTGAATCACCCGTCGAGGCGGGTACGATCACCAGTGCTACGATTCATAGAGTTCTCCGTTACTTGGAGATAGTGAGAAAAGGACTTCCAGCAGATGAAGTTAAGGTCCTACTGGAAAAATATCCAGCCCTGGAGAATCGTAACTGCATCGTAGTTTCGAAGTTGTATGCGGAAATTACGGCTGCAGTTCAAGAAATGTCGTTACGGGGGGCCAAACGTATCGTTGAAAAGCAAGATCGGGTTACGGCGTATCTCGAAGCGCTGAGAAAAATAATAACAATTGCTTTTTAAAATCGATGGTTCAGAGAAAACTCAATTACTCGAAAAATTGAGTTGGATCGAGTTGGAAACTCGATTTGGATGAGATATTGAATATTGTAAAAAATATTTTTAAAAACTTTTGTTTTTCGTGATATAACTTTATTAATCGCAAATAGAATTAGATGGAGTTGGAAACTCGATTTGGATGGGACATTGAATATTGAAAAAAAAATATTTTTAAAATCTAGTGATTTCCCTCATATAGCTTTATTCACTGCAAATGAGTTTTATATTTACCCCTTAGAAGGAATATATTGAATTTTCATTCATCCTGTATATCTACATTTCTTAGCTTTTCACCCGAAAATATATTTGCCAGACGCCGACGGGTATATACGAATTCACGGTTTGACGACAAAAACACGTAGACAGTAGCGTTTCACCGAATAATAGCGTCTGAGAAATGACGATGGAGCCTAAATACGCTGGAGAACGATCCGACGAAGCTCTTTTCCCTTTAGAAGTGGGAGCGAAGGGATTGACGGTAAAGAAAGGATGTCTATAAGCATTGTGATGCACTCGAGGCGAAAAGACTCTTCCCCTAGTTACTTCAATGCTCGGTATATCGATCGTTCAAACCTAAAAGGGCTTACATAATTTTCTATGAATAATTTCAGATGTTTCCTTTGGAATTATAACGTTGATAGTACGAGACAAGAATTTATATACAGTAGGGGTAAAAAAAAGTTTACAGTATTTGATGAATATGGCTGGTTTATAATAAAATATATTGTTGGGGTAGGTAAACACGTACAAATTATGGTATTATTGTAGGCAGGCATATATATGGCACAAACTTTAAAGTTATTTATTTCAATAAATGAAAACAAAATTTTTCAACTAAATAATTCTGTTTTTACAATTGTTTGCAATATTTCTCTGTATAAAATTGTATTTGTGTAGGCTTGATTATTGATTTTTGTAGGCAGATGTATGACACAAAATTTATACTTGTGTATTTTGTTTATTCGAAATCATTTATTTCAATAAATATTATATTACATACATACAGTGGTATAAAAAATTAAAAGATATCAAACAATGTTAGATTTTCCGGTGATTTTCAACAGGTCGTAACTCAGAGGAAAATGATCGTACATTAAAAAAAAAACAAATTATATCTTAAAGTATCTTGTTTTCGCATTGGACAATGAAACATTTTTAAGATAGTTTGAATGTTCTTCTTATAAAAACATTTTGAGATATTCATGGTCTGTTTCACGAAAGGGCTTGGATCAGTAGAAAAGCCCTTCGCTCTTTCTTTCCCCTTCTTTTCTTCCCCTCTTATTTCTCGAAATCCTGCCATTCCATAATTCCCTTCTGGAACATAAAAACTACTTTTCCTGAATTCCAATGCAAAGAGCGTCGCTGTGCAAAAATCAAATTCGGGGTTATATTCAATCGAGGTATCGTAAATATTGGAAAAAGCAGGTGGAAGCACATCAGCCAATCACCAACCTACCGTGACGCCTAATTATTTTCTAGTTTTATCGATGTTCCACTCGGTTTTATACGGATAATACGAAAATACGAGGGAAAGCCTGGAGTACGTTGGAGACGCGTCGCAGGTGGCAAAAAGGTGGCACAGTGCGAACAAGGGGTAAAGCCGTTTACTTCCGTTTCCCTGTCTTCCGAGAATCATACGGCTGTATACGTATAGGGGTTATTACGCAAAAAAGGTCTGGCGAACCCTTACAAAATGTATACGCCGTGGGCGGATGAACCTTTTATGGAGGAAAAGAGGGTGGATCGAAACAACTCTCTGCACATAGTATAACTTGCAAAGAGTTTTGCTTTTTTCGAACCACAGAAAAAAAAACGTGACTATTATTTTACAATGTGTAATAGCAATTATACTATAATTCCAATAGAACGTTAAAACTAAAATGACTAATACGTATTATATTTTAAATATTGGCCTTTTCGATTCTGAGCTACCGTTGATAATGCATTTGGGTTTCGTTGTGTACAGGCCACTGTGAAAATGTAAAAAAAAAAAAAAATCGTTTTGCATCATCAGAGCTGAAAACGACGACATTGAAATTCTCGTGTTTCAGGCGTTCCTTATATAGTCGCAGTAACCTTTCCGAATCTCTGCACTAGCCACTCAGATTTCCGGGATGAACCGTAGCCTATGTGTTAATCCAGGTTATAAACTATCGTCGTTCCAAATTTAATCCCGTTCGGTAAAGGGGTTTAAGCGTGAAGTAAAAGTATATTTGAATTATTTGGCTATCCCAGGTGAACACTGCATTTTTTCGGGATAAAAACTACCCTATGCATATTAATCCAGGGTCTAATCTCTTACATTAAATTTCATAAAAATCCGAAAGGTCATTTCAACCCCTTATGTTTAAAAGTCTTTTACAAGATGATTTATAAATACTTTGAATATTCATATTTTTTAAATAAAATTTGGCACACAACTTCGTTGATGTACATACAAATAAATATTCGAACTATTTCTCCAGTTCCTCCGTTTATAATTTCAAAATTAATTTCTTTAAATAATTCCTATTTATGGGTCGTCACTGTAGCCTTAATCACTCTCTTCGAAATTCTGGTTCACATACAAGGTCTTTTCCATAAAATGTTTTCTCATGACACGAGCATATAATATTGATCACCGCAAACTTGAAAACTAGTCATCAGGGACCTGATATACTATAATTATGTTCGATTATTGCGCTGAGTAAAAAAAGAAAACATTGGGGTTGTGAGTTAGCAAGGTGAATCGACATATGGCATATAGGGTGAAGAAGATTGCGACAGCACACGCAACTGTGCGTAGCACGAAAATCTTCATAATACATATATTGTATCGTGAAGTAATTGGAGGTGTTGTACCTCTTCGTCAAATTTGGCGTCCATTCGATGAAAACAATCCCCTCTTCGAGCTGCTCCAATAAGCTATAATTCCCATCTGGAACCTTTTGGGTTTCATACGAAAGTTCCATTTCTCTAGATATGTGTGTGCGTGCGTGTCCGCGTGTACATGACCATAATAACTATGTTTTGCAGCACCGAATATTGATCTAACACTTATGGACGCTGCATGATTTTTTTCATCGATAATTCATCTCTATCTCTACTCTTTGCAACTCCAAAATCTATTTTCATTCGCCTGTGTTCGCCTTTTTTTGTATCCTCTATTCGAACCTTTATTTAAACAATGCCATTTTATTTTCCTGTCCTTTTAATACCTACTCGTTCAAGTATCGCATCGCATGAAAACGCTTTTCCGAGATTCCGATGTAATAAATTGCCTGTTTGCTTTCACTGTGTTGCAAAGTAGTAGTAATAAATTATTGTATCGGATCAAGCGAACTTCACAGATTATATACGTATATATATGTGTATGTATATACACAGGGTGTCCCAAAAATGAACAACAATATAGTTGATTCTGAGGACCCAGCTGATTACGATCCACAAAAACGAAAGATCACCTCAACAAATATTTCAGTTATCGAGATACTTGTCATCCTTGGAAACTCGTGAAAATCACTAACTTAAGGCAATATTTGCTAATTGCTGTACTCCCCCTGCGGAAATTGAATGAGACTTTGGTCGGGCTTATATAGCATTTCTCCAACTTTATTGGTGGCCTAATTAGGTGGCCTCACGAGGGACTTCAATGATCGGGCACACTTGGCTACTGAGGGCTACTGGAGGCATAATTATGAGCGTCTTTGAAGTTTCTGCATGAGGCCTCATGGAAATCATAATGCCCCACGAAGTGCTCCCTGTCGATGGATATGCGTAGGTGTGTACTTGGCTAGAAATTGTTTTTCCTATTAAAAGTATTCAGCGGAAATTGGTCACTATAAATACGTCAAAAAAGTCAAATGAGATTTTTCATACACTTCCGCTGACCTGTTTGCCCATGTATGAATAAAGATGATATATATAGTATGTAATTTTTTAAAGGATTTCTTAATTTAAAATGCGTTCTATTTTTTGTTCCCTCGCATTTCTCATTTTGCTTCTAACTATTCTCGAGCAATCGAATTTAGTAGTAAAAATTTATGTAAAATACCACAAACAATTGGGTCGAAGGTATTTATACTAGACCATCCCTATAATACTCAAACCTAGCAATTTTGATAGGGTTTGTCACAGTCAGGACCTTACTTGAGGCATTCCTTATCAGGGAAGATTTGGGCACCCATTTTATGAGGGATGTTAACTTCAAGTCACCCTGTATATATATAAGAATGTTTATCTCTCAGTGCATCTTAAGTGATTGAAGTAATCTTGGGAACTGTACCGATTGAAAGTAAGTATTGAATCACGTTTACCATCGTACTTATAGCCGGAGCTATAAAAATCGAATGCACACAAAATGGCCTCATACACAATACCATACAAAGAAAAAAAAGATGCGCTGCACAGAGTACCTCCGTCCCCGTGTAGTGGTAATCCCGGCAGAGTTTCACCACATGAAACTGTTTTTCTGGTGGTAACAAAAATGTGTATCTTAGATTTCGATTAATAGAGTAATTCCGGGGTAGATGGCCATAAGGGAGAGAAAAAAAAACTTTTTTTTTCGTCAAATTACAAATAAAAAATCGAATTTTTAATATTACAAAAAAATCAAAATCTATATACTTTCACCTCGCAAATATCAATTCAATATTCATTTTTCTCGAAGCTTCACAAAAAAAATTATCAGAATTGGAGAAAGAAACGATTTTCACGTTTCATCAACGTAAATTTGAGGTTTCGACGTAAACTCAGTGATATATTCGAACTGCCATGAAAATGTTGCTTTGTTACGAATTTTTTTTCTAGGACAGCAGCATTAACTCTGTGTTTGAGATTCCTTACCAGCCATCCTTTTCAATTTCATCCACTCGATCTCATAAATTTAAATTTGGCGGGGGAAAAAAATGTATTTCTTTTTCTCTTTGCCATCTCTCAGCCAACACCAGGCGAAAATGAAAAAAAAAAACGACTCATAGGAGGCCGTGCCTTTTACTGGTCCTCTTTCATTTCCACATCTAAAACCGCTACTTTACCATATTTATATTTACATATATCTACACATATACTGTATTCAAAAGCACTGCGTTATATGTCGGCGTTGGGAAGCACGAGGGAGCTTTTAAAGGCGCAGGCAGTCTTTCGAGTGTGGGTAAGCATTCCCTGTAATATAAGAGAGAGATTGACTACTATGTATACATATCCTCATCGTGGCGATTAGTAGAGACTGAAAGGTAAGTATTAAAGCGATAGGAAGTAAAAGTACTTGTCCAATTCTGTAAATTATAAATATTCATATACACAAATTTAAATATCTTGTATGCTTAAAAAATGGTTTATTTTCTTTTTAACCTAAAAACACGTAAACCCTTAATTCCAAGCAGCGTATCTTATTGAAAAATGTCTTCATTGGCAGTTAAATTAAAAAAACAAACCACAAGGTAAAAAATTGACGAAACGAGCAGTCTAGTCCATGTAGTGTAATTTACCCAATTATTGACACGTCAAGGTCGACCGTGGAAAAAAATCGTGAATAGTAACCATAATTGGTGCGGTGCGAAAATAAGGTCACTTTACTTTATTACCGTGACGACCGTATTGGAGTTTTCAAATATATCGAGTTTTCAGCACTTATTATGGTTATTTGAAATCTCTAGTAACCCAAACAAAGCTTAAGCACTTTTACTGATCGAGTGAAGAACGAAAGCGTGGTCCCATACTTTTAGCAGCTATCACTCAGGCAGAAAATTGAGAATTTATTATGATTTACATTTACAAATCTTTCAAAAAATTACATACTATTCTTATCATCTTTATACCATTAAGTTTTTTTACATTTTTATAGTGACTAATTTCCGCTGAATACTTTCAATAAAAAAAAATGATATCATCGAAAGCACCCTAGTGTACATAGCCATTGATAACTTACTGGGCCACCAAAGTTGAAAACCCTCATTAAAATGCCTCAAATGACCCTCAGTATCAAAGTGCGAGCGGCCATTGAAGTCCTATATGAGGCTATCTGATCAAAGCCCTAATAAAGTTCCATATATTCCATTTGGGCCCGACCAAAGCCCTAATTCGAGTTTCGCACTGGCAGTAACTTTTTTCAAACCGTTTTTTCGTACAACGCTCGTCATTATCAGGTACTGGTCATTTTCAATCACATCTCTTTTCCAATTTATTAACTTTTCTATATTGTTAACACGAAAGAGGGGCAGTCGTTTGGATCATTTTGAACGATTTTACATTTTTATAGTTGTGTCTGTATAGGAGATATCTATAGACCGAATGGCATATATTTTTTCATTTTACCCAGAGAACTTTTTTTCGTCCAGAGCAGACTGAATCGCATGTGTGCCGGCCACAAGTAGCAAACTCTGGAAACAAAAGTCCTCTTTCGCTCTCTTCCACTGCTTCTCTCTTTCCCTCCGACAATGGCTTAACGCAAGAACAATGGCCGTTTGTCTCGCTTGAGATTCAAAAGGAATCGAGATCTTTGGCCCCTTCTCCGCCACTTTTACGCTATATCCCCGTTTCCACAGTGATTTCTCCGCGTATTGGCCTGCCGATCCATCTTCATATTTCCGCGACTCATTCTACTCACATACGATAAGTTTACACGTGCTAGAGCCTTGTGTCTTTGCCTGCCACAAAACTGTGTCGAATTTTTTACTGAAGCCCCTACGAAGATGATGACGTCGTCTTTCTCTCCCTTTTTTCACGTTACACCAATAGACCTTTTTGTACTTCCTCGCTTATATAGTAGGGATGAGCTTATGAAGACAAAAATTCAGAGTTCGGAATAAACCGTCCAAGCGAAAAGATGAACTATCGATGATAAGAAAGAAATCACGTTCCAATAGGGTTTTCGATAGGGCCTATGATAAATATAAAATATAAAACTTTACTTAAAAACTTGTGGCCCAAGTTATGCAAAAAAAGTATATTATTATTATTATTATTATTATTATTATGAAACTTTAGTTATCGGACTTTAATTAAAAGACTTAATCAACGAAAATGAATTTCCGCTTTGAATAAGATACTTAAAAACATTGTTTTTACTCTTGAATAATTAATTTACTCAATATGCAAATTTTTCCCCGGCCCTGAAAATTATAGGCTAAGCTACGAACAGACGAAACTCATTTCGGGGGTCCGAGAAAAATTGAAATCCGGTGACCCGCCGGACTGCGAATATCTCAGATAAGCCGATTACTGTGAGACTTACTGATCAGTATAAATTCATTCAAAGAAATTCAGTTGAGCGTCAAAATGGAAAGTCCACGAAAGTAAAGGGCTTTGTTAAATTTTAAGTAATAATTTAATATATAAAAGTGTCCTAAAATATAGATTATTCGGAGGGGATTCGACAATCAAATAATAACGCAAATTAATCGTTTAAAGACCCAGGTATTGCAATATTGAATTATCCTTTCATATCATTGCTCATATATATTCATTCAATTATGACACTCGCTAATCATTTATTGGATTTATTTTAATATTTATTATTTATGATAATAAATAATCAAATAAATTATGGTAAACATGTTTGTTATTCAAGATTATAATTAGTATCATTCATATTTATAATAATTAATCATAAATGATAACATAAATAATAAAACGAATGATCCAAGTTTATCCGTGAGGGTTCATTTATCATATATATATATATATATCAAATAAAAGATTGACCAATGTTAAGATTTCGGACGGAAAACTTATTATATTAATTAATCCAAACATAGCCTACGTTACTCGTTACTTATCGATTAGTGAACACATTTTTTTACAATTAACCCCTACAAACAAACAAACGAAGTCACAAACAAATGTACGCGTTTGTTACATTAGTGTATATTTATTTTGAAAATTCTACGATATAATATTTATTATTATATCTAATGCACAATCACTCAGTCCGAAGTTATCTACTGTTGAGTATTTTTAAATGATTGAATTTGTATAAATAATAAGCATTGGTATTAAATATAATTACTTTAAATATTACTTTCAATTATTTTCTGTTGTGGTTATTAATTATTTTCAACGGAATTATTTCGGGTCCTAAAATATGAAATGTTTTGCCACACTGACAGGATACATCTCGTTCAATGGTTACTCCGCCCTCGTTGTGAGTAGTTTGTAGTTCTGTTCAGCTGTTTGTACGAAAATATCGGGAGTTTGCACATAATTGCCGGAGTTATCGAAGCCTAGACCCACTTCGAGGTTCCAGCAGCATATTGCATGGTTTACAGTGTTTCATATATGGATCCCTCATCAGGGGTAGTTTCGCGCTCCCGCACACAAAAAAAAACATGCTAAAGGGAAAGCTTCGTGTTGCAGAAGCTCTCGGGCGCCCACGTTTCCAATTTCGAGGGAAAAGCGCTCGAGGGCAAATACGCACAAGGGTGAAATAGGCGCCAAGGCACTCTCAGTCAGGAGCACTTCTCCCTTCGGATTTTTTCTTCCCGTTTTTTTTTCGTATATTTCTCTTTCGTCTCTACCTCTCACACTTTAGGGCTGCGCTTCCCTATTATTTCCTATTTTTTTTTGGGCCTTTCCCTCTTACTACTGTATATTCTGCACTCTTCATTCCACCCTTGCTGTTTTTCTCTTCTCACCGTTAACTACAGTGACAGACATATACAGGGTGACCGGAAATTCGACCTATTCATTAAAAGGGGTCGTGGAAGAGGTCGTTGGAAACTAATTAAGTCCCATCAGCTAACGGTCAAAATTGAATAGTTATGAACTTTCTATGGTTTTACCATATTGCCCGAAATTTTTAGTCGATAAAAGCAAATAATTTGAAAAAATGCATGCCCAAAATTCGTATATTCTTAGACATGAAGATTTTTCATTTGAGGTATTACTGGATGGATATTATAAAATGGACAAAATTCTTGAAAATTTGCAAACATTAATTATTGCAAAACGAATGTAACTAAACTACTGCAAATTCTAAAAATATTATGCCATCAAGATTTAAGACCAATGATTGAATGGTCTAAGTTTCATATAAATAGACTGTGTTCTCGCGTTTGACAGTCACTTATAACATAGTGAAAGATTTATTTCAAAGATTATTCAATAAATTAAACAATCTTTTAAAAAATGATTATATATTGGGTTCTTTGGGTAATTATTAATAATAATAAGATTATCTGAACGTAAGAATTACATTTAAGAATTGAGACTTTTTTTTGTTAGATAGTTGATTCAGATGCACATTTTGATTGAATTTTGCTTCCATTATTATTGAAAGTGAAAGAGCAAATGTTTCTAAGTATTAACTAACTGTTAAATCAATTTGTCGTCTTTCTAGAAAAAAATCAAATGAATATTCAGAGTAGAGATTTTTTTTCAACAATTTGTTTTTCATGACAATCTTGAAGCTTCTAAAAATTGTAAAACTGTTATAACTCGATTTTGGTCCCTAGTTGATGGAATTAAATTTGATCGAAATAACCTCTGAAATGACCCCTTTCCAGGGATCGGTCAAATTTCCGGTCACCCTGTATATGTATACGAAGGCGCTCACCGAAAAGACTCCCTCGTCCTTCAATCTCATACTCACCTTTCGACTAGCTTGCTACGTTTCACCCTCACGGTAGAAAGGGTCTAAGAACATCTCCCTATAATTACAGTATGACTCGTGCGACAGACAGATACCGAATATTTTCTTTTAAAATGTCCGCAGTTCATAGAAGGCGTGTGTACGATAACGAAGCCAAAAGTATTATATGTCTCGGGGCTTTTATAAATCACATACTTTAACTGTACCCAAGTACAGCTGAAATACAGATTTTTCTATTTTGAGCAACTTATGTTGGTCCAGCGTTAAAATATTGGAATCATGGTGAAAACGACAGCTGTATCTCATTGTTGATACGTAAACAATGGTGAATAATGAATTCCATTTCTAGGACAGATTATAGCTGGCACTTAATTTATAGACTTTTTACTCTCGGTTATTATTTATACTTTAACTAATTGATTCGCATTTTGATTTTAGGCAAATTGAATTTTGCAAAATGTTAATTTTACGTTTAATGGCATTTGACTGGTATTCACCAAACATGTAAATATTTTTACTATATAAATATATAAACGTATCTATTCGATATTTTATTAATAAATAATAATTGAATAATTAATTAATAAATGTACCTATTCAACATTTAATTAATAACAAACTTATTTAACTAGTTAATTCAAATTTCAATATCAACTAAATGGAGTTCTGAAAAATGGCATTTTTGGATTTACTAGCATTCGAAGAAATCAAAAATTGAGTAACACACTTTTATGATACAGTTTTTCTATAAAACGTTTTACGATTGGAACATATAACGAATTCTCAAAATTCGCACGACTGGACGTAAATGTCTTGTGCACACGCGTGTATGTTGACACATGTATATAACGACACGCCGCTACTTATACTCTCGAGAAAAGTATACAGGGAAACTCGCTATCATTCCCATATACACCACGCTTCGAATAGTCGAATGAACGGTTTTCAATAATGATGATCTCGATTGACGCTGCGATCCCCATAATGGTACCGAGTCTATTTCGCGTTGAATCGTCCAGAGTTTCACTGAGACTTTGTATTCGTTTATATACTGATACACGAGGCTCTGAAGCGTTGGTGCTACTTCGTGAGCAATTGTGTCTCGATGTACATTGGTTCACGGGTAGATACGTATACTACATTCACGTAGGTAATCCTTTGTATTTTCCTGTCAGGTTTATTGGAAGCAGGTCGAACACGTGCTTCGAGAAAAAATCGTTTTTCCTCAATTTTATGTTGACGAAAACGCATCGTTTTTTAATAAATAGTGTATTTGTTTAATTCAACACGAATTTTTTAATTCGTTTTTCATATTTTATTGGTCAAAATATATTCGGAGCACGCCAGTCGTATGATAAATAGTACAGCTATTGAATCGATAGGGTGACCGGTGTTACGACCCATTTTTTTTAAAGAGATCATTCTAGAGATTATTTAAATTAAATTAAGCCCCATCAACTAGGGATCAAAATTGAGTAGTTACTGATTGTCAGTTACGATGGTTCTACGATTTATTCGAAATTTTTAGACTTGTCACCAAATACAAATAATTAAGAAAAAACGGAATATTCAATTGATATTTTTCTGAAATCTGAGTAATGAATAACAATGTTAAATAAAACATGCATGCCAGAGATTTGTATTATCCCAGAAATAAAATCTTAATTGGCAGATCTTTAATTTTTGAGGTTATGCGAATTTTTGCATGCATTTTTCAAAATGTTACCTTCGATTTATCAGATTTTAGAGAAGTATCAAATGAGTAAATCGAGTGTAATACTTTTCATTTTAATTATTTGATTTCGGTCGATCGACAAGTTTGAACATTTTAAAAAATCGTGGTCATAATGACACATTAATTACTCGATTTTTATTCATAAATGACGGAGTTTTATTTGATTTAATAGACCCCTAGAATGCAGGGACAAATTTCCTTATTCCGAATTGGTTCCTAATTATTTTTCAATTAGGATCTTTTTGAACAAATATCACTATCCCTTACGCAATCAAAATGGTCGAGCTAATTTTAGGATCTTTGTAAATATATAGCAAATATTTGAACAGCTATAAGACTTTGAAGACTGTATTATCTCAGCGACCGAAATTCTCAAGTTCTGATAATCACAATGGATCAACTTGGTCTATGGTAACATCTTGATCGGTATGCAAATTTGAGTGCGGTGGCCACAAATTGCGACCAACGTAAGAGAAATAAACGTCATTTACGTTTCTCGCCTGGTCCTTAATCTCTATGGTAATTTAGACGAGTATGCATGCTTAGGTCGCAGGGATACTTGGGCGTTAATCCAACGGTTGAATGGTCTCATCTCTGTGAACGACAGAATTTTGGCTACGAACTGAATAAGCTCTTTATTGAAATTATATCTCTTTGCAATACTCTGAATTTTACATACATAAATCTGTCAAGTAACAGCTCCATAGATTTATGAATGACCACCTTAAGATCATTAAGGTAATCTGGAACCCAGAAAAAGGACAAGTTACGAATTTATTTTTATGTATAATCATATAACGGAATGAAAATTCCTTTTCGTGAATTTTATTTTTCAGTATCTTTACTATTACTTTTTTTTCACCACAATTGCAGATCAGTGAAGATCTTTTGTCATAGTGTACTGACGAATATGAGCTAAACGTGAAAGAAACGAAATCTGCAAAGCCTGGAAGGACCTGCTATTTCCAGAAAAGGTCAAAGAGCAGTAGGAATACTAGTCTGAATTTCTTGCTACATTTTACAGTCGTGCATTTGGCTTTTTCTACATTAAGGTATTACTGTATGAAAATCAGGCAAAAGTTAGTCCAAAATGGGGGAATACTGAATTCACATTTCTGAATAATTTCGTACATGTTTTTCCGTGCATACAGCTAATTTAATAATAAATTAACACTTAGCAATATTGATGATCGAATTTCAATAATACTTGACGTAAAATTCAGTAATATTGTCATATGTTTGCCTCAGACTTTGTCAGGGACTGTACATCTGACTCAAATGTAAAACAACAACAAATTTCGTGATTTTCAAATTGAATCAGTACATTCAGATCATCCCATCATTAATAAACAATTTTTCAATGATTGCTGATTAATAAATTAAAATAAATCTTTGACTAGTTTCATAAGTTGCCAAACGTAGTCCATTTATTTAAAACTTGGCATAATCAATCATTTGATTCTAAACCTTGATGATATCATATTTTGTTTAAATGTGGCAATTTATTTCCATTCGTTATGCTATAATTAACAGCTGCAAAAGGCTATAAGCGACTACCTAAAATTCATATATTTATAATAACGAAATTTTTCAGTGAAATATTCTGACTCAATTAAAGTATTAGAATTCTATCGAAAATTATCGTTCCACAAATTTTCAAGAGTTATAGCGATTTCTTTATATCCCTTCAGTAATACTTTAATTATATACCTGAATGGATTAAGTGTTTTGGATCACCCTGTACGTATAAACTTAATTTCCATGTGCATTACGAACGCCCATTTACGTTGACGCAAATGTGCCTAATTTATAATCGTGTGTAATACGGTAGTACGTGTGAATGGTACCTACAAGCGATTGGGTGTTACCCCATGATCGAACATGACAGTACTCGATAATTGACCAAGCTTGCTTTCCGAAGATTTCACAGCGCGTTTATTACTCTTGTCTGCCATCTAACCACGTGTTTTTCATTGATTAATAAGCATGCACGATTTGTTTCTTACAAACTAAAGTGATAAACCAAACATTTTTATTAAATTGAAGTAAAATAACTCTGGGGAAATGGTCGTACTAATTTTGAGGGCACTTTGTGAAAAAACCATGATAGAAGAACCATATTAATAGCAAATGAACCTTGAATTACCTTTGTTATCAAACTTTAACAATAAGCACTCTTAAAATCAACAAATGTAGTCATATCAATCATTAGAAAAGATATCACGGTTGGCGGTCTTCCCAGTCTTCCAGGATGTAATGGCCACCGTGGAGAGATAGCCAAGACCTTTTTTTCTTCGTTTTTCTTTCTTCTTTCATAATCTTTAGTCTTTTAAACTTCTCGTCTTTTTCTGCCTTATCTTTTTCTCTTTTATTCTTTGCTTTTTCATATGATCTTCAGATGTCTTTTACGTTTGCAGACGTTTTACTCACTTTTATAAAATTCTTTTTGTAGACAAAATTAACACTTGTTGCCAGCCACGAAAAGAAGCGAATTGGATTTTTCATAATTCCATCTGTGTCTACGATGGCTCAACATTTTTCTGGAGGATATTTGTCCCGTAAGGACATCTCCAAACTCCCGGACTTTGGAGACCTTACCCTAGTTTGGAGAAATATCATTATTACTGTACATACTTTTTATTCGTCGTATGATGGAAACATATCGGAAACTGATGGAATCGACAAAAGTGTCGATCTTCAATCCTTCCATATAAACTGGATGATACGTACGGAATGCCTTCACGTATGAACCATGTATGGATGTATGTGAAGTTTGAAAATGACTTGTGTATGTACAGTTATAACGGTATATAAGACAGGAAATAATGAAATGCTTGGAGACAGAATGTCGGAGTGCACGATCAGATTTTACGAAATAACCTTCGTAATTTCATTATTTTTCCAACTACATCGTTGCAATCGACAAGATTGATACAGCGAATAGTGTAGTTTCCTGTTCGCTTTTATGCATGCTCCTCTAGCTTCCATCGATTACCTCTACTCTGCACCCTATTGCGTTCCAATCTTTCCCTCACAATTTGGTAAATACCCTGCGCAGAAAATGTTTGTTTTTTCAGTTAAAAGCAGGAAAGGGTCAGAATTCGTTAGAAATATAATATATTGGAAAATATTAACTTTATGATTAGGAAGTAGATGATGTTTTATCACTGTTGGATATTAAAAATTGCGAATATCTTAATAATTTTAGGAATAATAATTCTTTATAGAATAATAATATATTGATGATTTTAGAATTATTCACTAATTTTGAAAATTATAAATATATGGGTTTAGCACGGTCGCTTATGGGAAAACAACTAATGCAGACATTCAGTGCTCAATAAACAATCTGTTTGAAACATTTATTTTAACGATAAACTAATGAGCAATCATTATAAATCTCAATATATATCTTGAATTTTTGGATAATTATTGATAATCTTGAGATGATCTGTATGTATTAATAAAATTTGTAATTTAAAGAAATATTTCTGTTCGATAGTTGCAATCGATATACAGTAACTGAGAAAAACTCAAGCACATGCCAATATCATCAAATTTCAGTTCAATGATTATTAAAAGTCGATTATTAACATTCGTGAATCTTAATTTGATATTGACTCGATCTAGATTTATAAATCTACGATTCCCCCATTTTTTACTAACTTTTTGCTTTTTGTCCAATTATATCTTCAGTTTAATATTATATAGTTATTTTGAGTTATCTTAATCATCTTTAGTTATTTTAAACACACAATTGAATAGTTTTTGTTTTACATTTTTGTATTTTTTTTCATACTTTACGTTCGAAAGAATCCAATAGCTTTTGATAACCAGCTTTTTTTTTGTACAATCAACTAACGTATACGTGCTTTTTCGTCTTCGCAAAGATGGGAGTGGCTCAAGTATTTTGGAGATGTCTAGGATAAGTTGTCTAAAAAAGTAGCACTCGAGACATCAAGCGTATCGTAAGATCTTTATCATCGACTAGACTACTGTAGACGATATATACGGAAACACCCTCTAAACTTCCGGTAGCTAAAAGTTCCCTTCGTCATCAGATTTCCTCGAACCCCACCGAGTTTGAAGACCTCCTTCCTCGCTTGCTGAGCTACCTACGTCTTCACTTTTTAAACGTCACAGTATACCACAGCAGGATGCATCAGCTCTTCCTAGCGATTGTATTCTTATTGGATTCTCGTACAATTATTCATTCGTGAATTTCTAACGCTTTCAGCTACTGAGCTCCGCCAATCCAAAGTATATCAGTGGATACGAGAGTCATGTATGCGTATGCCTGAGTCAAAATTTTCGACCTCGGTATGACTCGTCGAAAAATAGCTTTTTCTATCGAATCAAGATCCATATTAGTGGGTTATCAGGTACTTATCCCAGGCTACGATATCATGGAATATCCACACCTCAGGGTCTCCGATGAACCTCTGAATGTGAGATACTAGACTTTTTCACTAAAAGGAGGCCACGGAGGGCGAAACTAAACCTCAGATAGGCCTACTTTCAGAGCTCATGCAGACCCTACTAGACCTTTTTTCGACCTACCATAGTAGAACCTCCAGACACTCCATTCAGCCTAACAGTATACGCAGCAAAAAGATATAAAATAATTTTTCATACATTCGTGGCAATATCTTTTTGTTTGTACGTTTATTGCCGAACTCAAAATGCACACAAATGAAACAAAAATAAGGAGAACAAAAAATAGGTGGATCGAAGTGAAGCGTTGACCTTCGTCAAATTGGAAAAAAATAACATTTGGATTAACTCGAATTAACTCCAATGAACTTTTTTTAAATACGTTCATATTGATATATTCTTAATACGAATTCTCTGCATACGGATTCACCATCGATTTCCCTAAAATATAAATTTAATTTACAAAAAACGTGCAAGAGTTTCAGAATTTAAAAAATTGCTTTCCGAGGGAAAAGAAAAACAACGTAGAGTTAAAATATGATATCGTTATGAGTGTCGTCCATATCATTCAACTCAATGCATCCCTTGAATAAATAAAGGAGTGGCGCATCCCGCAATATTTTCATTTTCCATTTACTAATTATTACGTCTGAACATTTCGCATGAAAAAAGAATTCTTTTTTTTCCATTGCAATCAGTAAACCGCTAGCGAGTAATGCACAAACCAGCCTTTGCTATCCTTGGCTCTAAAAGACGAATTCATTTAAGATCTACCTCCGCTGATGAAAATAATATATTTCATAATTCTGTGTACCATATATACGAGTTTGATATTTTTTTCATAAGCCACACAATAGCTTCTTCCTTCATCTGAAAATCCTTGACCATCTCGAACAGAGATAATCAACCAAGAGTTCTATTTCAATTAAAATTTTCGACTCATCTGAAGTGAGCATAGTTTCATATATAGAACACTGCTTAATCTTCCGCAGTTCTCTTTGATCTCAATCCCTCCGGCGTTAGAACATCCTCCCCATCGACTCCTGAATTTCACCCTTCATCAGGCGGGACCCAATCGCGATCTTTGCGTTGATCACCGTATATTTGGATTTGCAAATAATTAGCTGGCTACAGATGAAGGGAATGAAGTTGTTTATTCGTGATAAGGGAATATTTATCAGGCATAAACAACTACGTGTACTATCGAGCCAAATTACATCGACTATAAATTGTACAGGGAGTCTATCTATGTACGGATTCCTCAATCGAAA
Organism: Ophioninae sp. A BG-2022a; assembly: GCA_030523105.1. Taxonomy (NCBI): domain Eukaryota; kingdom Metazoa; phylum Arthropoda; class Insecta; order Hymenoptera; family Ichneumonidae; species Ophioninae sp. A BG-2022a. The sequence goes on from JAPYZI010000024.1 coordinate 350,511, forward strand.
TGAAAGCAGGAATTTACAAAACAAACTATATGTATTGTAACATTCATGCAACACGATTGTTTAATTATCTGTTTTTGGTTGTTGTTTTTGTAAAAGTACCTTTGGCAATTCGTCCGGAACTTTGCCCATCCAGCTGAGCGAGAGTATGTTGCAATCACACTTGGCGTTGTTGTTCTTCTCAAAATGCAAATGCATTGTTGTGCAGTTACCTCAGACAGGCCCATCAAACAAGCTCGATTTTACTGTCGCCGCATTCATACAAATTCCACGAATAAACTTAAGATCTTGATAGTTGATTCATTCGCCGGAATTGTTCCAAATGTGGGCACATAGTCCATTCGTTTCTTGTTGTGCTTCAGACGAAACGTTGTGATTCGCTCATTCGTTTGTACGCAACTTCAGGTTTTCCGTTTACACCCTTGTACAGTGAAATACGAAGGAGCTGAGAGTTCACGATAGCTTGAATTCGATGCACGTGCACTCGGTAGGAAAAAGAGATGTAAAAGCGATTGGTATAATTATCGATCGACGGAATTTCGACTCAACTCGTTAAATCGATTCACGAATTTTTTTTTGGTAAATTATCATTATCATTATTTTACTGTTTAGCGTTTTTTTATCGATTGTTTATTGTTCAGGTTCTCTTCCGGTTTTTTATATTGTTCAGCGTTATTCTGTCTACTGTTTAGCTTCACTTCCGGTTCTGGTTCTTACGACAAAATTTCGGGTCTCGCGTTACACGAGATTCAGGCATAATCGAATTTTTATCAAAAGTAAGTTTTGTGTTTATTCCACCACGGATATCTCTCACGAGCTATCGAAAAATGAATATATTTGTTGTGGAAGCTACGTGACGTTACGACGATTCGCAAAGCTTCCGAGCACTTAATGGTCATTTGTTTTTTAAGGCTGACGCCATTTCCCTTTTCGCTTCTTCGTTTTTCCACTGCACGAGTATCGAGAACTATTTACAACCGCACGAAAAGCAGCATCGATAGGTAGTTCGCCGCCACCGAGCAGCCCGAGGAGGTTGAAACTTTGTGAGCTTCTGGCGCGGCCAAATATGCCACTGAAAGCTCGCTCGTGACACGAGGAGCTCTACGTAGGCTCCTCCCCACCGGCGCTTTCAACCCAGTTTATTGATTATGTTTTTGCAGCTAAAGTGACCCCTGACGATAAATTCACGTACCAACGACATCTCGATGCAAGCTCTCTGTCGACTCTTGGCTTTCCCGATTACTAAAGTATCTATATTCCTCGAACCCTTTTATCTCATTACAAAATGCAGTACTTTTTAAGGGGTAAAACACCATTCTAGAATTTCGAAGAAAATATTCATTTCTTTTGATTGCTCACATAATTCTTCAACATCATATAAAACATTATGCAGCCATCGACGATTCATGATAAACGAAAATTTGAAGCATTTAAGTGCTCAAAAACTTCAAACGGTTTTGTCCGGAAATCAACTTTTCCAATCTTAGCGAACACGTTACTTCAAAACACGGATTAAATTGAAATTTTCACATAGCTTCATACGTAATTATCACTTTTATAAAAGTTGATTAAATAAAAAGTACGTTTTTTTCTATGGCTAAATCTATGTAGATTTTTAATTTCTTTCTCACGAGAAAAATGTCCGCTACTGCAAGTGCTATTTCAGAAGTTAATTCGAAGATTTATCATCTCGTCGCTTTTTAGCGCAACAATATTACAACAAATAAAATTTCAATGCTTAAATATATGCTGACTGATCCTTGTAATGAGAATTCTCATTTTCGTTTTATTATACTCCGAACGAACATCGCTAAAGTTCGGTCTTTTCTTCGGTCTCTAAAGTGGTGTTATTCCTTAATGACTCCTTCTCCAGTTAAAAGTCCATATTTTTCAATTTTAGTCATATTGTTTTTTATTTCTTCCTTAATTGTGGAGGGAATGAATTGTATTATTTTTTGAATATTTTAATGATCTAGGGATGATTTCATTGATTTGATTAAGTCTTTATATCATTTATATTCATATTGATATAATTGCAATGGACTCGGGCAGGATACAGTTCCATGATATTGATTTAGACTTACATACTATTTCTTCTATCGGGATGTGAAATGAGTAAGTAAACTACGGACATTCGTGCACAATATACAACAATGTACAACGTACAACAATGTAGAAAGCTGGTGGTGAATTTTGATCCGCAGAAGCTCGTTAAGTTCAGCCAGGAACTTCATCAACAATTCATGACGTTTGTCAATTGTGGAAACGAAAATGAGAATCGTAATTTTTTTATCGACCAATCCGGATTTACTCGATGCTGTGAGTTTTGAAACGAAAGGTAGGCAACAATTTGATCGGTTATTGTACTATTTTTTTATAACAGCATTTCATTATTATAGCCAGTGATTCAATTGGATATCCATGACATTGTATAATTTTATAATAATGGAATAAAAACTAAGCATTTGAAATCAATGTCATTAAATTTTCATTCGTACATACAATTCTAAATTATCAGCTTTTTCCTTTACTTATTTCTGCTGTATTTTAAATTTATATTATATATATATATTTATTATTCTTATAAGTTAGAATATTATGTACAAAGTTTGAATTGTTCTGGACTTTAACAGACAACTTATTATTTTAGTTGCGGATTTACGGAAATTCGAAGATTTTCTTAAACTTTTTCACTCTTGCTTATCGACTGTTGATGATAATGTTGAGTTGAAAAAATATGCTTAAGGACATGCATCATATGTCCCGTCGGTAAAAATCGTACTGCCAAGTTCTCTCTTAAACGGATCATATTTCGGATAAAAAAAAGAAATAGCAAATGTTGACTATTCAACAGAGAACAACGAATATTTCTTCTTTATTTTCTGAAAAATCAACTATTTCATAAATCCTTGAATATATACAATTCAATTTCAACCCCAAAAAAATCGTATTTATCGGGGTTTCGATATTGTCATCGCTAACTTCATGTTGCGTCTGTTCGATAGCGATGCGCCTCCAGTGGCAAGACCAGAAATCTTCGTACGACGTTTTTTGGTTACTTTTGTGCGGCCGCCATTGTGGACGCGTGTGTCGACATGAGAAGATATATTTCGGATCTTGTTTCATTCTGGTACTACTTTACACTTAGCCCGTGCTTGTCACGACTCAGTCACGAGTTTTTTTGAATGAAATCCAACGACGTTACGTTGTGAACAAAATGGATCACAAAGCTGAACAGGAGGACGAGATCGAAGCTTTGAATTCCATTTACTGCGGCGAACTCGAGAGTGAGCGTTGTCTTTTCGCGAACGAAACATAACCTCAAATGTCGAATCTTGTGCCAGCTTTGGTACTTGTGCCTACTTTAGGAATTCTATCAAGAATTTTTCATCGCCTCTGTTCACAAAAAAACATGTTCTTTCATATTTCAGTTTTGGAAACAGTGCCTTATTATAAATTCGTACTTTCCATAAAGTCCGAAGAATACGAGCCGGAGTCCCAGAATGGACTCTCGTGCAATTTGGAATTCACTTACACTCCGAAGTATCCGGAGGAACCTTTGTTGGTTAGGATCGAAGACCCGGAAAACTTCGAGGATGGCGATGAGAACAGGCTCAAAGAACATCTGGCCGAACAGATGAACGAAAACTTGGGAATGGTTATGGTGTTTACCCTAGTCAGCGCTGCTCAGGAGTGGCTCAACGTACAGTGGGACAGAATAAAACTGCACAGAGAAGAGAAAGCGGCAAAGAAATTGATCGAGGAAGAAGAGGCTGAAATGGTAATAATATTTTATTGGTTTGTTTCATGTAGACGGGTACCTTCTCTTTTAATATGTGCCCAGATTTATTCCGTTGTACACCCCATTTTTCCATTCAGAATTGTATCTCAGTAAAACATGTGTTAGTACTACTGTAACTAGGAAGCAAAATGGTGTGCAATTGTTGAAGTATCAGTGAAAAGCATTGGGGAGATTTTAAACCCGATTTACTTACGAGTGGCAGAAAATTGTTCAAAGTATATCTTGGAACTTTTATAAAAATTCGTAGATGTTCAGTGCTTTGGAAAGTGCAAAAATAGTAAAACTGTTTTTTAATATCAACAAAAGCCTGCTTTTGTTGATATTAAAAACGTTATTTCAAAGTTGCAATAGTCCCGATTATCTCTTTATTCGTCTTACAGAAAAGATTCGATGGTACGAGAGTCTCGGTCGAAACGTTCATGACATGGAAGGAAAAGTTCGATGAGGAAATGGGTCATACGAGAAAACGTGAACTCTTAGCAATGCAGGGCAAAAAGTTGACCGGGAGAGAACTCTTCATGACGGACAAAACGTTGGATCAGTCGGATCTTAAATTCCTCGAAGATGGTGAGAACCATTGTTCACAATTGTTTTAATAACATTTCCATGTTTTTCCTCAATTTCACTATATCGTTCGTTATTTTTAATTTTTATTGTTTTCGTTATCACCAGGCGACACCGTCAAAGTCGATGAGAGTCTATTCCAAAATCTTGATTATTTGGATCTCGACGATGAGGACGACGAGGGCGATCCGGATTTTGACCCGCTTAACGTGTCGGACGATAGTGCCTAAGGAACGAACGATTTGTATGAGGAAGCGATTTTATTTCTGCTTTTTTATCTCCTGCAATTGAGATGAATTAAATTTCGCTCGCCGGGTGAGCTGGTCGGGTCGATGCGCTTGTGTGGATGAATGTGCGAGATATACGCGGTTCTGACGAGAATGGATCCTCTTAACTCTGTAAATAGCCATATATAACTCATGTTTTCGTTGATGAAAAACCAAAAAAGTTTGTTTATGAAAAGAAACGGATTTTACGTTAATGGTCACGCGTGGTTTTTTTTTTTTATAACACATTGCGCGTGCGCTTTTCCCCGTGCATTTTTCGAGATATTGCTTGACCTTCTGATGGATATCTTAATTGTCATTAATGATTTTCACTCGTCGTTTAACTTCGAGCAATATTAGCGTACCCATTATTTTCAATTGTCGTTTTATGAGCAACCCACGAAAACGTCCAACCAGAAGTTTCGAAGGCATCAATTTTTATACTAAGATCTGGACAAGTGTGATTCTTAGCCAACCATCTTAGAAATTCATTTTTAATTTGGAATACGTTATATCGTTATATTATGTCATTCATAATTTTTTCACTGGCCACAATAATACCGTTATGTTTATAATATATAAATTTATGACACATGGATTTTGATATTCATTGAATCCACTTTCCCTCTTCCATGATACAGCGGACGTTGTCTCTTTATACAGGGATTTTTGAGATTTAAAACGTAATGAAAGATTCTGGACAGATTTTTATAAAGAAAACTGCTTTTCTCTTATTTAGAAATCTTCGGTGTCGGAAGCGTCATCCCTTGGTCGATTATAATAAACCTTGGGATCTTACACATGGGTAAATCTACAACATAGGCAATGGGACGTCTGGTGATTGTTTTATAGTAATCATCACATTTGCTGCTCTGTCTATTGGCTATAAAAACAAATTAACATAGAAACTGTTGAAAAGGTCATCCTTTGAGGGCTTGAAAAATATATCAACAAAAAATTCTACATCCATGCGGAAAAAGTCGAGTACTAAACTAAAATAATAAACTATAATAAAACAAATAAGGAAATCGGCTATAAATTCAGAATTACGTATTTTAACTTTCACAAAAATCTTTTAAGGGGTTGCAATTCTCTCATTATTGTTCAGATTTTTTTTTCAAACCAAATTATTAACAACTTTTCGCGATAATAGCTATCGAAAAATAAAGATGGATTGCTCACCTTTTGAATTGCGATGTCCTTACAAGAGTTTCCGTTTCTTTGCCACCTGTAGAATACTGTTCAAACGAAACGTTTTATGCGTTTTTCATTCGTGGAGGATTTGAAGACAATCTGTTTCATCAAGCTTTCCATGGGTTTGATTTTTTAATACCACACCACAGTAAAAATACAATGGTGAAATATCGGAAGGAATTAAAAAAAACAACCGATATCTCGACATTTCATTTATTTCGAACGTTGAAATGCAATGTTCCACAATTCAGCAACAAATCCTAATCGATTATATATAAAATCGCACAGGCGATCTTTCACATACGTGTACGTACTTTCAAAAAAATGCCTCTCCCGCATTCCACATCATTCAACAGGTGCGATATATCGCAAGGAAAGAACCAAAAATAGAGTTCATTTTTAAGTTAATATTATTAACGATTGAACAGTGGTGTACGGAGTATTTTGCGAATGAGATTCGCTACAAGTGATGGCAACTCTTTCTGAACTCTATTTTTCATTTTTATGTTTATTTCGACGTTGTAACAACAATAACGACACAATTGCTTATTCGACTGTGGAAAAACATTTGCCAGGGTAAAAACAGAACGACAAGATGTGTGCGGCTTGCGTTTGTCAGCTTGTTTTTCGTTTCTTTACATATACAGCTCTGTCGGAGCTTCAGAAAAGTTACAAAAAACGGTTAACACCCCCCGTGGTTAAAAAGCTGTTCTCAAAAAATATAGTAAGAGTCCATTTTGGTAATAGTTCGAATTCTTCTGCTTCCCTCGTTCGTAAACAGTCGAAAACGGAAATTGCTCTAGTTCGACGAGTATACTTCTGGTGACGTGAAAAAGTTCCACCAATGATTTTTTGGCTACTGAAAAAACGTAGGTCTCGGTCGGAAAAAAAGAAACAACAATTGGCGACCTTCGAATACGTCCTGTCGTTGTTGCTTGTTACAGTTGGGCAAGGTTCGATCGTCAATAATTGTCGGATGAACATTGACGATTCGACGAATACTTTTCATTCACGTTACGTGATGGGTTACATTTATCATATGTTTGTTTATCTTTTTTTAAGGTGTGAAAAAAGGGATTCGAACGGAGTTACGATTCCGGTCGGCAGGTTCGTTAAATAAAAAATAAATAAGTACGATACTGGTATATATCGATAATACGATGGATGATACTTAGCTTGATAGCTACATTTACGACTAATGCTCACTCTGGAGGACTTCTCGCCCAATTTTTATCATTCTCTCCCACTTTTGCATTTTTGTCCGAAAAACAAAATACAATAAAGTCGCTCGTTATCGTTGCGGAAACAAATGTGTCAATCTAGAACGCTTTGGCGTATGGGAAAGCGGTCGCCCGTTTCTTTAGACTCTCCAACACGTCATAATCTGTTGGGAGAAGAAAAAAAGTTAGTTACATCCATTATTTTACATGAATCCTTTTTCATGTTCGAACGAAACAATACAAAATGATTAAGGTATTTGGGAGTTTGCACAGAGGGCATTGCTTCCGTTGTTTTTCTTTTTGTTTGACAAATTGCCACGTTCTTGAATAAAACCAATTGGCTTATTGTCAAATTAGGGGTCAACGGTTTCGTCGTAACGAAAACGTGATATTATTTTCGTATTTTTTTCTCGACGTTGCCACATCGGCTCAAAACGGTCTGAACATCAAATGACCTTGCGTTTGTCGTTTTGTAATTGCTGAAAAAGCTAGACGAATTCTGGCGAAATTTAGAAACTTCGGAAATGATACAGCTTGCAACCTGCCATTGTCGCGAATGCGGTTAAATTTTGATTAGTCGCTGCATTCGTAAAGCGAGCCATTATCAACAGTGCCATTTATGCAAACTTGATAAGCTTGGAGTTACAAGCGCGGCATTAAAATACGTAGAACGTGTTCGAAAAACAATTGGGTCGGATTCTCAAGTTTCGTCATTTTGTTACTGGTCTTTCACAATCGAACAAAAATATCAAGCCGGTCTTGAATCGAATTTTTTAAGTTAATAACTTCAACACTCGATGGGTCTAGAGTCAGCAGCATTAGAAGATAATGAATAACGAACCGCAATAGAAACTTTATTCCGAAAAGTAACTAAAACCGTAAAGCCATTGTTTATTTTTAAAAAATTGTTTTTATTTAAGATTCTTTATATTTACTAAGTATATGGAATGCCCAATTTTCTCAAAAAGGTTAAAGCAAATTCCGAATCAATAACACCGATAATAATATTTATCGAAAACTCAACGAGTCACAAAAAATAAAAAAATTAAATGATCTATTTGATTGGCTTTGTCCCGTATCATAGATTCGAAGAGTCTTTTGAAACATGCATTTTTTACAGAACAAATACTTTACGTAGGTCGATCAGTTACCACTGTACCATTATTTATCGAAACCAAAAACATCTTTCAGATTTTAAAAACCTTTCGAGACGAAAATCAAAAAGTACCGTTGAAGACAACAATACAGTAATGTTTTAGGATTTCTTCTCTCATGTAGTGTGCATGAGAAATATTGGCGTATGTCGTAAGAATTTCGATGTGAAAGATATCTGCATGTATAAAATCTTGGCGGCAAAGAATTTAAAAAGCGGATTTCCGGTTTTTCATCAAAAATAAAAGTGTACAGTCGTAACTGAATTTTGCATTTCGAAAACACGTTTTTACGAAGCATTCGAGGATACGAAAAAGCTGAGGACAATCATAGGCGTGTGCGAGTACAAATATACGAAGCAATTATTTTCCTTAAATTTGTACACATAGATATAGCGAAATTTATATCGTTTTGGTTATGGTTTTTGATAAGCAAAAAAAAAAAAAAAATTTTGCACTTCAACGAGCATAAAAATGTATGCGATAAATGAGAACCCAAATCGGTGGATTAATGAGTTTCAGGGGTCGAAATGTGTCGATGACATTTCAGGAGGGGCAACGAGAATCGGATTCTCGCCGAAAGGTTCTTCCGCTTGCTTTAAAATATAAAAAAATCTCAACATTGAAACATCGTAATATTTCTATTCGTTATTTAACGATAATAATTACGTTCTCGTTACCAGCCGGTTGAATTTTTGGCTTACAGGTGTTTTAAATCATGACGGATTTCTACTGTATCTCTGGAAAAAGAAAGAAAGTTGAACGTATTTTCAGCAAAGTTGACCTTCAAATATCTGCGTTAATCTCTCGCTAGAAGGGGGTTAAAATCAACAGAGGAAAAAAAATAAACACACACTCGATCACCATTAATGTCCACTGGCAAAAGAATTTCCTCGAACTGTACGTAATTATGAGTGGATCTCTATCACAGACAAATTTTAGTTATATTTTGGAAATTTTCATTGAAGTTTTTCTTCCCAATTGGGCATATAAACAAAAAAAAATTTAATTTTGTAAAAAGTTAGCAACCTCCTCTGAGTCATAAATTAAAGTTACGAGAAATAAATGTATCAAATGATCAAAGTAATCTCAAAAATACAGGAATTGCTCGATACTGTACAAATTCGTTTCCCAGCGTCGAAGAAATAAATTAAATACATGAGCTGAGCAAAAAAAAAAACAAACATTGTTTAAGTGTTTTCCATTGTCAGTAAAGAAGAAGCAATCATTTGCAAAAAGCATCGTGCTCTGTGGGCAAGCATTCGTGAAAAGTGCAAAATTCATCTCATTAAGTAACAATTTTTTTCTCCTTCCGATGCCTCCTTCGTACCAAGCAATTAGGAATCGAAACCATCATATCTACTTACATTTCTATACGCTACAGCACCACCCCGTTTAACATGTCTATTCTATTTATTTTCCCTACGATTCCACGTGCAATGAAAAATCCTTCGAACTTTCGAACTCAATAAGATTACAAGGTGGGACTTATCGGGTGTTCAGTTTGTTGCAAAACAATATATGCGGAAACGGAACTCAAGGTGAACGGAACTTCGTTTAATTCCTACATCAAGATTACTTACTTCTCGGGAATCTTTCGTGGTTTGGCGTAATCGTCAGGCCAATCGTAAAGATTTGGCAGTGGACTGTCGTAATTGGCGTTGTACATTTTGTTCATTATGAATTGTCGTTTATCCTTTGGCTCGGGATACTCACTGGCCAAGCCACCTAAAAATCCGAAACTTCGCTGTACTCAAGGTTTGGATGTTCGAGGTTTCTACACAGCGTTTCGATTTGGATAGAAAAATATTCCGAAAACGGCTGTTCGAATCAATCAAATTTATGCGACCGGAGGATCTTGGGAGAAATGACATAACTTGGTAACTTGGATGTTCTACAACCGGTCGCCTAAACACCGTTGGAGCCTTAATCTCCATTATTAATCAGTCTCTGATCTGAATATTAATCAGATCCCAAAAAATGTATTGGGTAATTATGCAGAAGTAGGGCTCCAACTCAATTTTGGCGAGAGATTTTTTTTGCCATAAATTACTTTAATTATTCCCCACTAGTGATATTTAGCCGGCGAAGGCTGACATTTTTAATTATTAAACCCAAACAAACCCAAATAACTTTAATTATGTCCATCAGTTATGAGGTTGTTTGGGTTTGTTTGGATGTATTCCGGAAGTATACGAAAATGCCCTATTTTATTGTATTTTTGGCCCAACTTCAAAACTTCATAACTTATGGGAATAATTATATAATAAAAATATAGGGAATAAAAATATCAGTGTCCAGCGGCTAAATATCACTAGTGGTGACTAATTCAAGTAATTTATGGCAACAAAATCTCCCTCCAAAATTGAGTTGCAGCCCCACTCCTGCATAATTACTATTTGTTTATCAAGGAATAGACTATCGTTGATTTCGAATTGCTATAATGTATACGCACACTGTCCATACGCGTAATCAGCAATTCTGACGGCAATGTCGATGGAACACTCGCGAATAATTCTGAGAGGTGGATAAAGGCTACCAGCTGCGAGATCCTCATCGGTAACGTGATCGGCAACAGCCTGTGCCGATATCAAAAATAATTCCTCGGTAATATGATGGACTCCCGTGGCTATAACACCAAGTGCTATTCCTGGGAAAATATAAGCGTTGTTTCCTTGTCCCGGTTTGTACGTTTTACCGCCATACTTGACTTCGCCGAAGGGTGAACCGGACGAGAATATGCTGCGACCCTAAAATAATAGCACAAGATAAATAAAGCTACGGAAAATACTCCAGATGAATCAGATATGCGCATTTTTAGGGGTCCATGTAGTTATTGTAAAAGATTTTTAGGACGTTCAAAATCGAAAGAATATTAAAATTTGAAAAATTAGAAAAAGAATGACAAATTTGGTTTTACTGAATTTTAGTGATTTGGTAGATTAGAACATTTATTTCGACTCTTATTTATTCGCAAACTAAATCTACAAAATATAATTATAATTGTATATAATTATATTTTATATATACAAACATTTTATTGTATTCAAACGACGCAAATTTCAAGCCCATAAATTGAACAATATAAATATTCAGATGGCTCACGTCACGCCTATAAAAATAACGGAAAGTGACGAACCTCCGTGTTATCGTAAGCTTGTTGTGCGGTGCATTCGGCTTTGCTCGTTGGATTGCTGAGGGCGAATATCAACGGTCTTTCGTTGTTTTTAGCCATTTCTTGAAGGACTTCAGGCGTGAACGCACCCGCAGCAGCTGACGCACCTGTACGTTTATTTGGGCTGTAGAAAGTAATCGGTATGTTTTCGTGCAAGTTTGATCGACTTACCAATCAGCACTGTAGGTTTTATCTCTCGAACGACATCAAGGAGATTCTTCATAGGCGCGTGGTCCTTGGCGTACCAAACTTTGTGACCGTCCAAATTACCGTCTTTCCGACTTTTTGTCAATAGACCATCAATGTCCATCATCCAAATGTTGTTTCTTGCCTCTTGCTCTGTACATCCGTCAGCTTCCATTGCTTTCACGCACAAATCGGCGATTCCAATCGCGGCCTGAATTAACGAAAATCCATAAAAATCGTTCTCTCCATTTTTGTGATAATAAAGTATTGCAAGGATGCAAGTAAAGCGTTGCAAGAATGAATTGTATTCAATCCACGTCTGCTATTTATTATAAAAATTATATTATAGAAAATGTTTAATCATCTATGAAACGAATTTCAAAAAGAACACTTTTAAAAGTCATTATAAAGATGTTAATAGACAAAAATGATGTAAAATAATTATATGTATAATTACGTATAATTTTATATTATTTTTAAAAATATATTATAAAACATTTTTAATATTTACAATTTCACAAAAAAATATTATTAAAAAACACTCTGAAAAAGTCGTTTAGCAAACTAAATTTTGAAAATGTCGGAGGAATTGTTTTCAGATGTTATTTTACCGCGATTAGTCTAGTAGATTATGATTTTTTGTCATCAAAATGAGGGCTTATAAAATGATTTTTTAATAATAAAGTGCAATTACTATGTACTATACTAATTGAGGTGATAAGGCGATAAGACCTGTAAAATATTCCAACATTTTTCATATTGATTGATCTCTTTATAATTTTTTCTAATAATAAAACTCAAACGGATGTACATGAAATTTTCCGCATATTTTTATTAATATTTGCAAAATTGCATAAAGTTGCGGATCTTTAAATATTTTTAATGCTTTCAGTCAAATATTCATCATTGTGAAAACGCTCGTCGCGACTGTTCAAGCATTTCCCTATCAGAATCTTAAAGACGATTTTAAAAAAATCATCTCTGAGATAGTTTTTCTTCGATATGTATCGTTTTTTAAAAATATTTCTCGGATTTTTCATGAAAGATTTGGCATTCAGATTTTGAAACTGATTTGAATAAGCGTTCAAGTCATTTTCGAATGTGTCAATTAAGAAAAACACTGACCTCCCCAGCACCCAAAAATACGAACTTGTTGTCGGACATGTTTCTCTTGGTAATTCTCTTGGAGGCGAGAATTCCAGCTACGGCGACCGCTGCAGTTCCCTGTATGTCGTCGTTGAACGTACAATACTTGTCACGGTATTTGTCGAGGAAGCGAAATGCATTGTGGTTGCCAAAGTCTTCAAACTGGAACAACAATTTTGAAATATGATGGAAATCAGTTATTTGTTTTCAATTTTTGTAAATGAATTCCCGAAATGAGCACAATCTCAAAAATACGAAATCCACCATTTAAGATCTTTTATTCCTGAAATTATGCTAATTCTGAGCATGGACTTTTTTTAAATCTCATAATTTATTTGTTAGCTTTCAGAAGAGTATCAATTGAGTATTATGAGTGAAGTCTTTTGAAAAATAATTTCTTTTTGCCTACAAGATTGATAATTCCGAGAAAAAAAAATCGTAAAGCGATCGTAACTCAGTATTTTTCGTTGATCTCGTTGATCGGGCCCAATTTTATTCAAAAGACACTTAGAGCGACTTTTAAAAACACCTCAGAGTTTCGAAGCATTCGAGTAATCTAAAAAAATTAATGGGTCTTTGAACCCATATTTAAATAATAACAATATTAATCCCACCCGAAAAAATAATATACAACAACAATTCCATGCAAAATATGGAAACGTGTATATTCAAAAATTTGCCGAGCATCAAAGAAGCATTAAAAGTAAAAAGATCGGAATACTGTTGCGATGGTTAATTTGCGCTACGGCACTAGTGCTGCCATCTAACCGCGTTTGGTTCACTAACGCGCAAGTTTTCAGCGTTCCGAATGTTGCGTTTGAGAACATAAAAATTCAAAGTTTTTAAGCGTCGCAGCATCTGAAGTTACAACACCAGCCTGAATGAGCCATCGTTGGCGTATGAGGGTTAATAAATTGACATTTATACCTGAATGAGCACGTTTTGTCCGTATTTCTTGACGCAAGCTGCCATGAACTCGTCGATGAGTTCGTCGTACTCGGCTCCCTGGCTGCGTGGCTTATTGAGGCCGATGTAATGGGGATCATCGCGGAGCTGCTCGTTGTTGGTACCGACGTCAATGGTTATAGGAAGACACTGATGCGGTTTGATGCCGGCGAGTGCGGTGTACAGGGCTAATTTGCCGACCGGTATTCCCATGCCGCAAGCACCAAGATCACCGAGACCCAATATTCTCTCGCCATCGGTAACGCATATCGCGCGGACCGATTGCTCCGGCCAATTGTTCAATATCTCGTATATGTGGCCCTTATCGTAGATCGTTATGAAGAGACCGCGTGGCCGGCGATAAATCACACCGAATTTTTGACAGGCGAGACCAACCGTTGGCGTGTACACGATCGGCATCATTTGCTCGATGTTTTCACTCAACAGCCGAAAGAAGAGACGCTCGTTTCTCTCCTACAATTTTTCATTTATTCGTAACTCATTTTATTGTTCATTTATTCATTTATTTAATTTCTTCGAAAACCTCTGTAAAAACTTATATGGATAAATCTTTTTATTCAGGATAAGGCAACTTTCAAACTATCAAAAAAATACTTTTTTTTCTCGCCACAAATAAATGTGGAGCGAAAAAAAATATTGTTTATCTATTTTACAGTCAATAAAAGATTTTCAATAGTTGGCTTATAATGTTTAAGAAGATTTATGAATATTAAGGTTTTTTGGGAAAGAAAACATTTCACGAATCGGAAATGACGGAGACTTGTCAGGATTGGGGGGATGAAGTCCGCATCGCTGGGAGAGTTCGAAGCCACAACGAAAGCGTATGTCACAAGTGCTTCGAAGATTGGAAAAAGCGCTGACACAAACATAGTATATCTGAGAGGGATTACTTTGAAGGCGACGAAGAGACATTGACGAATAATTGAATATTTTTTGATGAAAATAAATACTCGTCTCAATTTTTTTTAACAAAACTCACAGAAGGTGATTGGGAATTGAGATTTGTGTGTTATTCTTACTTATGATTTCAATGGAGTCATAATAAGAACATATTTTCACCTGCAGTTCTACCAGGTAGAGGTATCGATTTAGGTCCTCCGTGTATTTCATGACCGATGCTACGCACAGTGCCAGCTGTTCTTCCTGCGTCTTAAATCTTGGTGGTTGAAGGCCATGAATACCCAGAGATATTCTTTCCTGGAGGCTGAACGCGAGACCCTGTCGAAATTTTTCACCGATAAAGACAATTTCAAACTCATGTTCAATAACCCATAAAATATTAATCAAACGCAAATAAAATATTTGACACTATTACAAATAATCATTCGTACAAAAAATAATTAATTTCGAAAATTCCAAAAACGTTTGAATAGTCACCTTATTGAGGCGAGGATCACGGAGATGTCCTATACCCTTCACCATATTGATGGGAATAATATCACCGGCAATTTCATGAATTTCCCGCTGCTGAACATCCTTGATTGCAGGGTGCGAGGGCGGAAGTGCCCGCGCCCACGTCCCGGCACCATTTCGGGACGATCTGAAATTTGCCATATTGATTTTTAAGGGAGATTCGCGAGTGACGCAGCTTCGAGAAATCGTACTTTTTGTTGTTGTTGAGATTAAAGTTCGCAACGTTGCTGCGGAATGAGAATAGTTATTTTTCAATTTCTCTACTTATTTTTACTGAAATCGTAACGAAGATACCTCAATAATTATTCGAATCTTTATAGTAATATTCTATTATTCAAGTTTCAAAAAATATTTCGCAAAATAATGGAACTAAGGGAATAAAAAAAAACAGGGAATAATTTCATTGGTTGTTTCAACGGTGCGAACTTGAAGTCCATTTTTTTTGCATTTTTTTGTAATGTGTAATTTCGAGAATATGTAGACGGAAAAATGATTTGATAGATTTTCAAAATTTTTGAACGAAACGAGTACCGATCGTGGGATTTTGAATAAACGAGGTTCTACTGTACATGAATTTACTTCAATATACTGGTATGTGATATATAATTTTAATTGCGTAAAAAAAACGATTATCGGAATTTTAAAAAATCACGAAAACAACTTATTTTCTTGACCGACACAGTGAAATCCCCTCTTAATAAGGATTTAATATCTCGAACTTTTAATTTCCTATTGAAAATACGCGACCGCGCAACGGAATGTGGGTTAGGTCGGGATTTTCAAAGATTCGTCTGTTTACGCAATCAAAAGGATAAATCCGGCTAAGTGTCATCAACCGAGTGGGCAGTCTTGCCAATAAATTACTTTTTGCTCCGTCGGTGTATGCGCTGATAGAAATTCATCGTCGTCAGTGCAATTTGTTAGATTACGGTGGTCATTAAACCTGCATCGTAAGCAACCGTGTTGCGGGCATTTCACTTCAACAACTTACCCTCACACATCATTCAAAATTCAAAAGTTGTAGCGTGATTGAAACGCATTGAAAATTTATTTTTTGAGACCAGTTCATTTTAAAAAATTGTTTTATACTGTAAGTACAACTGAAAACGCGTCAAAGTTTTTTTTTCATTTTGTTCAGTTCTCAATTTTACAGAGAACTGAAAAAAAAACTTAATTTACATAATTTGTAAAAATATTCCGGAATTTTTTGGGAATTTGAATTTTAGATCTACAACACTAACATTTTTCGAAAGGCAAAAAATGATTAAGGAACTTTCGTAATGAATTTCGTGAAAAAAAATCCACTAATTGAAAAAGAATCGTTTTTGTGGCATCAAAAGTTTATACGTATCTTTGTTAGAAATTCACAACTTTAATTTGTAAACAAATTTTTCAAATAAGGATATTTTTATCCTTATTCGAAAAATTTGTTGACAAATTAAAGTTGTGAATTTCTTTCGCAAAATTCAATAATTTATTTATTTTTTCAAATATCATTTTGTCGCTAAGCGTAGAAAAAATGTGGTCATATGTATATTTATTAATATGAGATAGACTTTTTGCTATCGGTCAGCACTCGTATAAAAATATCAACCTCGATCAAACCCAAACAAATGTTATACTATCGTAAAGATATATAAATTACATAAACGATATAAAACGATATAAAAATATTCGAATAAATTGGAATAAACATGTTGCAGAGTACGCGAGCTGAATAATTTATTGAAGTCCGGAATTTTGTTTTCTGAATGCATGGAATTTGGGAAATAAAGGAATTAAATATAGTTTCGGGCAACTGACGTGAGTGCACCAGTCGTGTCTATATATAAATTCGAGCGTGTGTAAATAAATATACTTCGAACGCAGAGTATACTCGAGAATGGTGATACGCTCGTTAAAGTCAATGAGGATATTACAATGACCATGAACGTGCTCGTGGGATGATCCAGATCGGGTCTTTGTAATTAAATTTTACAAGCGCGAACGACCGTGTATCAAGGGAATAATGATACGACCTCGTTGATCCGAAATTTCTTTCAAACAGCGTACATCGTATGTCAACTGCGGTCACGTACCGAGCGAACGGCATCGCCGATGATTTAATGTATCGTATGTTTACCATGAGCTTCAAGTTTGCATCGTTGCCAAACGAAGAAATTTCTTATTTTTTCACAAAATAATAAAATACTTAATTATTTATATAAAAAAATATTTATTTATATTAGTTATTTAGTAAAATAAATAAATAAAAGAATTAAATACTTTTCTTGCTTTTACATAAAGAAGAAATATAGAAAACGCATTAATTATTAAAAGTGATAAAATAAAAGAGTTTATCATGTTTAGTAAAATTAATTTCATAAAATAATAAAATAAAACCTTTTATTATTTTTATTACGTTATGTATATTTTTTTTCATATCTAAATTGTAGATTTCTCATTTAGACTCATCAAATTATTGTTGATTATTCGCAACGATTTTTCTAAAAATAAATCGAGTAATTGGATAATGATAATTTTTGTTGAATTTCAAGATTGAGAAAATTCCTCTGAATAAACTGACTAATAAATAATAATAAGGATGATATTTTTTAACCATATTAAACCAAGCAAAAAAATATTAGTCTGATTCTAGCAGGATCATCATTTCAGAATATTTACTAAAAAATGATACAAGAACTTCTGAATAAATAACAATTCTTACGATATAGTAGATATTGATAAATTGATGTTAACATTTCGAAAGGAAAATCATAAAAATATATTAATTTTTCCGACCAACCAAATATAATCCGGGAATGACGTGGTGTAATTTCATTAATTATCATCTTCTCTCATTTGAGGATTATTGAGTGGGAATTGAGGGAATGCGTTTTCCCCTGTTCATTAACGGATCGTTACTAGTGGGATGATAGTTGATCTTAACGAACGTATTACCGAGAATTGGTCTTATGGGTGTGGATTGGCTGCACATGATGCTGTTCCCAAACGATTCTCGGGAAAACGAAGGGGAAAGAAAATTATTTACAAACGGATACAGTAACCTTATTTTTTTTTGTCACCCAGTTCATTTATCACGTCTGGCATTTCGCCGCTACTCTTATAAATAGAAAATGTTCGTTGTCATCCAAGGGCGAAAATTCGCTCGAACGAACTCAACCCGCATCGAGTATTTTCGTACTCTCGAGCTTTTTGAAATAAATATATATGCATATATATATATATTTAGCACTCCACGTCTGCCATTCACAATCCATTTTCTTGTGTGTTTTAACTTAGGAATTTTCCAGTATCACCGCGTTGATTTATCAGGTGGATAATTTGTTTTTTCCCTTTCTGAGCTCCGATGAGGGAAGCCTCCTCTCGATAGATTGAGTCTCACCGGGGACTCTTATAATTTTATCGACAAGAATGCAGGGAGCTATATAGGTCGAGGTAAAATGAATTATCAGGGTCGTACGTGGAAATGCACTTTTAGTGTGCCGATCGAATTTAGTTTTTTAAACGACTTCGCATTCTGATGTTTTCCCTTCAAACTGAATATTATTATTTATTTTTAACGTTAAACGCACATTCACGAAAAAAAATATTTTACGGAGCTAAAACGTTTTCAATATGGAACTTGCGCGTAGTCCGTTTTGCGAGAGTGTTTTAGTTCGATAGAATTCAGAAAAAATGTTCCTCAGCAACAAAATTATATCTGTTTTATATCAATTATTAATTATTATTCTAATTTACATATTGCATAGATAAATATTCCTACGAGGACGATTACGTAATTTAATATAATTATATAATGTTAATTACGTAATGTTCTCTCGGCGAATACCATATATATCCATCTGGGTGTTTATAACTATTTTTATTTATATCAATACTGTTCCATTGCTGTTATTATGAATTTTATTATCTTTTTAAATCAGTTTTTAATCATACTTTTTATATAATTAATATGATATAATAATTATATCGTATCGACATGAATATACAATTATCATATTTAATAAAGTTAATAGATAATGACTCATTGATTGAAAACGACGAAAGATAGATCTGATATATACTTATAATAATATTAACTTGTATCATAATAATGATAAAAGTGAGTTCAAATTACAATAATAATTTTAATTATTCTGATTATAAATTAGATCGATCTTTTACAATTTTCAAACACTCTTTCAATGTTAATATCCATATCGCCCATTGATCACTTGCTTCGAAGAGTACCCGGCGGATTAATTCGATTATTGCAATATTTATAACATTAAAGGACGCATAAGAATGTCGATAGAAAAATGGTGATTTGCCACATGGGAAAACTTCTAATTATTTCTGATATTGGGTTATTCCCAGAGCATTTCAACAGACCGTGTGAAATGTATTATTCACACGCCCTCTTATCATACGCGAACGAATATTTTTTTGGGAGAATGTCGACCTCGAAAATAGACCGATGGTTGTCCAAACTCTGAATTGATGTTAATAAGTCATTGTGTAGGTTCATTTTTTCGGTCGGATTAATTTCGTGATCCATGAATGTCATAGACGTTCAAAAACTTTTAAGTAATTTATCTTGGGTCGTGGATACATGTACGGATAAATATAATGGCAGCCCACGATAATCGTTGCTTTTTCAAGGGACAATCGACGACTGATCAGACTCGATAGCTGTATCTAGTTACGTAATTGATATTGATCTTGAAACAGATGGAATATCGAGGCTTTTCAGAACGTGTGTCACACGTAATAATAACAATAAGAATAATAATAGCAATAAAAGATAGATTTGATTGACTGAGATAGAGGAATGATTTCTGCTCGTATATTTATTAATATTTTAAGGGGATATTTTACTATGACTATAAAATATAGTCAGAGTAAAATATCGATTGAAGATGATAACTAGGAATAATTCAAAATTCTTTCTTCGTTCCAAATGATTAACCTCGCGATCTTAATAAGAAACAATCATTACGATAATTCCAACTTACGGATTTGAAATGTTTATAAGATGTTGACGAATCGTTTATGCATTATTTGCCGAAATTTGAGCCACATTGAACGTACAGTTTTTTCCGTAATAAAATTGCAGAGTTGAGCAGTTTGGGATAATTAAGTACGTCGTTTTATGGAGGAGTTTAACCGGAAGTATGATTACGGTTTTGATGCTCGATCGTGGATTTTCATAAATGAGGATTTTTATTAATACACGCAATAAACTGAATTTTAATGAATGGGGGATAAAACACACCACGGAAAATTGAAAATTCTAGCTACACCGTATTAGTTCAATGTATAAACCTGTATTACAAAATCCGTTCGATTTTCTGTTGAAAATGATCGGAAACACGAAATGACAGTCGCAGAGTTGATAAGATCGTACGTTTATCTGCCGATTCGTTTGGAAGACATAAGCTAGCGTGACTTTGAAATGGATTTGTTTAAGTCACTTCATTCAAGAAGCGATAAATAAAATGCAACCATAAAAAAATTATAATATTATTTTCGAATACTCAAAATCGCGTTCTTTTTGCGGAATATTTTATTAGCAGTCAACCTAAGTTATTTGAAGAATTTCCCGATCGATTTTGTGAAACGTTTTTTTTCAGTCCATTTCTATGGTAGTACTGTTATTAGGAATATGTCGTAGACTAATTTCTCGTCATTTCGGATTTAATGTTTTCAATTTTCTGCTCAAATAATTTTCTGCTTTAGATAATTTTTGGATAATTTAAATACTTTTCTGCTTAGATAATTTTTTTCAATTTTCTGCTTCTGCTTAACGAAGCAGATTTAATAATATAAATATGGAATAATTCGCTACAAATCTGGTTCGTTAAGATCGATAACACGAAGATTCAATTAAACTGGACACAAAGCAAATAAACTTGTGAACAAGATAAATGTAGATTATTTTTTCACTTCAAATAACTAGTCGTACCTCCGTGAATCACTGATATGATTAAATCTCAAGTGAAATACAACGGTTGGACAACACTGCGTTTCCGCATAATATTTATATATACCCGTATCAAGCTCTTATCTGTTTCGCACGCAGCGCTCCGTACGTATCGTCGCTACGCCTCTGTGGTGACAAATCAATCAATACCGTTGAATGTTATGCGTTTGTTTTGTGCTTGTAACAACCATGAGTTCCACGGCGGTTATAACGTGTCACCGTGCTTGAATTTGAAACTTTGCATTGCCACGGTGAAACGGATAATTCGTTCCACACCGAGGTGCGAAAAAATTACTAGCGCAACGGCAAACAATGACGTTATCATTGACATGAAATTTAATACTTTTCATTTTTTCTGTTAAGGGAATAACGAACACGCCTCCGTCCACTTCGAAATTTTGAAACGACTATTCTCTCAAACGGCTGAACCAATCGGTACGAAATTTGTTGTGTGCATTCAGGACGATGGCACCGAATCGCGACGAGAAACCGACAACACGTCTTTGTCCACTTCGAAATTTTGAAACCACTATTCTCTTAAATGGCTGAACCAATCGGTACGAAATTTGTTGTGTGCATTCAAAATTATGGCACCGAGGGCCTCCTGCTCGCCATTTTTTATGAAAACGTTTCGTTATTGAGAAATCGCGGTTTAAAACTTTTCGACTGTTTCTGTCGTACTCGTGTGTCACGTGGTAATATTCGTCATTCCCTTAACTCCTTCTCATGCAATTTAGCTCGACGAAACTTGGGCCCGACTATCTATTCACGAGCCTGGCTCGTCATATTCGTGTTTGGGCAAAAATTTGTCATCACGAGTCAGACTCGTTAAAACACGGGATGGGGTTAAGAAAAAAAAGGGAATCCTTCATACGAAATGAATTTTGGTGAAAGAGGACCTTCGTAGGTTAATATCATAATGGGCTTGAAGATAATCACGTTGGAGTCCAGTTCCTGCCCAATTTCAAGGCCAATTCGTTTTCCGTACGAACGCCTTTATTATGTCACCACTAGTGATATTCACTCTGCGGCGGCTGATGTCATTAGTGGTGACATTATTCGATTATTTCCGCCAGTTATAGGGTTTTGAAGTTTTGCGAAACACGCGACGAAATAGGGCATTTTCGTTCTTCTCGATGTCTATAAACTGAAGGTGGAGCGATCTCGAATGTGTGTGTGTGTCTGTGTTTATGTTGTCTGTATAAAAACTTTTTTTCTTTGAACTTAAAAACCTAAAAACTTATGGAAATAAATTCAATGTCAGCCTCTGGAGGCTGGATATCAACAGTGGTGACTAATCGAACCAATTTACGGCAGAAAGGAACATTTCGTGTGTGAATTGCACTTCTGCATAACTACTGAATTTTAAATTTTTGAGAATACAAAAAATTCTCAATGATTTTCATAGAAAAAAAAATCGATATATTAAACAATAATAATTGTCGTTATATGTCAATGTTGTGAATTTTAATCTCACAATAATGAGATAATGTGGATTTTTTTCCAAATTTTAAGAGGTTATGCCTAGTTGATTCGGTTGGAAAAATGAATTTTTTTTTTGCATTTTCTCAAAGTACATTATTATAAGAACGTTTTCTCAAAATAGCAATAACATAAATAACTATGCAAGGAAAAATTAATTGTAATCATAACAAATCTAGATTCAAAAATAGAAAAAAAACACCATTTTTGAAAAGTTTAACCTACGACATTTTTCTGATAATAATGACTTGTTTTTGAACGAAGGAATTTCCATTTGGGGCTAAATTCAGATAATTTTGGCTTAAAAAGGAAACCCTCATTTTTAAAACCTCAAAGATCGAGATTTTTCGGAAAATCGACATCGGTTAAACGAATTTTCGCTGAATCATTGGTCCCCGAACGACTTATAGTAATATACAAAGAAAAGAACATATTTCAAGACTATGGCCATATTTGCCACGATAGTGAAAAAATATATAAATAAAAAAAATGTAGATAAGTGTCTCTAAATATTTAATAATTTATACGGTATACTGTATTTGAATTCAATAATTCCAAGCGGTCTACACCAGATGGCGTTAGAAATACGACATTTCGTACCGAACGAACTTTTGCGAGAGTTTTGTGATTGACTCCAGAAAATAATGTATTTCTTTTTACTACACCCAATATTAATACGATTAAAAAAAAAACATTGAACATTCCTCAAGTTCTTGGAACATAATTGTATTCGAACACAATTCCCTTAATGAATTCTGGGAAATCAACCAATATTTGTCAATAAATTGTTCCATTCTTTCTCAGAGTTGCGTTTGTACTCTTCGCGGACAGTATTACACTTGCTCTCGCATATATTATGTAATCTTTGACACTTTTCAGAAAATCGTTACGTGGACGGTTTTATTCGTGATACCATAAATCAGCGATTCTCCAAAGTCGTCGCCTTTGCCAACTTTAACACACACACACGCACATTTGATATAGGATCGAACGAATAAATATTTTTTTTTAACATTTCGAATAAAAGAGTTATGTATATAAATGTTTAAACGAAAACCGATTGTGAAAAAGATGATGGATTACGACTCTAGGACTGGCTATTTCGATGTCAGCATACGCCTGCAAAAGAGACGATTGTACAATGTCGAATACCGTTCCGATTACTGTTATACGATATATCCCCGGTCCATTGTGTCCAGAATGAAAGGAACTTAAAAAAAACGCCATAAAATATGTATAAATATATAGATAAACAGATTTATAAAAATGTAAAAATATCGATATATAAAAATAATAATTCTCCGAAAATAGAGTGTCAGGGAAAAGGAAAAAATGAATTTAAATATAATATAAATTTAATAATAATAATAAATTGTAAAAAAAAAGTCGCTCCTCAAATTTAATAATCAATAATATGGATTTAATTAAAAATGATGACCGTCGATCGTGAAGAAAAATTGATTGTGAGTTGAATTGTATTTCGATATTGCTTCATTTGTAAGGAACAAAGAATAATGCAGTAAACGTCATCTACGCGCCAACGCCCAAATATAGATGTGATAAAAGGATGGCATTTCTTCTCGAACGCCAGGTCTGGCCGTGCGATTCTCGTTTTTAGCACTTTTTTTCAAATCGAGTAACGGTCCCACATGGCATCACGCGGTAACTAAAAATTGTAGACGACCTCGAAAATCGTATCGCTTGATAAAAAATCGTTCTTTTTATTCGAGGTATCCGTATTGAACTCGAGCAAACACGAACTAACCTAAACAAACCGTAAAAGAATTTGCTCAAAAGAACCAAAATGAATAAAAAAGAATCCAAACAAATGTTCTTAAACGAACCAGAAAGAACCAAAACAAATCCAAAAATACATAAACAAACTCGAACGAACCCAAAAAAGAAAAGAACCCGAACAAAATCGAACAAATGCAAACGAAAAAACAAAAAAAAGTTAAAATACTCGAAAAGCTTCGAATCGAAAACAGTAATCTGAAAAAACCGTAACGGACCCAAACAATCCCAAACAATTATTTTTCTTCAACGTATCCTCACAGAGGGAAAACGATCGATGATTCAATTCGCCCCGACGTGATCTCGGTGGAATTTACGATGCGTGATCTAACGCAGTAAAAAAAAAACTACTCAAGGTCGACGGTAAAATTTGCGTGGAGTAACGAGTGCCTTCGAATCGTGCCTAGATTCGTGTGGGAAAGAGATTGGGCTAACAGTGATCGGTAGCTTCGAAAATACCATTCACGTTTTCTGTTTCCTCTTCTCGACGTGTATCCAAGGACAAAGGAATACAATACCACGAAGAATGATTTGTTGTTTTTTTTGTTGGAAGTTTATGGTGAGTCAGACCATACCAGGAAGATTTCACGGCGCGTCGACTTGACCTTGACCGTCACGCAGTCGAACGCACGTCTTTCGAGTCTATCTTTTACACGCTCTGCTAAAACGTTCGAAAAACAAAGATGGTCGCATATATAATTGCAATACGCTCTCTCGGACACGATCTATTTTCCTTCAAAGTAAACAAAAAAAAAATTAAACAATTTTCCACCATGTACCCTCTGCCGGAATTTCGAGCCCGAGAAACAATTGAGATACCGACGGAGGACTTGAAACGCAAATTTAACGTCCGTAATTTACATAGCGACAAAAATTTATTTCCTTAGTGATAAACCTCGTAAGAAATTCACGAAATAAAAATGGGCTATCCTGGACGAACGTGCAGCGCTGACCGAGATTCCAACGAAAAAAAAAGGGCGAGAACCGGTAGAGTGCTTAGAATACGTTTTTTGACGAGTCTCTAGATGCCCCCTTTTTGTTTGTGCGCGCGATTCACCGCGTATCGATCGACCTTGTCTGTGTGAGTTCGTTGAAGTATTCTCTCCCGGCCAGGCCTGGCACAGTCCTCCTATTTTCAGCGCTGCATTGCGCCAATACTAACGCAAAGCTTCGAGGTAACGAAAAACTCGTAACGGAAATCCCGTTTATACGTAAGGAAGGACGCCCCAACTGTCACTGTATATTCGCACCTACGTTTTCGCACGAATGTAAACATGAATATATATAAATATATCGTAAGTTTGATGGGTACACGTCCGAACGTTCATCAGGGTACGCGAGAGAGAGATTAGAAGGTCAAATTTTTCTGAAAGGTCGAATAATCCTCGACGTAACGCGCGCGCACACCCACCGGGTTAATAAAACCGGCTTGACGCTATTTTATTCACCGGTAACGACATCTTATCTTTAAACGTATTCCCCACCCAGTCTAGGGGTTGCTAACCCCTTTTCTAGGGTCGATCGACGAGGCTTCCTGTAGCCGATCGCCCAAACGACAAAAAAAAGAATATCAATTTTCACTAACAGACATCGCGTTTTTTATTGTTTGAACGATCGCGACAACGATGCGACACAGGTTGAATATTGAAAATACTTTTACTCACAGTATCGACCTCTGTATGAAGAACATCCCGTGTCTCACCTCCCGGTACTCGACCAGCTGATCGCGCGATCGCGGTTACCTCGTATCTCCCTTCTCCGCGCGAACTAACCTCCCCCCACCACTCTCAACCCCCACTCCTTTTCTCAGTCTCGCGTTTCGCGCTTCCAGCGAGAGCGAGTGCGCAAACGCGAAAAAACAGTCGTTACGATCGAAACGTGTTTCGCACGCGGTGCGTTCACGAAAAACGAGCCTATTCGCCGTCCAACTTCGGTCACCCACACGTATGTTACATACCACGGTAGGTTGTGTAATCGTTCCCGAGACGAACGATCCGAGGGAATTGAGACCCTTGGAAGTTTTGAATCTCCTTGAATTCTACGAAACTCGAACCCTCTTTCTCCCCATTTCTCGATATATTCGTCTTCTCGACCCGGACACGTGCACGAATCAGGTTACGAAAAATTTGACAACTGTCGCGTCGCTCATAGTGTTGACACACTCGTGTCGAGTTTACGCGAAGTATACACCTTGCCGGAAGTATATGATAACGCGAGGTGGCACCACGTGGACAAGCGATAATCGATTATCGAACTGCACGATTCTGTAAATAATATCAATTTCGAAATCGGCAGAAATATTATTGATGGATGGATAATATATTCATTGCTTTGAAAAATAATGTTTTTTATTCATTTTTTCAGGTGAGATTTATTTCAACTTATTTATTTAACTTTTTTATTTGTTTAATCAGCAATCATTCGAAAACTCAATATACGCAGACTTCTTTTGGATAATTATTAATAATAATAAGATAATCTGAACGTATTAATTAAATTTAAAAGTTGATAAGCTTTTCTTTAATCAGCTGGAACAGATGTACAGTCATTCAAAAAACAGACGTGTACGTACCAAATTTGTCGAACTTGAGTTCAATTGTTATTAAAAATGGAAAATTACAAATTTTCAGTGTTCATTTCTTATTAATTTTGTTATTTCTAAAGCTAAAAATGTACGACATTATCTATACTTGTGAATTCACGATTCCCCAATTGTGGAGTAATTTTTTTGTCGGATCGTCCATCCGTAGCACTTTAATTGAAGACTTGTTTAGTGGTGAGGAACAGTTTTTTTTCTCTCGAGGGAGGGTACGTTCTCTAGACTTTTTCGTTGTGAAAGGAAAGATAGAGAAAGTACAAATATTAAAAAATCTCTCTTTCTAGAATTTCCGAAATGACTGACATTACGCGAGAATTACTGAATTTTTGGGATTAATGTTGACTGCATAAAGAGTACAAAAAAAAACATTTTTCAGTTTAAAAGTCTCCATTAAAGTAAAAAATAAATATATCGGCATCGTCGCTCAAGCCACAAAGTTATAATTACAATTTTATGATGCTAAAGGTTTAATGCATTGAAAGTGCAATTCAAGACCTGAGTATTATCATATTTCTATTTTCAAATGTAAATACCGTGCATTATTTTGCATCGTCAATAATAGCCAATTGTCTGGTGATTGTGCGGACCATAAGAATTTTACAAATTCCTTCGCTTTGAGCGCAGCTCTGAGACCCAATAAGAAACAGTTGTGGATAATTCGCACGGTTTTAAAACATGAAAAGACCATTGGGAACATGTGTAGGAAGAAGACTTTGTCAGGCGTTCTCAAAGCAGCCTTGCTCATCAGTTGCCTCTCAGGATGCACACGGTGGCGCCACGTGTTGGTTTATTGATGCTCTACCTTACATGTCGCGGTGCGACGTTTTTCGGTCGATCGTACGAGCGTTTTCGTTTGAGCTGTGTCCAACCATCGGTATGGTAGTTGTTTGAGATTATGCTCGACATCACTATCAAATAGGCAAACCAGGGCGTTTTTCAACATTCAGCAAGTACAGTATTGCAAAATCGTTTGAATTTGTTTCGTTGTTAACCTATTAATTAATTTATTCAATATTTGAGGTTATCAAAACTTTTCTCACTTACTTTCAGAAGATAAAGGTCGTGCGTAAAAGTGCTAGTTACTTAAATAGCTACTAGACAGTGCTTTTCCACCTGCCATTGTTTTAAGGGAATGACGAACACGTTGGAAATTTTCGACGTGGCCGCTCGTTACCTCGGTAGTGACAATTTTGCAGTTTTGCGCTGCGGAACACTACCAACGGATGGCGACACGAATTCGGCAAAGAAGTCTCGACTTTTCGGGCGAATAATCGAGGCAGACAAACGTCGAGCGCTAAACGTGGGCGTATGTGTTTGTGTATGCACTTGTGGATTCTTTACGTACGCAGCGTGGAGAAAAACGCGCGTAGTTCGGACGCAACGAAAACACATACACGTATATGTATGAGTGTCAACCGCTAAGTGCAAAATTAGTCTGGGAAAAGGCGAAAAACGTTCCTAAAATATTTTTTTGACATTTTTCCCTCGCAATTTTGGGTTTTGGGGGAAACAAATGGTTGATTCGTGTTCAGGGGATAAAATGACATCGAAATGGACCAATAAAAAAAATATTAAAAATCGAAAATTTTTTTCGATTTTTGGCGAAATGAAGTTTTTCCACTAAAACGTCAATAACTTTTTTTCCTTCAGGATTTAGTAATCCAGTTTGTGCTCGATCTCTTCGTTATGATTTTTTCTTCAAAATGCTTTTTTAACCATTAAAATCCGATGATTTTTCGATTTTTGGCAGAATTTTAAAGTTGGACCATCGATTTTTGCAAATTTTTCCATACATACCCCTTT